>JAXRKP010000007.1:895000-977500 GCA_037039925.1 Doris montereyensis | reverse complement strand
TGTTATTATTATTATTATTATTATTATTATTACCCTAGAGACTTCCTTTCTCTATCAATCATCATTCCCATCTTTTCTCGTTTATCGTTTATAATCACTTTAAGTTCCTCAAATTCTAATTCTATAATATAATAATGCGAAGATGATAGCATCCTCTCTTCCTTTCTCTCTCTCTCTCTCTCTCTCTCTCTCTCTCTCTCTCTCTCTCTCTCTCTCTCTCTCTCTCTCTCTCTCTCTCTCTCTCTCTCTCTCTCTCTCTCTCTCTCCTCTCTCTCTCTCTCTGTGTCTATCTGTCTGTCTATCTGTCTGTGTGTGTGTGTCTCTCTCTCTCTCTCTATCTCTCTCTCTCTTTTCTCTCTCTCTCTCTCTCTCTCTCTCTCTCTCTCCTCCCCCCTCTCTCTCTCTCTCTGGCCAGGTGCTCTCTCTCTCTCTTCTTTCTCTCTCTATCTCTCTCTCTCTCTCTCTCTCTCTCTTTCTCTCTTAAGTATCTGAGTCGAGTCGTTGAACATACAGTTTCGTATGTTATTTGATTTTATGTTCAGGCCTGAAAGAACCAAAGTTCTCGTGAAAAAGAAAAGGAACGAACTGGATGTAGATCTAATCACAGACTTATCACATGCAAGGCATTGCTGATTCTTATTTTTAGACTTGAATTTTCCTTTCAATTTGAAATGTTGAATTAAACCATAGATCTATTTAATTTTGTAGTGCATTAAGGCTACGTGTCGTGATTAAGATAGAATTAAATATATTACCAAAACGCAAATCACGATTTTATCGCCCCTGTTTAAGCTCTCCTTTATATTTTACGTTCAACTCAAAAAATAATTCATTCCTATATTTCTGTCACTGTTGTGTGTATGTTCCTTATTTGTGTGTGCGTGTGCGTGTGTGTGTGTGTGTGCGCGCGTGCGTTACGCGCATGTATGTGTGTGTATGTGTGTGGGTGCGCGCGCGTACGCGCATGTGTGTGTGTGTGTGTGTGTGTATGCTCGGACAAGAATCGTTTGAACTTTTCAACTTTATTGTAATCGGTGTTATGTCCGTGGCATGTTGACAGAAAGTCCATATTATACTCGTACACATTTCATCAAGCAAGAAAAATCCAAATCTACGTTTGCGAAGGGAACTGGTACAAATTGATTTTTACAACGTTTTTCATGATAAAAAAAATGCCGAAAAAATAAAACTCTGGATCGTTTCCTTTTAAATTTTTTAAAAATAACACGACATAATAATTCATTCACTTCTAGAACTAGCTTATTCTTCTCAATTACTAACGAGAGAGTTCTAGGTCTAGTATGCCCTTAATATTGTTGCCAAACTACATGTTTCGCTAGAGATATTATGTAATTTAGATCTAGTTTATTGCAAAAATTCCCAAAACTTGAATGTGTTCTGTAACATTCAAAACGCGGTAGGCTTGAGTTAGATTCCAAAATTTAAAAATACTCGAGAAAATGGTTTTAACATGTGGGACACGAACCGACGACCTTTTGGCCAGAGGCCGACGCCTTTCCTTTGGACTATGGAGTCGAGTCCTTCTTCCACGTTGATGTCTTTTCTCAGATCTTTGACCCAAGAATTATGGAGGGGTCAACACCATCAGATGTTTATTTCAATCTGAGTGTCCTTTGCCCTCTCATTTTAAAAAAATATTTTCTCATTCCCTTCCCTTTTCTCTGAAGACATGAATTGTATGAACTTTCCTCGATGACTTTCCTCCGACCTTCAGCTAATTCTTTCTTCCTCCATGTTACCTGTTCTCAGACCTTCAGCTAATTCTTTCTTCCTCCATGTTACCTGTTCTCAGACCTTCAGCTAATTCTTTATTCCTCCATGTTACCTGTTCTCAGACCTTCAGCTAATTCTTTATTCCTCCATGTTATCTGTTCCCAGACCTTCAGCTAATTCTTTTTCTTCCTCCATGTTATCTGTTCTCAGACCTTCAGCCCAAGAGCCGCGGAAGGCCCAACACGGTCAGCCGACCACCTTCCAGCCACATCACCCGCGTGGACGAGGAACCCAGTGGATCGGATGGCAACAAGTCGGGCGTCAAATCTGTGGAGACCGTGGACCGTGGGGTAGGACCGACGCCTCTGCCACCCCTACACCTTCAGCTGCCTCGGAGTCAAGGCTTCCACCTTACTTTAGTTTCCAGCCCTTCCCGGACCCCCGAAATGGTTTAATAGACCCCTATGCAGGTGAGACGAGACGGGTGCTATTCGCACCTGCAAATCGCTTTCTCAATTGAGGCAATTTTATTTAGTCTGGGTAATTCTGACGGGACAACGCACCGGTAGCTCAGTCTGTAAAACGTCTGCTGACTGCCACTCAGAAGACCTGAACTCGATTCCCGGTGAGGGCAATTTTTTCTTCTGTCACTCCTGTTGACCCAACAGCGACAGGGATAGAGGTAGCTAGATCAATTTAGAATCGGCGAAAGCGAACTCGGGATGGAAAGTAATGTCAAATACCACATTGCCGTATGCCTACAAAGAAAATCAGGACTACTCCTGATTGCCTTGCGCTCAGCTCTGACAGTAACGATTAGACGAGTGGACTCCAGACGTGTGTACCCTCGGGATAGGCACTTCACTCTATAGTATTAATTCATCACTTCACACATGTGTAAGAGAGTACCCGACTACAGGCAGATAAGACTATCATCAGGATGTTAATACAATACTCTTAACAAGCAGGTCGATTGTACTTATTTCAGGCAGTTGACTTTAAATGAAATTACCTTCCGTCGTCTTCTCCTTCTTCTTCCGTCTTCTCCTTCTTCTTCTTCTTCTTCTTCTTCTTCTTCTTCTTCTTCTTCTTCTTCTTCTTCTTCTTCTTCTTCTTCTTCTTCTTCTTCTTCTTCTTCTTCTTCTTCTTCTTCTTCTTCTTCTTCTTCTTCTTCTTCTTCTTCTTCTTCTTCTTCTTCTTCTTCTTCTTCTTCTTCTTCTTCTACTAGTGGATTATAACTGTAAAGAGATGAAATGAAAAGGTTATAATGGATTATAACTGTAAAAGAGAGATGAAATGAAAGGGGTTAGGTTATAATGGATTATAAACTGTCACAGAGAGGCTGAAATGAAAAGGGGGGTTATAATGGATTATAAACTGTCACAGTGAGATTAAATGAAAATGGGGGGGAGTTATAATGGATTATAACTGTCACAGTGAGATGAAATGAAAGGGGGCGGGGTTATAATGGATTATAACTGTCACAGAGAGATGAAATGAAAGGGGGGTTATAATGGATTATAACTGTCACAGAGAGATGAAATGAAGGGGGGGGGGTTATAATGGATTATAAACTGTCACAGAGAGATGAAATGAAGGGGGGGTTATAATGGATTATAACTGTCGCAGTGAGATGAAATGAAGGGGGGTTATAATGGATTATAAACTGTCACAGAGAGATGAAATGAAGGGGGGTTATAATGGATTATAACTGTCACAGAGAGATGAAATGAAGGGGGGTTATAATGGATTATAACTGTCCAGAGAGATGAAATGAAAGAGGGGGTGTATGATGGATTATAACTGTCACAGAGAGATGGAATGAAAAGGGGGTGTAGGATGGATTATAACTGTCACAGACAGATGAAATGAAAGGGGGGTTATAATGGATTATAACTGTCACAGAGAGAAATGAAAGGGAGGGGTTATAATGGATTATAACTGTCACAGAGAGATGAAATGAAAGGGGGGTTATAATGGATTATAAACTGTCACAGAGAGATGAAATGAAAGGGGGGTTATAATGGATTATAAACTATCACAGAGAGATGAAATGAAAGGGGGGGGTTATAATGGATTATAAACTGTCACAGAGAGATGAAATGAAAGGGGGGTTATAATAGATTATAAACTGTCACAGAGAGATGAAATGAAAGGGGGGTTATAATGGATTATAAACTGTCACAGAGAGATGAAATGAAAGGGGGGTTATAATGGATTATAAACTGTCACAGAGATGAAATGAAAAGGGGGGTTATAATGGATTATAAACTGTTACAGAGAGATGAAATGAAAGAGGGGTGTATGATGGATTATAAACTGTCACAGAAAGATTGAACGAAGCAAAGACAAAAGGACCACAGAAATATATAAAAACAAAACAGAAACAAAGACAGCGCAAAGATGGAAAGCTGACGAAATGACTCGACTGTTGTTACGGAATTCAATACGGAGAAAGCCATAAGCTGCCAACTAACTAGCTAGATTTCTTAATGTATCGATTAATGTATGGATTGATTGAGAGAGAGAGAGAGAGAGAGAGAGAGAGAGAGAGAGAGAGAGAGAGAGAGAGAGAGAGAGAGAGAGATAGAGAGAGAGAGAGAGAGAGAGAGAGAGAGAGAGAGACAGACAGACAGACAGACAGACAGACAGACAGACAGACAGACAGACAGACAGAGACGGAGAGAGAGAGGGAGAGGGAGGGAGGTGAGAGAGAGAGAGAGAGAGAGGGGGAGAGAGAGAGAGAGAGAGAGAGAGAGAGAGAGAGAGAGAGGGAGGGAGGGAGGGAGGGAGGAGGGAGGAGCGAGCGAGAGGAGAGAGAGAGAGAGAGATGGAATGGAATGGAATGAAATGAGGAAACCGTGTTTAGAGTCTTTCCCAAGAACATACCTTTGAATGTTGAAACAGTAAGCTCCTGGGGCTTGAACCCACCACCTTTTGGTCGAAAGACCGACACCTTACCTCTGGACCACCGAGTCCCCCACATCACTACGGGTATCGCATCAACACTCACGGATCGAGGCATTATACCTGCCTCCAAACAGGGGGGACACAGTAGTCAGAGGTAATGTGTCTACCTCTCAATCAGATAGTCGTTGGTTCGTGCCTTGAAAGATTAAGAAAAACAATTCTGGGAGTTTTTAGGGTAAAATCTATTACCTGATCCAAGTAGTTGGATTGACACCTGCTCTCATCGGAGAAGGAAGGGTAGAAGGAGGTCCGTGTGTAGATCACAACACTCAGCGCACGTTAAGATTAAAGATACCATGGCTGTTGTTGTTAATATTATTATTATTATTATTATTATTATTATTATTATTATTATTATTATTATTATTATTATTATTATTATTATTATTATTATTATTACTATTATTATTATTATTATTATTTATATTATTATTATTATTATTACTATTATTATTATTATTATTATTATTAGATTATATTATTATTATTATTAGATTATTATTATTTATATTATTGTTATTATTATTATTATTATTATTATTATTATTATTATTATTATTATTATTAATTATATTTGTTCTTATTATTCATCGCCAGCTTCCCAGCCGTACGCATACCACCCATACGGATGTTCTATCAACCCGTCCCTGCCCCTGAACCCATCCACTCTAGAGGGGCGCTACCACTGGCCCCGTCTCCTTCCCACAAACTCCACATGGGTGAGTCATCCCACATCACAGTTCAATCGTAGTTATCTTTAAACTGACATAGACAGTAAGTTGATCTCTCTCAGAACAAGGATAAAGATAACGGTCGATCTATGTAATCCGTATTCACACTCAAGTGCAGGCTCACCGACTTTACATCATCGACCTCCCCCACTGCCCCCAACGGACGATTTCGTTCAAAATCCTTATCAACTACCTCGGTGAGTATACAGTACAGCTTCCTTTTAGGCACATTGTACTAACACTCTGCCAAGATCATTTACTGCCTGTAGCTGGGTTTTCTTCACACCTGCGTCAAGTGAGGAAAGCAGAGTGCATAAGAGTAGAACATGGTGAAAAGAAGCCTGGGCCAGCCAGAGTCTCGGACCAGTGTTGTAGTAAAAGACAAACTCACACCAGTAGCGATTGCGCCACAACAGCTCCAACAGAATTGGAATGTGTTCGTTAAATTGGAATTTATCCCGCCGTCCTCCATTTGCGGTGATCTCAGTATCTTCCAACAGAAAGACAAGAAATCAAGGAATGAGAGGAAGGAAAGAGGTCCGCCAATCACCTGTTACTATTCTGGTCGTATAAATCTAGAGATCATTACAGCGTTTTGTTTCGATGTCTTTTTCTTTCTATGGGAAAAGGACACTGTGGTCCAGAGGCAAGGTGTCGGCCTTTCAACAAGACAGTTGTGGGTTCATGCCCTGGCAGGTTGAAAATTTTCCTCGAGTTTTTAGGGATAAAACCCAATCCCGCTGGTCCAGAGATAGACAATGAAAATGAGACCGGATGTGCATATTACAACATTCTGTGCACGTTACAGATTCCTCCCTTGAAAATGAGACCGGATGTGCATATTACAACAGTCTGTGCACGTTCCAGATTCCTACTTTGAAAATGAGACCCGGTGTGCATATTACAACAGTCTGTGCACGCTACATATTCCTTCTTTGCTTAAGTTCACAGGGCAATTCGGACAAACTAAGAGAAATGCTACCAAAACCCACGAGATCATCAGCTGTGAAGCATGAAGCGGAATATGTGATTTCGTACATTGGCTCCTCGTCAGGATGTTAGTCTACTACTAGTTTTACTCCATAGCTTATGCAAGTACCCATTTACATCTGGTGAAATCGGGAAATATAGGTCAGATTTCTTCTAGTTTTTGATTTAATTTGATTTGATTTGATTTACCCACATCCACAACTAAGGTGATCTCAGGGGGGGGATTTTTTAAATTTTGCCCCGACTGCCCTGTAAACAGCTAAGAGATCTTTAACGTGCACAGAGTGTTGTTATCTGTACACGGGACCTCCTTTTTATTGTCCGTCTCCGATGGGACTAGGTGTAGATCCACCTACCTGGACCGGAAAAAATCGAGAAAATTGTTCAACGGCCGGCGGGACTTGAACCCTTACCTTTTGGTTGAGATACCGACACCATGCTTCTGGACTTCCGAGTCCCTTTTTCTTCACATGAAACCATTCTTCAGTTCAGTCAAGATAAAGCTTATGCTTTGTTATGATTTGCCATGACGATTGCGTGTACTGAATTTTTTGTTTTAGCTATAACATTATAACTGTTATTATAACTGCCACTTTGATGTCATTAATGTGTTTCCTTTTAATTGACAGTAACTTGTCATTGTAAATTATTTTGATTATTGACATTTCATGTTGGGCTTTTTCAAAATATCTTGATTTTAAGTTGGATTTTTTAGTCTTTTCCGAAATATACCAATATGAATTTTACTTTGTTAATTTCAGCTGGACAAAAATGATCAGAAAAGGACCCAAATCATACATGTATTTTATTTATTCTCACTAGCACTATTTTGGTAAAATTACCTTGAAGACCGTACTTAATTTTACGTTATATTCTTATTGTTGTTGTTGTTGTTTTCTCCAGCCTTCCGTCCAGTCCTACGCCTACAGACGTTTCTCTGCTGAGCATGCGCAGTCCCATGTTGCCGGGGGACCATGTCACACAACTGGCTTCCCCGCATTCACTGGGAGCACCTCCAGCGCAACTACTACCATTCTTTGTCTAGTCGCCGATTGAGTCCCGCTAGTCTTCCAGGTGCTGCTTCCGGTTTTTTTTAGTCATTGTCTCTTTTTAAGCTTATTGGTTAGCAAGACTTTCCATTACCATTAACACATGATGCAATAATAGAGAACTAATGAAAAGTCGACAAAGTTGAGCATTAGAGAAGAAAAAGATTGCTTGTGTTTGTTTAATGAGCATGTTTACATGGTGTTTACAGGCCGCGAGTTGATTGACTATTCTTATACCTGGGTTTGAAAAGAGACAAACTCGTGAGATGTAACTGCCACCCCAAACTAAACAAACAAACAAACAAAAAACAAAAACAAAGCAGATGTTGGTGTTTGAAGACGATGGATTTATAGTCCGTGCCCCCGCACAAATGCAGGCTCACCGACCGTACTTCATTTATCCCCCAGCAGGCCGCTTTATTCAAAATCTTTCTTAACTCTTTGGGCAGCACGCAGTAGAGCAGCCTGTAAGCCTCTTCGTGTTAACGCTCTGACAAGATCTTTCTCTACAACTAGCTGGGTCCTCATTCACACCCACGTCAAGTGAGGAAGCAGAGGAAAATACCTTTCCTAAGAGTACAAAACTCGGGGGGGGGGCACCTGGGCCAGCCATGGCTTTTGAACCAGTGTCGTCGTCGTCGTGATTACAAACTTACAACAACACGCTTTCGATACAACGGCGTCTACTTGTCCACCAGTCTTGTCTTTTAATAACTATTTTTGTTCTTTTTTATTAAGTACATTGGTTTGACGTTTTTTTTCCTTTCTTCGTCCCACAGGTCTGCCATTGGTGGGGTCGAGTCCATTGATCGCCGACTACCCTCCGCCTCCCTCAATCAGCGCGCGGAGTTTGTTCTCAGATGTCCCACCCACCCCTGGGTCTGGAAGCATAACTCTACCTGGGTCCCTAGAAAGTAAGGCATCATCATACTCTTTTGTTACTTGATAAGAAATACGGACAGACAGGCAGATAGACAGAATGACAGACGATCCAATAGACAGATAGATCGTTGGCATATAGAAGGATGAATAGATGGATGGATGGATGGATGTACGGATGAAAAGATAGATGGATGGATGGATGGATGAATGGATGGATAGATAGATAGAAATGTTGATATAGTGTAGAACTTTCATTCAGGAATGAATTGGAATGAAGGATTCAAAAAGAAAAATGAAAATTATGGTAAAAAAAACAAAAGCCAATCTCAACCGTCTTATTCCGTTCGTTTCTATGTCAGCCTTAGTTAAGTTCACCGCCGGTGCAAATGCGTGCCACCACA
The DNA here is from genome assembly GCA_037039925.1 of Doris montereyensis. Lineage (NCBI taxonomy): Eukaryota > Metazoa > Mollusca > Gastropoda > Nudibranchia > Dorididae > Doris > Doris montereyensis. Next base: position 968,743 of record JAXRKP010000007.1, on the reverse strand, counting down.
ATAGATGGATAGATAGATAGGTAGATAGATGGACAGATGAGTGGATAGATGGTTGACAAAAGGGTGGAAGAATAGATAAGGAACTATTTTTGTTTATATTTAAAAGATTGATTGGTTGATTGTTGTTTTTGTTTCTTTTGCTTTATAATGATTAACCAAATGTTAATAAAAAAAAAAAGAAAACACAACAAACAAACACAAAACAAACAAACAAATCAATTATCTGTAATCAATCTCAGAATGTGTGACATTAGCACGTCATACTACTACGTGTCGCTAAAAAAAGGTAACCCATTTGCGTCATAACTGTGAGAGGAGTAAATAAGATGATTGTTAATGACATTATGGCACAGGATTTGATACATGATTTGATTTACCCACACCCACAACACAAAGGTGATCGGGATGGGGGTTGGGGGTGGTAGGGTTTTTAATTTTGCTCGGACTTCCCTGTAAATAGCTAATGGATGTCTGTGATTGACACGCGGGACCTCCTTTTTATGGTACGATCCGATGAGACTAGATGTCTATCCACCTACCTGGACCAGGGGCTTAGATTTTGCTAGAAAAAAAAACCCCAAGAAAATTGTTCAACTCTCGGATGGGGCTTGAACCCACTGCCTTTTGGTTGAGGGGCCGACACCTTGCCTTGCAAGGCACAGGATACTAGAATAATTGTGAAAACAAGGTGCTAAGTTTCAAATAGCCACCTTGCCACAGTCACAGATTACGCTTATTAAAAAATTCACTAAGAATTCAGCCTGTGATCTTTCCATAGATTGCATTTATTGCAATCACATCACAGTGTATTCCAATCACATTAGTCTGCACCATCTTGATACGTCATTTAAATTACGTCCACATCTTCGTGCCCATTTTCAATCCTTTTGTTGTTGTTATGCCAGGTGGAGCAAAGCCACACACTGCAAACACACTGCAAACACACTGCAAACACACTGCAAACACACTGCAAACACACTGCAAGCACACTGCAAACACACTGCAAACACACTGCAAACGGGGCACCTCAGTGGCTAAAGGTGTGTTAATGATCGCATTGTCAGTAGACGCACTGAAATTGAAATTGCATTGTCGGTGCAATTCCCAGATTTGAATACGCTGGATATTTTTTCCTCTGGGGGGGGGGGGTACATGAAATTCAGAGCTTACAAGAACAAAGCCAACATGATAGATCAACATAGACAAGAACAAGAGATAGAGAACATCCCTCCCCAGACTTGCAAAAATGACATCAATAATTTTGAAGGATGTCTACACAGCTGTTTGCAAAACAAGGGAAAGCACTTTGAGCATCAAATACTTTAGGCATATCTATTTCCTGTTCACAAAGGGTCATGTTTCAAATCAATATTCTCGTTGAAAATTAACTTCGTCTTCGTCTCTTTCTGCCTTCATTTTGTGTTAATTATTTTTGGAATGACTTTGTTGTTTTGAAGTTGTCCGTTTGAAGCGATTTTTCGTATGTTATTTGTGTTCCTCATTAGCCAAAAACAAAATGCATGAGGAAATTTAATAAATTTTTGCATGCCTTGTTCACAACTATTCAAGTTAGTCTAGGCCAGTTTTCAACTCTCTGACTCATCACGTTCGGGCGTTATAACATCCAATGTGGGTTACCGGTTTTTTTTATCCACACCAACCAATATCAGAATATGGCTGTTGGAGATTGATTTAAAACATTCTAAAGTTTTGTCTACGTGCTGTTCAAGTCGGGAACCATTGTGTGTGTGTGTGTGAGTGAGTGTGTGTGTGTGTGTGTGTGTGTTAAATGCGATCTGTTTATAGCAAAGTATGAAACAAAATCCGCTTCCAAAGGTGGCAAATTCCTTTTTCCGCTGGTGAGGAATTTCTGGCAAATAAACAAATCAGAAGGAACCAGAAAATGTGAGGACAGTGTAGCCTGGAGAGAAAGATCATTTCGGGCATCTAAATACATACACTGGAAAGTAGAATGGGAACTGATAAAGAAAGAAAGGAAGAAAGAAAGAATGAAAAAAAGAAAGAAAGTTGTAAGAGATAATATTCTGATTGTCACGTGTTAACGTTGATGCTACTGTATTCATTTTTTCCTCGTGCCAGGTTCAAGGTTGACCAGTCCTCGTCCTAGTATCGTTGGCGGCAAGAGCAGGAAAAGGGCCTTGTCTCACTCCCCGATTTCTGACTACTTGGACATTCAGAGCTTGACCCGAAGTTCGGAAGGATCCTTACAGCTGGCCTCGTTCCTGCAGCCAAATTCTAGAAGCTCGAGTGCGGCTAGTGGGTCCTATGGGCATTTATCAGCCGGTAAGTCAATAGTGTTCCATACGCGCACATACACACACGCGCGTGTGGCACGCTCACTCACTCATATATACGTAGAGAGAGTGAGAGAGAGAGAGAGAGAGAGAGAGCGAGAGAGAGAGAGAGAGAGAGAGAGAGAGAGAGAGAGAGAGAGAGAGAGAGAGAGAGAGAGAGAGAGAGAGAGAGAGAGAGAGAGAGAGAGAGAGAGAGAGAGATTTCATCCTCCAAAGTTTTAACGCAATACTATTTCGTTCGTGATCCTGTACGTAAACTTAGTTAAAATATCATCTCATTGTTATACAGATGACCGGGCCCCCGTGGTGAATATAAATAGAGAGTTTGAATGCTCATATAGCACAATTTGAATAGATAATGAAAACTGAAAATCAATCAATGAAACGTGAAAATCACTCGATGAAAAGTAACAACTAATCATCGAAGCTAACTCAATTAAAAGTGAAACTGACTCAATGGAAAGTGAAACTGACTCAATGAAAAGTGAAAATAACTCAAGGAAAAGTGAAACTAACTTAATGAAAAGTGAAAATAACTCAAGGAAAAGTGAAACTAACTCAATGAAAAGTGAAAATAACTCAATGAAAAGTGAAAATAACTCAATGAAAAGTGAAATTGACTCAATGAAAAGTGAAACTGACTCAATGAAAAGTGAAACTGACTCAATGAAAAGTGAACATCACTCCATGAAAAGTGAAAATCACTCAATGAAAAGTGAAAATAACTCAATGAAAAGTGAAAATAACTCAATAAAAAGTGAAAATAACTCAATGAAAAGTGAAAGTGACTCAATGAAAAGTGAAAGTGACTCAATGAAAAGTGAAAAAGTGACTCAATGAAAAGTGAAAGTGACTCAATGAAAAGTGAAAGTGACTCAATGAAAAGTGAAACTCAATGAAAAGTGAAAATCACTCAATAAAAAGTGAAAATCACTCAATGAAAAGTGAAAATCACTCAATGAAAAGTGAAAATAACTCAATGATAAGTCACCTTGTCGTAAGATGACTGTCTTCGTATCAATTTCTTGTTCAATTCCACTTTGCTCTGTCGTGAGACAAATCGACGTAACCAATGGTTTTGTTCGTGATATTTACACATTATGTCAGTGGTTCTTAACCTGAGTTCGAGCGAATCTCACAGGTTCCTTGAGTCAGTCTCGTGGGTTCGGCGGAGGTCATGATACACATTATGTATGTGTGTGTGTGTGTGTGTGTGCGCGCGCGTGTGCGTCTGTTTCGTTCACCCTATTGAAAGGTTCAGTAAATGCACATAGTATGAAACTTGTGGGATTCAGTACCTTTAAAAAAATGAAAGGACCATTGCCTTACGCAATCCACTTTTTTTTTTTGGGGTGGGGGGGTTCTTCTCTTTTCCCCACAATGTGTATTTATGTTTTTTCTTTACTGTTTTATTTTCTGTCTTCCCCTTTTGACTTTTTCAGCATCCGTGGGGACAGTAAGCCCTGCCACCCCCTCATCCCCACCACCAACCCTTACTTCCGGCAAAACGCCGCCATGGCAGCCCCGCCCTTTTTCTACGCGCCCCACTTCCACCCCTCTTCGGCCGTCAGGTTCAGGGAGCAGCTCAAGGTCAGATGCTGCCACCAAGTTCCCATGGCCACCACATGTCGCACAAGCTGGAACCGCCAGCCAGCGGCCGAGAGGTTGGTGTTGTTAGTAGTAGTAGTAGTAGTAGCTGCTCGGAGCTAGTTCTTGCTGTGTTTTTATGATTTAGTGTCAGGTGTGACTGAAGGAGAGACGCACGATGCTGCCATGTGCCTTTTATCTTTTTATGTTCTATTTTCAGTCAGAGAGACAGACAGACAGACACTCTGGAAGGTACAGAGAGACGGAGCAAGATTGATAGAGAGAGAGAGAGAGAGAGAGAGAGAGAGACAGACAGACAGACAGAGAGAGACAGACAGACAGACAGACAGACAGACAACCAGACACAAACTGACAGTCAGAGAGTGCAAGAGACAGTCAGACAGTCATAGAGAGAAACAGAGAGATAGGAGAGAGAGAGAGAGAGAGAGAGAGAGAGAGAGAGAGAGAGAGAGAGAGAGAGAGAGAGAGAGAGAGAGAGAGAGAGACAGAGAGAGAGAGAGAGAGACAGAGAGAGAGAGAGAGAGAGAGAGAGAGAGAGAGAGAGAGAGAGAGAGAGAGAGAGAGAGAGAGAGAGAGAGAGAGAGAGAGAAGGAGGAGGATGAGTTCACATTGTTAGGTGGAGAGAAAGAGAGACAGAAACAATAACAGAGACTTACAAAGACAGACAGACAGACGGACACAGAGTGTGACAGGCAGAAAGAGATATAGACATACAGTGATAGGCAGAGGGATGGGCACAGACACATTACACAGAGAGACAAATACACAGACTGACAGACCAAGAACGAAGTGAAAGGGGGAGACTATGATGGACAGAGATACATACATGTATATGCACACAGAGAGAGAGAGAGAGAGAGAGAGAGAGAGAGAGAGAGAGAGAGAGACAGACAGACAGACAGACAGACAGACAGACAGACAGACAGAGAGAGGAAGGGAGGAGAGATGGAGGGAGGGAGGGAGGATGGGGATGGAGAGAGGAGAGAGAGAGAGAGAGAGAGAGAGAGAGAGAGAGAGAGAGAGAGAGAGAGAGAGAGAGAGAGAGATAGAGAGACACACACACACACACACAGAAACAGTGACAGAGACAGACAAACAGAGGGAGAGAGAGAGAGAGAGAGAGAGAGAGAGAGAGAGAGAGAGAGAGAGAGAGAGAGAGAGAGAGAGAGAGAGGGAGGGAGGGAGGGAGGGAGGGAGGGAGGAGGGAGAGGGAGGGAGGGAGAGAGAGAGAGAGAGAGAGAGAGAGAGAGAGAGAGAGAGAGAGAGAGAGAGCGACATACACATACACAGACAAACAGACGGACAAACAGGCATTGTTGTTTATTCTATCAGATGTGAAAGATAAAGATAAAAATGGATTTGTGGTCTGTATCCCCACACAAGTGCAGCTAACAGACTTTACTGTAGGCGATTTCATTCAAAATCTTTCTCAACCCCTTTGGGGAGCATACAGTACAGCTGCCTGTTAGGCACTTCCACCAATATCCTGATAAGATCCTTCTTTGCCTATAGCTAGGTACTCATTTACACCTGAGTCAAGTACGGAAAGCAGAGTGAAGTGCCTTTCTTAAGAATACAACCTCATGAAGAAGCCAGGCTTTGAACGAGTGAATCAACACCTCGTCCCATCTGAGATAGAAGATAAAAACAGACCACAATACTCTGTGCATGTTAAAGATTCCTTGTATTTTCACAGTTGATGTATTGGTATTAGATATACTAATTTAAAAATAATTTCGACTTTTTGCTAAATGTGTGGGTTTTTTTTTCTTTCTCATAATTCTTGCTATATTTTCTGACCCCTTGCTCTATATTCAGCCTCACATAAGTACGACCACCAAGGAAGCTGGCAGTAGCAGTATAGTTAGCAGTACCATGGATGGCTCATCTGATGCTAGGAAGGCCAAAGTAAAAAAGAAACTGAAAATCGGCATATAGGTATGAAGCTGTTTGAAAACGAGTTTAATGATTTTATTATGTCCCTTTTATGGCAGTGAGTTTTATGCTCAATAAGTTTTCCTTTTTAGGAAGCAGCGTGTCAGTATTCTGTAGGAAAATCACTAACGGTCGATATAAAAAAGTGATTTGAAAAAAAAACATTAATAACAATAATAATAATAATAATAATAATAATAATAATAATAATAATAATAATAATAATAATAATAATAATGATAATAATAATAATGATAATAATAATAATTTTGAGACCTCAAATGGCTGTACATTTAACATAGCACACTATAGACAATATTTTTTTAATATTCATTCAATGTCATTTGGATGTTAAAGTATGGATACTAATACTATGTATAATCAACAATGTCTCTGTAGAAGGTTGAATTCAGCTTTTTGACATGAACAATTATACATCTTAAACAGTTGTTTGATAATGTAAGACTTGTACATCTCCAATGGCTTTTTGATGCAAAATCCTCAATAGTCTTTTGATGTGAAAATAACTCAACCTTTGATAGTAAATCATGCAGCTCATTTAGTAAATGTTTGTTTTCTTAATTTTCACCTTACTTCCTAAACAATCAAGGTGGTCTTGAAACTGGAATGACTAAAAAAAACAAATGAAAAAATAATAAAAGGAGTTGGTTTCTCTTTCAAAATAAATTTTCTGACATAATAATACTACTTAGTTTGAATGATACCAATTTGTTGCATCAATCATGTGTTGGTACACTTGAGTTTTAAACTGATTTTAAGATCAATATCTCCTCCTGCTTTATCACTAGCTTCTATCCATCCAGATGAAGAAGACGACATGTATGATCGAGGAGATCACATCCCTCAGGAAGGGAGCCGGATTTCATGGAGACAAATTGCCACTGGGTTGAATGCCATAGAGAGTTTGACTCTCAGGATGAGCTGGTTAAGGTATCTTTCTCATAATTCTATGTTTTTTCTTCCCTTATGGGGTTATGGTGGTCTAGAGGTAATGTGTCTGCCTTTCAAGCAAAAGGTCATGGGTTTGTGCCCTCAAAAGTTGAAAGATTTGCCTAAAGTTTTTCAGATAAACTCCTCCCATCCCCCATCCACCCACCTGCCCAGTGTTTAAAGAACATTTATATGAAAAGTTGTCTAGGAAACGTTGAGGGTAGACAAAGCATTGAGTGAGCTGATTTCTCCCTGTGAATTTTCACTTTTAAACTCATTTTATTTGATCGCAGCAAAAAAAATTTATTGCTTCTGACTAGATCTAGTTCTTCGTTGAGCTTAGTAGATGTTATCTTTTTTTCATTAGCAGGAACACATTTAAAATTTCTGTCTCTTAGTAATTATATAATATATAAATCTTAGTAATTATATAATATATGAATCTTAGTAATTATATAATATATAAATCTTAGTAATTATATGATATATAAATGTAAGTAATTATATAATATATAGATCTTAATTTACATTAGCTAATGTAAACTAAGATTTATATATTATATAATTACATGCTTCAAAACCATAACAAGCATGCCTGTAAATAATGTTGGATTATGATTTCTCTTCATCATAAAGCTGGGTCTCTTGAACTTTGACTGTGGTTAACTCAGAAACCACTGTATCGGTTACGGGTCATATCAAGACGTACGATTATTAGATCAAATTAGCACTCGATACTGAAATTATGCAGGCTTTTTATTGTAATGACCAGGAATCGAGAATAATTAGATCTAATAACAATAAAAAATTGCGTGGATCACAGGCAAAGCAATTGTTTTCCAATCAATTGAAATACTGATTTGATCCAAGAGTTTATTCACTAAGAACTTAAAGCAGGCTAAATGAAATCTACTTGCGAAATATGGAGTTCGTGGGTGCAGTGGTTCCTGAGTTATATATGGTCAAACTTAGAGACGTTCAGCTTTATAGATATAGATATGTGTTTGGGTGTCGAATGTTAATGTCTTTTTTCTTCTCATTCTATTTTTCAACTTAGCATATCAACCAGGACCACATTCAGTCCAACAAAAAGTCATGCGTCTGCCGATGGACGGATTGCAGTAGGGAGGAGAAACCGTTTAAAGCGCAGTACATGCTTGTTGTACATATGAGGAGACACACTGGAGAAAAACCTCACCGTTGCACAGTAAGTTTCATGTCAAAAGGAATTAATTAAAATCATATGTTTTTAGCCTACCTTATGAGCTTACATTGAAAATTATTGCTTAAATGTGTAATCTCCTACTTCTCAGTTAGCGTTTGAAAGTATGGAATAATTGGAATTGGCTAATTATCAGTAAGTATCCAATGATGAACACTGTTTACACAAGAAGAAAGAAAAATAACGTTATAATCTTTTTGATAGAAGAGTTAATAGTCTCAATTTGAATTCAATAATCTTCAACAGTATATTCGAGTTTATTTTTATTTCATCAATTTGGGCACTAAATTTGTTGTTGCTGTTTTTTTTTCAGTTTGAGGGTTGCAGTAAAGTTTACTCACGGCTTGAAAATTTGAAAACTCATCTGAGATCGCACACAGGAGAAAAGCCCTATATGTGTGAATTTCCTGGTTGTACCAAAGCTTTCAGCAATGCATCAGATCGAGCCAAGCATCAAAACCGAACCCACTCTAATGCTGTGAGTCTATATTTTTATCTCACTTTAATGTTCATATATGAGAAACTCATTCTTTTCTTTTCCGCACACCTGAATAGACTTAACGATGTGTCATTGCTTTTATCAGTTCTCAAGCTTAATTCTTGCATAGATCTATAGTCACATAAATACAATATATTCATTGAGAAGAGATGTTAAAACATTAAAGGCAGTGTATTTAACATCATATTCAATTTGCATGAGAATTAGGCTTTGTCAATAATGTTGAAAAAGTTACTTTGTTACGGTTATGCTATTGACAAAGTGTATGGGGAAGAAACGTGTTTGATGATTTTTAGAAAACAAATTTGTACATTAAGAGCATAGATTATTTGTGTTTATTTTAATACGAATTTTAAAGAATATTTCACTTTGTTGTTTGTGGTTTTAGAAACCGTATGTATGTAAAGCTATTGGCTGCACCAAGCGCTACACTGATCCAAGCTCATTACGCAAACATGTGAAAACTGTGCATGGACCAGATTTCTACGCCAACAAAAAGCACAAAGGAGACGGCGCTTGCCATGTGAAGAAAGAAGATCCAGGAGGGGTACGTTTTGATTTCATACTCTATCAATTTTATTTTCTATTTCCTTGTGGCATCTATTTATGTTGAAAAGTGAATTTTTTGTTGTTGAAATATTAAACATTATAAATAATATGCATTTTATTTGCATTTTATGTTAAGTTATTATTTTCAGTGTTTTGAAACTTTCATTTTTTTATTAGAAAGAAGTAAGAGTAAGGCTCATAAGATTTTTCAATAAGATGTAACTTTATGTACTTACTTTGTGAATTGTCCCCCAGAACAACGTATTGCTTGGGATTCTTGAAGATAAGAAGATTTAGAAGACATGAAACAAACATCTCTTGTAGTTGTACATAAGCACAATTTTATTGATGACCTTGTGTTCTTTGCATATTAAAAAAACCCCACGAAAACCTCTTCATAATAGTCAAGGACAGATTTTGCAGTGAACCACCTTAAGATGCTCAAAAAGAAGCACATGTACATATACTACATTTTATGTCTATCTGTACATATTGCAAGTGTTGTTTGATGGTAAAACTTGTACTCTCTCGCGCCTATTTGTCCAGGATAATGACTCATGTGATGTAAACCACAGAATGAAAATGGAAGACGGTATAGGCATTTCATCTTACTCAGGGCCCCCGTCAGGGGACAATCAGCATTCTCAGGTGGGTCAGCCGGTCAAAACAAGTTTTTATATTTCTTGATCTCCTCATCATTTCCATCCAAATATCCATTTTGATCTCTCTTATCTCCCTTATTTCATTTACTTTTGGGTTTGACATTCTCATCGTCTTTTCAGGATTTGTTTTCACAATTGTTTTCACAATTTTTGTTTTTGTTTTGGATGAATACCTCTATGTTAAGTAAAGTACCTATACTCAGAGTTCAATGTAGAGTAACCAGGAGTAGAATGCTCTCCACTACAATGAATTTCCAGATACTCTTTCTGTCCTTATTAATGCCCTCTCAATTAACAACCAGTGAGTAAACTCCAAAACTTTTCCGATACTCCAATCGATTCCTTCTGAAAGCTTTGAACTGTTATATCACATGAATACAATATATATTTGTTGTTATTAGTCATCAATATTTCTGTTTGACTGTTCACAGGACAATTATGGGTCAGCCCCGTCATCTCACTCCCAGCCGTCACCTCAGAGCAGTCCAGAGGTCAATGTGACATGTGGTCTAGACCACGGTCAACTGATCGAGGACAGGGTGAATTCAGGGGGCAACACTATAGGAGTTGTGGTGGAGGAAGAAGAAGAAATCATTATACCTGAATCCAATGAAGCTGAGGTAGTTTATCAATTTAATGTATGGCATCATTATATCGACATTCTTTTTACCGTTGATGTATTTGGGTTGGTTTATTCAATTAATTTTTTTTACTGGGCAACAACAACCCATGATATCATGTGATTCTAAGTTGAGTTTGCCCATGTCATGTATTATGTAATGGAAGTTTTCTTTATGTTCTGCATATCTTGCCTTTTTTTCTTCTTTTCCTTCACATATAGAAATGTCCAGTAGAAATAGAGATAGAAATGTCCTGTAGAAATAGAGATAGAAATGAATGAATGAATGCGAGAATGAAACACAAAGATAATGTAACGGCAAAGAAATTTACGTTTCGGGCAATACAATTTTATCTTATCTTATCCACCATAAGAATATCAAACTAGAGTTAATACTGAGATAAATGTAACTATGAGGGTCTTCAGAGTCGGGGGGAGGTTGGCGGGATCTGCTGGTAGATCCTATTTCTCTCCTTTCACTCATTCTTTTATTCTTACCTTTCATCTTGCTGTTTTCCTTTTAATTCACTTTGAGATCAGAGCATACGGTGGACGGGGTTAATTTCAATGAAATAAACAAACAAATAGTCAAAGCTTGGGTTAGCATTTAATACCAAGTCAATAAAGAACACAAACAAACAAACAAACAAAAGATTCGTAAGTGGTTTTCCTCGAAAACAATTTCTTTTTCTTTCTCCTTCAGTTGATATGTCCTTGGGGAGGGGGGGGGGGGTAGTTTTGTTTTGTGTTCTTTGTAATTTATTCTTTTTATTGACATCACTGAAAGTTCTATTAAATGAAGCTCACATTTTTATTACATTACATAGAAGAATCCAATTCACATTAATATGTCTTTTAAATGTCCTTGTAATGGCACCAGTCAATGTGAGCGGTTGGCGACTGGTAGGTCTTAATTCTTTTTCCTTTCACTCAATAATAATAGTAATAATAATAATGATAGATGTATTATGTAGCTTTACCTTTCTTGAAGTTTATAGGATGCACACTATCAAATAGCTTCTAATGTTTTATCTTTGATCTGTGAGTGAAGAACATATTACGTAGTTGTTTGTAGTTGTGAGTCTTCCTGGGTATTTAATTATGTGAGAATGTTTATTCGAATAGTTTGATAATAACTGATAAGGCAGTTTGACTATTTATCATGTTTGAGTCATGAGTGAAACAGATTGAATAATTTTTATGATTCATATTGTTACATATAAGAATGTTTTTGTGTGAATAGGTGTTTTTGTCATATTTGTGTATGCTTCTGTCTAAATTGCAAATCCTTTTAGGCCTTAAACAATGTATCTTAATATTATATTATCTTATTTTTTTCTTGTTTTATCTTATGATATATTATCTCATCATGACTTATCTTGTCTTATACACCTCATCATATCTTATGTTGTTGCATCATATCTTATCACATCTTATCTTGTATTAGATTCCTGGCTCCAGTGCACTCTTGACCAGAAGGAATATGATGAACACCAGTCATGTAATGCAGAACCGTCTGAAAGGACGCTTACAGTCCAAGAGCGGACTTGTCTCCCCTCTTCCTCAGCTGCCTTCTATACACAGTCAAGGTAACATCTCATCTTAATCTAATGGTGAAAGAGTACAGGTGTCTGTCTAGGAGGTGGGGTCACGTGTGTCTGTCTAGGAGGTGGGGTCACATGTGTCTGTCTAGGAGGTGGGGTCACGTGTGTCTGTCTAGGAGGTGGGGTCACGTGTGTCTGTCTAGGAGGTGGGGTCACGTGTGTCTGTCTAGGAGGTGGGGTCACATGTGTCTGTCTAGGAGGCGGGGTCTCATGTGTCTGTCTAGGAGGTGGGGTCACGTGTGTCTGTCTAGGAGGTGGGGTCACATGTGTCTGTCTAGGAGGTGGGGTCACGTGTGTCTGTCTAGGAGGTGGGGTCCAAGATAAAGCAAGAGGATGTTAATGTGTGCGTTTATATTCTACTGTTGGCTTGCTTGGTTGGGGTGGGGGTCTTATTTTTTTTCCTCTTTTGTTGTTGTTGTGGTTTTGGAGTTCTTATATTTGTTTGAAAGGGAATTTCGGAATGTGATGGTGCTTTTTCTTTCAGGTTTAAAAGTATTTATATTTTCGAAAGAATTATTTTACCATTTTGTTTTTATTGTCTGTTTGTGTGCGTGTGTGTATGTGTGTAGATATAATTGACCGTCTACAAACTTGTCAGATTTTATGTAGAATGTTGTCTAAAAACAATTGGGGGAACGTAAGAACAAGAATTCATTATTACTTTTCATCTCTTTCAATTTTTTCTTTTGTCAATAGACAAATCAAATATCCAAGATATGTCTCAGGTGTCCATTTCTGAAATCAGTCAACGCACAGCCAAAGGCAGCCCACTACATAAACGCATCGCTGACATCGTTAGTGGTGAGCAGACTACAACATGTGAGTATAGCTTTGCGTACTGAAAACACTTTTTTCTTCCATTAGCAAAACAGATGGCATAAAAGCTATGATAGAAATAAATCAACTGAGATTGTTTAGGCATGTAAACAGAATGAATAATTAGAGAATAGCTAATTAAATATACAATGCTTAACCCAAGGTAAAAGTAGAAGACCAAAAGGTAGACCTCGGAGAAAGTGGGAAGTAGATATAAAATGGGCTTTAAAGTTAACGCAAAGAAATTTAACCTTCACAGAAGTAAACAGAAAATGTTAGGACAGGGTAGCCTAGAGAAAGATCATTTCCGGCATCTTAACCCATCATCAGAAGGTAGAATGGAAATTGATGAAGAAGGAAAGAAAGATAAAAAAAAAAGTAAGCAGGTTTATTTTCACCTTGACAATGAGTTTCTCTCATAAAACAAGAAATGATTTTTAAGCTCTTTGAGAACTGATTTCAATTATTGCTTTGCACACACATAAAATTAGCAGAGGAATCACCACTAGACATTTTTCTTTTTTATAAAAGCTTTTCATTTATTTTTTAATAAAAACTTAACAATGGCCCACCAAATACCTGGCTTTCAATTTCATTTTTCTTTCCAACTGCGATAATACAATTGTCACAGGTTGTGTGGAAAAACTGTCTGTGCTAAGGCACTTTATTTGGCATACTTTTTCTTCCTATAGATTAAAAGATTAGGCTCCTGTTTTTAACTCAGAAAGGATTTAAACCAAAAAGAACCCAAAATAAATACTTTTGGTCAAATATATCGTCACCTACTTGACAAACCGTTTCATCACCAAATCCAGATAACCAAGAAAATCAACTTTAAAGTTGCAAAGAAATGATCGTAACAGAGTTTAAAACAATATTGGTTATGCAATATTCTGGAATCTACTGCATATTTTGTAAAACTGTTCAGACACCTTACAGAGCTCATAAAGATATACTTAAATAGCCGAAAAGTCGAAAAACTAAAAATTTTTGAGTTAGAATGGTTTGTCATACCGACGACGATATGTCAAATAGAAAAGAGACTGCCCAAATCAGTACCTCTGAATAATTGTTACTCTCTTTGTCTTTGCAGGGAGAGAAAACAGCAACACTCTACTTCCTTCCAGCCGCAGGGGAAAGTAACACGAGCACTTTGAGTTCCTATATGAGCAGTATGAGATCCGATGCACATGGAAGCACCTTTTTTCCTCCCGAAGGTTGTTAGCATGAGTTTATTTCTCTTTCTTTATTTCCCCTTCTTTGTTTGTCTACACCTTCTTGTGTCCATTTCTTGTTTTGCACCATGTACTTAAATTTGTTTTCTAATTATTGTCATGTGAAGTACCCTTTCTATGAGGGTCATAACAGTGTATGATTTCTATCTTCTCTGAACCTGTGACCTGTGAGTCTTTTACAACGAAAATGCTTTCTGAATTTTAAAAATAATTTATATTCCATTTTGTTGCATTCTTTTAATACACTCTTTTAATACACAGCATTTGTCTTATTAGGATTTTTTGTATCAGCATCTCTGTTTTCTGATCATTCTTTGATTTCTAGTCATGTTTTAAATACATTTTTTTCCATATTTATCCATCATTATTTTGCCTGTTTTAAAATCAAGATGAATGTTACGAGATTGCTGTTTCTGAAATAACTGGCTCCTTTTGTATATTTGTTGATGCAAAATAGAAAGATCAAAAGATAAAACTTAAGTTCTCTTTTTTTTGTAACTTGATTCAAAATATTGTATCTTCTCAAATAGTTCTTACATTTTAGTTGGTATTTATTTTGGTTAATGAATAACAATTTTCATAATTTCGACAGATCCAGTGGTTATTCTCACTTTTCTTCAAGAAGGTACGTTATGACTTGACTATACATAAAACAGGAAAAATATTCTTAAAGATTAGAATTATTATGTTATAATGAGATGTCTTGTATATCATTAAAATCATTTTATTTCAATTTCATGCAGTTAAATGGGGTTCACAAGAGCTGCAATAAAAAAGAAAATCGCAGAAAAGCGGGGAGCTGGCAAGCTATCACAAAGACATTTAATCTTAGAGGACAAAAGAATGACAGCTAAAACACTTTTATTGTCGAAGGCAAATTCCTAGCCTTTCTTTTAAGGAAGGCAAATTCTTAGCAGCAACGTATCTATACATCAGGTCGTTGTCTCTGTGGAAGTGATTTGGGGGAGGGACTTTTTAGCGAAACTTGTGCTTTGCGGGGTAAGTTTAGAGAAACTGATGCTTTGGGTGGTAACTTTTAGAGGAATTGGTACTGCATGGTAACTTTAAAGGAATTGGTGCTGTGGATGGTAACTTTTAAAGGAATTGGTGCTGTGGATGGTAACTTTTAAAGGAATTGGTGCTGTGGGTGGTAACTTTTTAAAGGAATTGGTGCTGTGGATGGTAACTTTTAGAGGAATTGGTGCTTTGGGTGGTAACTTTTAGAGGAATTGGTGCTTTGGGTGGTAACTTTTAAAGGAATTGGTGCTTTGGATGGTAATTCTAAGCAAACAGATGTCTTGGGTTGTAACTTGTAGACAAAAACGTGCTTTGGGGGAAACTTATGGATGAACAGGTGCTTTGGGGGGGGGTAACTTATGGCTCAGGTGCTTTAGGGTGTGAAACTTATGGATGAACAGGTACTTTTGGGGGAGGTGGGTAACTTATGGATGAACAAGTGCTTTTGGGGGGGTAACTTATGGCTCAGGTGCTTTGGGGGGGATAACTTATGGCTCAGGTGCTTTGGGGGATAACTTATGGCTCAGGTGCTTTAGGGGGTAACTTATGGCTCTGGTGCTTTAGGGGGGATAACTTATGGCTCAGGTGCTTTGGGGGGGGGTAACTTATGGATGAACAGGTAACTTTGTGGGGTAACTTATGAATGAACAAGTGTTTTGGGGAGGTAACTTATGAATGAACAGGTTCTTTGGGGTAACTTATGGATGACCAGGTGCTTGGGGGGGGACTTATGAATGAACAGGTGCTTTAGGGGTGACTTATAGATGAACAGATGCTTGGGGGGGGGTAACTTATGGATGAACAGGTTCTTTGGGGGTAACTTTTGGATGAACATGTGCTTTGAGGGAGGGGGTAACTTATGGATGAACAGGTCCTTTTTTTTGGGGGTAACTTATGGATGAACAGGTGCTTTTTTTTTTTTTGGGGGGGTAACTTATGGATGAACAGGTTCTTTTGGGGGTAACTTATGGATGAACAGGTGCTTGGAGGGAGGGTGGTAACTTTATGGATGAACAGGTGCTTTTGGGGGGGTAACTTATGGATGAACAGGTGCTTTGGAGGAGGGTGGTAACTTATGGATGAACAGGTGCTTTTGGGGGGGGGCTTATGGATGAACAGGTGCTTTGGAGGAGGGTGGTAACTTATGGATGAACAGGTGCTTTGGAGGGAGGGTGGTAACTTATGGATGAACAGGTGCTTTTGGGGGGGGGTGGGGTAAGTTATGGATGAACAGGTTCTTTGGGGGGTAGATTTTAGACAAAAAGGTGCTTTGAATGAACAGGTAACTTCTAAGCAATCAGGGGCTTTTGGCGGTAACTTTTAAAGAAATGATGCTTTGGGATGTAGTTTGAATAAATAGGTAACTTCTAAGCAAACAAAGGCTTTGGGTGGCATTTTTAAAAACTGGTGCTTTGGGATGTAGCTCGAAAAACAGGTAATTTCTAAGCACACAGGGGCTATGGGCGTATCTTTAAAAAAAATGGTGCTTTGGGTGTAGCTTGAATGAACAGGTAACTTCACGACAAACAGGTGCTTTGGGTGGTAATTTCTAGACAAACGGGCTTTGGGTGGTAATTTCTAGACAAACAGGTGCTTTGGGTGGTAATTTCTAGACAAACAGGTGCTTTGGGTGGTAATTTCTAGACAAACAGGTGCTTTGGGTGGTAATTTCTAGACAAACAGGTGCTTTGGGTGGTAATTTCTAGACAAACAGGTGCTTTGGGTGGTAATTTCTAGACAAACAGGTGCTTTGGGTTGTAACTTCATGACAATTATGTGCTTTGGGTGGTAATTTCTAGACAAACAGGTGTTTTAGGTTGTAACTTCAGGACAATCAGGTGCTTTGGGAGGTAATTTCTAGACAAACAGGTGTTTGGGGTTGTAACTTCAGGACAATCAGGTGCTTTGAGTGGTAATTTATAGACAATCAGGTGCTTTGAGTGGTAATTTATAGACAATCAGGTGTTTTGGGTTGTAATTTCTAGACAAACAGGTGCTTTGGGTGGTAACTTCTAAGCAAACAGGTGTTTTGGGTTGTAACTTATGGACGAACAGGTGTTTTGTTTAAAGATGAAATGTTGAAAATAATTTTCCAAGTACACATTTAATAAGACTTTTAAGATTTTTCACAGCAAACTTTACATTTTGTATCCTATCCAGATCCAGTGGTGCCTCCAGACTTAGCATTGCAAATTCTCCATATGAGTACGACATCACTGGAAACCTACCCAATCATGTATCACGGCGGTCTAGTGGTGAGAGTTCTACCAACATCGGCAGTGTCTCAGCCCTGATGCAGAAAGCTAACCTGGGAAGCCATTCTAGTCTTGTCCATCCACCCTCTGTTCCCCCAGCCGGTGGTGTTCCTCTTCCTCCCATGGCCACGGCCGCTGGCGTGGGTGCTGCAGGGAGTGCCATAATCAACGGCTCTGGCATTTGCAATGGAAGCGCTGCGGCTCAACCTGCTTGTGAAGGCAACGCTGGAATTCAACCTGGCTGTTCACACGGGAATAGATATTACAATGACAGACTTGCCAGGTATGAAATCATTGCCAGTAATCAATTTATCTTTATTGCAACTTTTAAATCAAGAACTCTCTATTGTGTCCCTGAGCGTACAGCACACATCCTCTAACCACATAGGATTAATTAAGAGCCTCTTAACTTTAGTCAGTTTTGCTTTTTTTTTGTAGTCAGTTGTTGATATTTGAACATACATGTATATGTTATTATAATTAATCAGATAGTTTTTCTTTTGTTTCAATTTCAAGATTTTGATTTCTCATTATCAGTAACAGTGACTTGTTATAAAATGCCATATTTCCACGCTTTCGCCTTACTTTCCCAACGCACTATAACATTAAAATAAGAACTAAGAGTGTAGCGACTTCACAAAAATGTGGCTCAAACAAGCAGACAGTTTATTGATGTATTGCATGGAGGTATTAAAACATTACGTACAGGTGTTGTAGCTCAACCGTAGTGTTATGAGCTGATAATCACGAGGACATTGGTTCGAGCACCACATCTGGCACAGGTGGGTTTTTTCACAACGTTGTACTTTTAGGAAAGGTACCTCACTCCTAATTTCCTCACTTGACTCAGGTGTGAATGAGTACCCAGCTATAGGTAAAGAAAGATCTTGTCTGAGTATTAATACGAAAAGCCTTACAGGCTTGTGTACTGTATGCCCGCCCCTGGGAGTTGAGAAGGACTTCGATGAAATGCCCTGCTTAGGGATTAATGATGTACAGTCGGTGAGCCTGTACTTGTGCAGGAATACGGACTATAAATCCATCTTTATCTTTATCTTTATATATTATTGCCTCACACCACATGAAGACATTAAATGAAAATTATCCTTTCACTAGGTTCCTTAAATTACCAAACAAAAGACACAAGAAAGTTCTCCTTTTTTTCTTGAGAAGATTGAAGTTCACCAATTTGAGATAAACAGGAAGGTCTAATATCATTACAAAGAGGGCAAGAGGTATCATTTTCTTGGGTGATTTAAACAATTGAGGTAATTACCTTTTAGCCAACTGACATAGGTACTGCCCTTTAACAATGCAATCATATGAAACTTTTACAATTAAATTCTTTCAATGTGTTACATAATGTCCTTTGCAACCTCCCTCATGAAAGCATTTATTATTATGTCTTGCATCCATTTTTATCTTTTTTTCAGATATTTTTCCGCGCGAAAAGAGATGGACGGCATGCGAACAAGCACTCCTAGCTTTACTCCTCTACCTCATGAAATCCCCAATCGTGAAACGTCGTGCTAGTGATCCAGTGAGACGAAGGATCCAAATTTTGAATCCCTGAAATCTTTACATCGGTGTCACAGCCTGAACATGGTCAAGCCACTTCCAACCCCAACCAATATGAAGAGTTTACAGAGCAAAGCAGGCTCCACTAATACTTTTCATTCTTCACGCAGCAGCATAGCCACTGACCTTAGTTTTCAAGAGCAAAACAACAATCAGCAAAATTCTCATGAGATGTCAGATGCTGAACTGGATGAGAAAATGCTGGAAGACAGTGAAGATATGATTATACCAGATGACATGCAGAGATTCCTAGAAACCTATGGGGAGGAAGGCGGCCCACACAAAGACATGAGAAAGCCCTGCATTGGTCAAGTTGGAGCTGATGGAATGTTTGAAGGTTTGGAATCTCAGGACGCTAATTACCCTGACCCGGCCGTAGGGGTCGGTTCAGGTGCTGTGACAGATGTCGGCCAACCCTGTAATTCTGATAACTGCAATAACAATAGAAATAACGATAACTCTCAAACGCACTTTAATCAAAGCAATTGTCCTAATCCCTCATCTCAGCAACTTTTTAGCTGGAAACTTACAAATCCAGACAGGATTTGCCGATCTTCATCATACAGGAGTATCTGCAGGTATTTCACCTCAGGGGCCCATGGAGCAGTTCCAGCCAAGCCCTCATCAGAGACACAACTTACTGGCAATCTAGCCGTCACCAGTAACTGGGGTATGGACGGTCAGGCTATGTCAAACACTAGTCCCACTGAGAATGCGCAGATAGGAGGAAGCAATGTTCAACAGACAACCATCAAATCTGAGAACACTCAATCAATGCAGCAGACCAATCCATGCTGTCCAAATTACAATTCAACGCCGCAGGTGAAAGCATTTGAAAGGCAAAATTCAGGTACGAGGAATGACAATCAGCCATCAGGAGACTCCAGACAAGGAAATATGAATAACACAGGAGGTGCTGCCAAGTCAGGAATGCCCATAATGGGTCAACAAGTGCTGGGTTATGGCCCCTTGCCGTCAAATGGTCAGAATATGGGTAACGAGCTTCTATAGAACATAGCACTCCGTCTTTCACACCTAAACACACCAGGTCAGTGGGGAGTAAGTGGTGGAGGTGGCGCCTATTTATCTCAACATAACCTCATGCAGCATCAGATGCATCAACAACAGCTTCAGCAACAGCATCGTCAGTCACACCAGCAGCCGGAAGGGTCTATGCCTCCAAACTTTTTCCACCCAGGTTCCAGTAACAATGGAAAGTTTATGCCAAGTATACCTCCAGGGGTTATAGCCCAATGCCACCACCTGGCGACAAACCGGTCAATTCAGGTGGTAGCAGAGTGAGACGTGCTAGTCCCCAAGTTCAGTGTACCTCATATAAGTCAGTCTCAGATCCCAGCCAACGCTAAGGCTGCCAACAGAAATCAAATATTGCTCAAACAGCAGCAAGAACAGCAACAGCAGCAACAACAACAGCAACAGCACATGTTACCACCAAACTCTAACCCTCTCTCTCATGGCCAAGCCCATCCCAGCATGATGACCAACGACAACTACCCTGGAAAGATATGTTCTATGGCAGGAGGTCAAGGTCATATGCCAGCTCCACCTCCACATCCGCCTCATCAACACAGTCCATATCCACCGTACACACCTGCGCATCACCAACGGAGCTTCAACAATGCAAACCAGGCACCACCACCCATGCATTCTCCACCAATGAACTCCAAGTCCAATGATGATGGGACAGAACGTTATCCATCCTCATCTGCCAGCAGCTCCGTACAATGCTTATAACCACCCTCACCAACACCACCTCCATCCCAGCCAGTTCCACCCCCATCCAGGATCCGGCAGTCATCTGCCCATGCCCCCAAACCACGTGGTCCCCCTCAACTCTCCCCACCCGTCCATGCCAGGGACGCCATGTCTCAAACCAGTCCGTGCCGCCAGCAGGCTTTGCCCGGGACATCTCCGTCAGATCCTCAAAATGACCTTCACAATCCCATGGAAATGTCTCCCCGGTTGCGATCAGGTCACGAGTTCCACAGACTGCAAGGAGACTACGGCCCCTCCCATCGAGGATTTCATGGACAATCTAACTCACTTCCACTGAGAATCTCATGGACAACATTAACTCCATCTCCCAGGAGAATATAGTGTACAGTCCCACGCCAAGCGCCCTCACGCACCGCTTCTCAAAATTCAGGCAGATATACCCTTGATGAACACCTCCAATATGGTTGTCAATGATATGAGTTCAGTATTGACCCAACTCGCTGAAGAAAATAAGTATTTGAACATGAGGCCCTGAGTTCAAGAGGCATTCTTACATGTATGATATATGAGAGGTTGTTGTGTGAACTGTGTCTAGCAAGAGGCTTCCAGTAGAATAGGCAGCTTGTTTTGAGACCTTTGTATGGCAGTGGCAGACATTGTGGAAGACGCGCTGTGGTTAGAAAGAAATGTTTTTACATTTACATGAAACTTAAAGTGCTAATTCAGTTCCCAGATATGCAACAGCAGCATGTATTTTTCCCTCAGATTTTATCATTATATCTTGAGAATTATTGTTGTCCATGGGTTGTTGAAATTTAGAAAAGCTATTCAATACAAATTCCATCAGACATAAGTTATAACAATCGAAGATAAATCACCATTTCATTAACATCTGGTGTTTATAACGATAGTTTCATAAAGACATCAATGTAATTTAAGAAAGGCATTTTCTTATATATATACTTGAAACAGGTCTCATTTTCTTTGGGGTTTTTTCTTCTTTTTTAAACCTATTATGGCTTTGTTGATGAAACATTGATCGAAATGTTTTCATTTCTGAATTTGAAATGTGTAGTCTTCATTATCCTTAATTCACACAGCCTTCTTGATGCTAACTCAAGGGTTTAACGTTTATTTTCAAACTATGTTTCATCTCATGAAATGGTGCTTAAATTTTGAAGGATGTGATCCTCTCTCTCTACCGGCTTGTGTTCATCCTTCCGCTTTTGCGTTTGTCGTAATGTCCGTTCTTTCTTTCTGCCACACTTACTCACAATTTCCATTATAGAGAGGCAGCAATTTTTTTCGGTTTGTTTGTTGTATCTATGCAGTTGTTCATAAAAGCCAGCTTTTATATAATATTAAGTTGTGTATTAAATTGAGATTATCAATTTTGAATATATGCCATGCATAATCATCATATTATTAAAGATAGACATAACGTTGTCATCATTTATGCCAAGAGGTCCTGCATTTTACATTATTACGTTGATTCTACACACCTATTGGTGAAATTTTGCTTTATCATTATTGTGTTCTTGTTGGTCTTTTTTTTATCTGTTGAACTATGAATGTAACTTTGAATGCATTGATGGAAATACAAATCTTATGAGATATAGACACCCTACTATCATCTACCTTAAGTTCTCTCCCTTGAACCATCTTCACCTCATTTGTTGTATATACAATGTATACAATTTGTTTTCTAATATTACCTTTCATGTGTTGTTCTTTTATTTTGTTTTCCTTCCATTTTTAAAGCAGTGATAAGATGAAATAATTACCAGCTGTTTTTACTGTTTTTTAGAATATTATTTCAATTATTTTTGTCTTGTCCATTTATTTTTATGATTTTTTTTTCTTTCTGTTTGGGAGGAAGTGGAGTCAAGACTTAAAAGGGAAACCTTTTATCGCTGCTCCAGATATAGTGATTTAAATTCATTTTGATGTGCACTTCAATCAGGGGTCTGTTATTTTTTTTTATAATCTATGAAACATCATTGTGAATACATTGTACTCAAATTGAGTGACTAAAGAACAATGAGCATTTCCATCTGACAGTGACAGTTGTGTGTTATGATGAGTGGAGTAAGAGTCCATGTAGTAAGACTTCTTTTTTTTTCTTTTTTCTTTTTCAATAGGGCTTTTCAGGGCAAGGGTTTTTTACTTTTAGGTTGTTAGAGTTTGGGTTTTTTTCAAGGAAAGAGGAAAAGGTTGCTTTAGGATGTCTTCTTTTTTCTCTCTTTTTTCTTTCTCTTTGTCTATGTCTATCTCCTCCTTCTGCTCTTTCTCTCTATACTATGTTTATTAACCATTGTATCGCATTCAAGATTTCTATTCTAAGACGTTTGTAGGTGCATGGAGGCGCTTTTTGTTTATTTAGGTTTATATTTTATTTTTATCAAATAAGTTTGCTTGATGCCAGGAGAGTAGTTTCATAAGAAAGCTATGAACCTTCAAGCCAATCGCTTGCCACTGGATAAAAATAAAAATTTGTTAGTAAAACATGCAGTTCTTTTCAAGGGCATTATGGCCCATAGAGCTGGAGCTTATCCTGATTTCTATAGCGTGAAGTGGAACAAGTGATGATAATCATCTGCTTGACAGACGCTAGTCTGATGCAGGTTTTCACTTTGAAGCTAGCGCTACACTTACACCCATTTTGGGTCGAGTGGGGAAAAATGCATGTTATTGTTAAATGTCTTTCCCAAGGAACACAAAGTAGGGCCTAACTTTACTAAGATTTGAACTCGAGATCCTATGATCCCTGGTCCGGCAGCCTAACCACTCAGGCACCGACACCAGTTAAGAATTTGTTAATGTTAGCCTGTTGCTACTGTGTTTGGTAGTGTCATCATGTTATCTTAAGTGCAGCCTTGTTGATTTTGTTTCATTTTCATGTGCCTTTTTCATTGGTAGACAGCATTCTATGCTAACACTACACTCTTTTTCCGATCTGTTTCATCCAACTTTTATATCTTGTTTCTCCTTACCACCCCACAGCATATGTGATCATTGCATAAGGTGGACAGGGTCAATGCCTCTGCAGTGAATTAAACGAAATCTTGTGCCTTTTTTTTTCAGACAAAATTAAAAAGGCCTTAAGAAAAGTCTGGGAAATGAAGGGCAAGTGTAGTGTGTAGTGTGTGTATGTGTGTGTATGATGGGTGTTACTCACACTGGTGGGTGCTTACTCACACTACTCACAGTGATAAGACTCACAGTGATGAAGACTCACAGTGATGAAGATGTAAAAAATAGTGTGCAAATGAAGTCAAATGTTATGATGATTTGAATTTTGAGTACATCACAATGTATCACAATTCAAATTATTTCAAATGCATGTTCTGTACTGTGGAACTAAGATATCATGCTGCCTTTCTTTGCATTTGAGGTGATCTGCTGTCGGAGAGAATCAAAGCATATAAATAATATATTGTTTCTTTGTTGAATTTATACACTCAGTTATGCCATTTTTAATTTTCATACTCCTGTGCATTAATTGTTATAATAATTATCATAATATATTTCATATTTCATGCACAATAGGTTTCATATGTTATTTCTGTTCAGATGAAGATTTACAAAGTTTTCACACTTAACTGTGCCATTTCCTCCTTACTTACCCTCCACAAACTGCCTTCACTTTATGTTGTTCTATCATTTTTCTTTGATTTTTTAAAACTTTTGTTACTCTTTTGAAAAGGATGCCTAAGAATTATTGTTGTTCAGAATGAAATTTGAAATCCATTTGAAAATTTCAACACATTGAAGAAGTCCTAAGTTTTTATTTGTTGTATTGGTACATTTACACAGCTGTAGTAGTTGAAGAACAGCGGAAGGATATTATCATTTTCTTATTCGATTTGATTTTAGCCACATCCACAACTAAGGTGATCTCAGGGTTTTTGGTAATATATGAAAATTCTTGCCCCAACTGCCCTGTAAATAGCCAAGGGATCTGTAACGCACCTAGTGTTGTGATTTGCACATGTGACCTTGTTTTTATCATCCTTCTCCGATGGGACTAGGGTGGATCCATCTACCTGGGCCAGGAGGCGGGTTTTACTTGGAAATATTTTTCAACCTATCAGGCACGAACCTTACCACCAGTTGAGAGGTTGACACTTTGCGTCTGGACCACCCAGTCCCCCAACATTCATGGTATGAAGTAACCTCAAGAGGATAAGACGAAATACTGAAATAAATGTTAGTTTTAAGTTAATTGGAAATTATACACACATCCCCCTCCCTCAATCATTCGTCCGTTATTCACTAGCTAGATACATGTATTTCTTTTTTCTATGATGGGATTTGTGGTTTTTTGTTTTTGGGGTTGAGGGAAGTGCTAGTTTCACGCATAACATTAAATCTGTAGGGATGTAATAAGATGGATAAAAATTCAATTGAAGCCTTGATATTATTACTGTAACAGTTCTCATATGCTCGATTCAATATAATCAATCAGTCTGTAGGCATATGGGTTTTTGTAAAACAAAGAAGTTCAAAGTGATTTTTGTTTTTCGCATGTGGACGTATAAAATATGACTGCCTCTTCAATTATTTTTCTACATCCTCCTACAATATGGTAGGCCTCTAAGTATATGGCTTCTAGTTTCAGTTAAGCTAACTTCTACTTTATGACTTTATGGAGGTTTTTTCCAAGCATACCATATGATATTTTGACCTTAAAGAAGAAAGATTCTATATTGTTCATTTATTATACTTTGTCTTTTAGTTTTAGCAATGAATACTAAATAGTATATAACTTTATAAGTAGAATGTTTTCTCATTAGAACATTTGTGTCGTCAGCATCTGCTGAAAAGAAAATTAAGAAAAAAAAAGGAAAAATGAAGGAAGTGTAATTTCTTATTCCAGTGATGTAAATGCAATTACAACCAAATAACTAAATTTAACGCAAACCCAGGAGGGAAACGAAAATGATAATGAGGCTGATTTGGTACAAATGTTCAAAGAAATCCATGAATATAAAATTCAGGTGGAGATAACTATTTCGTCTTTTAGATAGAATTTACATTTAGTAGACCAAACACAGATTTCCTTTTTTTTTTACTTCATTACACCTAAATACTAAATGTTTAAAACTAAATTTAAGCAAGAATCAATAAAAGTTATATTAAGTTACCAAGAGTGCATTTAGACATTTGAGATCCCTTTGATTTTACCAATCCCAGCTATTCTTCTGATATGTCACACTTTTTCTATGACTCATGACATGATGTGGAAAAACATGTCTTTTTTGTTCTATTTGCTTACTTTCTAGGCAATGTCAATTTCAGATTCATTGGTAATTGTGTAGCAAATTGAATCACACAATCCTGTACACCTATCCCCATTTGAAAAATAATAATCAAATTTAATCCTTTAACCTTGTAAAATTTAAGAGACCAGATGCTTAAGTAAAGCAAAATAAACGCTAAAGTATTGTTATCCGTATAATAAATAATGTGTCTTACTATCTTTACCTGTGTTTACTGTTTGACCCATTTCTATGAAAAGATTATTGCTGCAATGATGTCTGTTGAAACAGCTTTGGCCTGTGTTGAAGATGTGTGCCTTCACTTCCATCTTTTTTTTTTAATGTAAAAGTTGAATTAGTCTTTTCAAATTGCGATACAATATACATAATACTGTATACACCACTAACTCCTCATTTATTTAGGGGAAAAAAGATGTGTATCTGTTGAATTCCTTTATTTTCCACACAATTGTTGTCCCATTATTTCTAAACAGTTGTGATGAAGAGATCCAACTGTATGCAGCCATGGCGTAAACTAAAAGCAGCCACATCTCTTGTACTCAGCCATGGCGTAAACTAAAAGCAGCCACATCTCTTGTACTCAGCCATGGCGTAAACTAAAAGCAGCCACATCTCTTGTACTCAGCCATGACGCAAACTCAAAGCAACCAAATTTCTTGTACTCAGCCATAGCGCAAACTCAAAGGAGTGACATCTCTTGTACTCAGCCATGGCACAAACTCAAAGCAGCCACATCTAATAGTACATAAAGTCATAGTATAAACTTTTCACAAACTTCTGGCACAGGTACAAGGCAGACAGCATATCATCGCTGAAACTGTTTAAGTTTAAGTCTAAACACGCAAGTCCACATAAGATTTGTCCTTCAAAAAATGAAATGCACACTTCTTTTATGTCTTTATAAATATTAAAGGCCTTGAACCAATAAAACGGCTCCAGTTACGCACACGATCTCAACAAAGATTTCTATTTTTCTTCCCACCTTGAAATTATAACCTCGTAAGCCTTGCTTGTTTAGATCTTTCAAAAAGCTTAACTCTAACTCTAACCATGTAATGTAAGTCGATTTTGTGCACTACTGATATTTTTTTCCATTTACATGTACTGCACATAATCCAAAAAGCATAACATACTGTTTGCAACTCTATTTGATGATTTATTACATTTTTTGTTTCTGAAAAATTACATCTGGCGGACTTGCAGTTGCACGTTTAGACAGTTTCACCGACGTTATGCCAGTTAAGGTTTTCACAAACCACCCAACTCCTTTCAAAATCTCGAGTTCTTTACAGTTACAAAGTATGTTAACCTCTAGAATATGGATTATGATATAGATATAAACATTATCCTGTTTTATGAAGTCAAAAACCACATTTTTGGGTTTTTTTTAAAAATTTGGGTTGTTTTTGTGTTGTGGATTTTTTTCTTTTTTCTTGGGGAGTGGATTACCTTATTCTACTACATCTTTGCCTTCTCTTGTAGAATTTTAAATCTCATGTATTTGCCAGTTTGTACCTAATTCTAATATGCACACATTTTGCCTTGAACTTCATTAACCTAAACAACAGATGATAGAAAGATAGCACTAATAACAGTGTGACACAACAGTGATTTCTAAAGACTAAAAGTAAAAGAACATTCAAATTCAAGTCAATGTGTAAAGAGCACCACAGGAGTTGTGCTGTTTTTGAGTTGTTCTCTTTGTGGCTTTGTCTTCCCAACGTGTACGGCATCTATAAATAACTATACCCTCATCATAGCAGACCAATCACAGAATAAGGGTAAGAGTAAGAGACTTTTTTTTTCCTCATTCTTTTTAAATAATTCGGTGTTCCATTATTTCTCCTTAAAACACATTAATACTACTAGTACTAGTGTCTGTGGATGTTGATTTTTGGGTGGTGGTTGTTTTTTTTAAAGAAAGAAAACATGTTTGTTTTGTTGTCTATGATTGAATGAATGAGATGTTGTAAACTAACATTTTGTGATTACAATTACAACTGTTTTTTGTCGGCATCTCTCCCTTGTTGCTGCTTATTATGTTGATGTTGATCATGATGTGACGATGATGATAATAATATGGTAATGTTGCTGCTGCTGCTGGTGGTGTTGTTATTATTCTACAACATCAAGTACAAGGGTATCATTTTACACATTATAACATGTGGAATGCAGAATCTCTTCCCTTTATGTTTTTTTTACCTCTTTTTACTCTTATAAATGTTTTTTTAGATGTTTCTTTTGTGATCAAACGGCGTGTCTTTTATCATTTCCTTTATGATGTGATGTATAGACATAACTTTGGTTGACTTAGTTCAAACTGTTCACCACATAAATTGATTGCATAATGGATATTTGTCTTGTTTCTGGGGATTTTGTTTTGTTTTTTTTTGTTGCAATGCTTTGTTTTTTTTACTTGTTTTCTTTTTCTTTCATTTTTAAGGAGTTGGGAGGGGTGGGGAAGGGAAATTTTTGTTTCATCAATCTGTACATACATATAAGATGCATAATGATTTTTGACATTGTTGATTTCATTTAGTGATATTGTCATAGATTCAACCCACCTCAATGGGTGCCAGAAATTATAAGCTACTTACATATGAATAGAAATTTATGAGAAATTAAACAAAACATATCTTTCAAAGTATAAAGACTTCATGAATTTATTTCTTGTTCATATATATGGAGTTGTTTTAAATAGTTTCATTGAACCATTTTATTTTCGACATACGTATACATTACATACATACACACACTCTCTCTCCCTTCCTCTCTTTCATTTTCTCTCTCTTTCTCTCAAAAGACCTCTCCACTAGCCCACCCTCATCCCTGATTAATCACAGAGATTGGCTCAGTGTACAAGCAAGAACGCTAATTCTAATTATCACTCTTGCACATCATGTCCTTTTCAAGTATTCAATGCCATGAATTATTAATGAAGACAATTAGACAATACACAATGTCTATAAACTTTCTCTTTCCATGAACATTAGAAGCCTATGACAATGGACAATGCCATGCCATGAAGCTACCTGATAAGTTACGAATAATGACCTTAAATAATATTAAAGCCCTGCATAAACAAAGACAAGACAAATACAAAGGAATAGACAGAAAAAATCTGTGGGCATCAATAAAATCGAACCCGCAACCTCCACATTGGCACCCAATGCCTTGCCATAAAAGGAGAACACACTACCAACCAAACTAACTAGGCAATGCGTGCTGCAGCAGAGGTCGTGGGTTTGATTCTATTAGTCCAAAGATTTTTTCTTTTCTTTTATCTATTCCTTTGTATTTGTCTTGTCTTTGTTCCTATGATGCTTTAATATTATTTCACGTCCTTGTTCATCACTTTCGACATGCCCCTTGCCTCACTGTTTCTCTCAGGCTATGGCTAATTTATCCTCCTTTTTGGTCATTTCCTTTTCCCATGTCGTCGCTTTCATCTTCTTCCGCAGGAGGTAAAGGATCAAAGGTTGGGACTCTGTAAGTCTTAATCAAAGTGTCTTGTGAAGCAACTGCATCTGGATTAACCTTTCCATGCAGTCTCCACTTTCCATGCGTGTCCGAAATCCATTTTTCCACGACAACATACTCCAATACAGATTTGGGAAGATCAGGATCACCATACATCAGCCGGCCAAAGCGGTCATAGATAGCCAATATCTGAAAAAAGAGAGAGAGTGCATAAAAAAAATTCTCTAAGCAACTATTCGGAGGATTGATCACATAATACGACATCTCAAAATTTTGTGACAATTAAGCTGGAGGCTTTAGTAAGACAAACGCCATGAAGAAATTGTCTATGTGTTTCACAAAGCAACCACATTAGATAAGAGCAATATATCTCCTTCCCTCTTTGATATCTATCACAGGTTTCAGCCTATCCTTGCAGCTGTCTGCTTTATGATCTCATCAGTCATCACTTGGGTTGATTTGTTTCATTTAAAAAATTTACCCCCAATTCACCATATGCGGTACCATGATCTCTGGGTGAATTCAGAGGAAGCAGTAAGGTGAAGGACATGTGGAAGAGTGAAATGAAAGAAATAGGACCTACCATCAGTGACACCCACCAATCGCCATCATTACGTGTGTGCGGTTTTCTATTCCGACCTCCGGATAAAAGTATTCAAACCTTACATTCTCAAAGTGCTGTAATGTTGATTAAATTGTCATGTGACAAAACAGTATCCACCTGTCGAAAGACCAGGCCCATCTGGCAAATGTACTGCGAGCTTACAAAGACTTACCAGTGAAACTGCCCTCGATGTTTTAAGTGGCAAAAATGATTTGGCTCATGCTTTGTTATTTTATTTTGATTTGATTTTACCCACATCCACAACTAAAGGTGATCTCGTAGTCTTTGGTAGGCTTTTTTTCCTTTTGCGCAGACTTCCCTGTAAATAGCCAAGGCATCTTTATCATAATCATGTACAGCATGTTGTGATCTGCACATGGACCTCTTTTTCATCTACCGTTGGGTGCCTATTCAAATCTCTCTTTGTGTACATAATTAAGCAATGCAGAATTGGTCATTCCAGCTGTACGTGTACCTGTTTAGTATGCATGCGCACAGTAATTTGGGCAAAAAGATTTTCTTTGGTAATCATTTGTTGAGTGCGGGCTTGTATCACACGTGGTGGCTCCACACTTTCCACAAACTTCCATCGTAGTCTTTGTTTCCAACCCATGAACCATTTCCTGTGGAGAGAAAATAAAAGACATCTTGTCATTTTTAGGTTATGTCAGAATTTTGCCCTCCACACTCAAGGGAAAAGTAATTTATACAAAAAGAGAAAAACCCTTTAAGCCAGAGCTTACAAATTGGAAAAGAAATAGTACATGAGTCAAGGCTTACCGGAAAAGCTTTCTTCTGTCACCAAATCGCAATTTCTCTTGATTTTTATACACACTGGAGAATGGAAAGATAAAAAGATTGGTCACTCAGTGATTTTAACGTGAACAGAAATGCAGCGTGTTAAAATTGTCTACAAGAAGATATCTTTGTCTTCTGTTCCTTAGGATATGCATAATTTCAAAGCAAGTAAAATAATTCAGTTTAATTTCAAGTCCTTTTCTGTTGACTTATAACAAAAACACATGTTCAAAATATTTCTTCAAATTATGTTTGAAGGTTGAGAAAGAGATAAGCGAGAGAGTGGGAGAATGTGTGTGTGTGTGTGAAAGATATATATATATTGCTTGATTTTGCTTGAAAAACTCTAGAAAATTTTTCACCCGTTGGCGAGGCTTGAACCCACTATCTTTTGGCTGAGAGACAGACACCTTGCCTCTGAAATACCAAGTCCCTCGGGAGAGTGAGAGAGAGAAACAGACAGAGTGAGAGAGAGAAAACAGACAGAGAGAGAGAGAGAGAGAGAGAGAGAGACAGAGACAGAGAGAGAGACAGATAGACAGACAGACAGACAGACAGACAGACAGACAGACAGAGAGACAAACAAAATGAAATTTTAATCAACAAAGTTAAGCAAGTTTGTGAATAAGAATTACCAAGTTAGAATGAAAGTGACAAATTAAAACAAGCAAGATTAGCTTTGATTAAAATTTGTCAGTGAGATAAATAAAACCTCAAATGAAAGCTATATAAATCCGAATCCAGAACACTTTTTTTTTTTAAATAGCGGCTTTGGGGGCTTTCGTAAAAAGAACAATTATTTTCTCCAATCCAAGGCTAAATTTTCTTCTTCTTCAATCTCTTTGCCAGCAGATCAGATCAGGATGCGGATTGTCTCCATGAAGTGCATAGTCTTTTGCAGATTATCTGTAGGAATGTAGAGCTTTTCTTGAGGTGTTTTGCCCGGCCATATTGCTGTTCCCTCCATTCTGTGGAGCGGACACTGCTGGAGAATATATTCAGTATTCTGTGTGATGCTCCACACTCACAGCCTTCTGATTCCCCAAATTTCAGTAGCGATACATATGTAGATGGAGACGGTTATGCCCAGTCTGTCAAGTTGGTGAATGGGGTCACTGGGGTTATAGCTACTGCGATTATCTCCCATTGATTGCCTTGATAATTATCTTATCTTCTCTTCCTCAAAAGCCAATGGTAGAGAATCTTGAGGTTGAACTCAAACCTTTCTTTGTGAGTTCATCTGCACACTCATTCCCATCAATCTGGCAGGGCAGTGTCCAGGTATCCATTGTAGTATGGTGCATTGTGTTGACTGAGAGGCTGCATTTCAAACTTATAATTATACTATAATTAAAAAGCATCTAGCTACGTCCGACATACTTACTCATGCAACAAGCTTTGGGCCTCCATTGCAATGTTTTGTACTTGCTCTGCAAAATCAGAGGATTCAAGTTCCTCATACTTTCGGATTGCTCTCAGAGCTCTGAACGTCTTGGTTTCTCCACCCACTTTTTCTGTCATTTTCTAAACAGGAGAACAGGGAGAAGAGAATGCTTAGTAATGACGTCCAGGCAAACTATTTTTCAGTTTTTAGATACTTTATTATAAACGATCAGAGAGAGAGAGAGAGAGAGAGAGAGAGAGAGAGAGAGAGAGAGAGAGAGAGAGAGAGAGAGAGAGAGAGGGAGACAGACAGACAGAGAAAGAGAAAGAGAGAGAGAGAGAGAGAAATAGAGAGAGAGAGAGAGAGAGAGAGAGAGAGAGAGAGAGAGAGAGAGAGAGAGAGAGAGAGAGAGAGAGAGAGAGAGAGAGAGAGAGAGAGAGAGACAAAGAGAAAGGAATGTGATGTTGGACAGTTTGAAAGAAGAAAAATATATTTTTCACATGTTTTTGTTTATCTCCATGATATTTGGGGGACTCGGTAGTCCAGAGGCAAGGTGTCAGCCTCTCAACCAAAAGATAGTGGGTTCGAACCCCTCAACGGTTGAAAATTTTTTCTCTACTTTTTCAATCAAAATCTACCCCCTTGTCCAGGTAGGTGAATCGACACCAAGTCCCATCGGATATGGACAATAAAAAGGAGGTGCCATGTGCAGATCAC
The DNA here is from genome assembly GCA_037039925.1 of Doris montereyensis. Classification (NCBI taxonomy): domain Eukaryota; kingdom Metazoa; phylum Mollusca; class Gastropoda; order Nudibranchia; family Dorididae; genus Doris; species Doris montereyensis. The sequence continues at coordinate 935,876 of JAXRKP010000007.1, read as the reverse complement.
AATACTCTGTGCACGGTAAAGATCCCTTGGCTGTTTACAGGGCAGCCTGGGCAAAAATCAAAATCCTACCAAAAGCGCAGAGATCACCTTAGTTGTGGATGTGGGTAAATTAAATTCAAATCATGAATATGATATTTACACAAAATAGTAAGCATATCTATATTTGAGAGTAAGAAAGGAAAATATGTGATTTGCTGTGTAAACTACCTTCATGAACACTTGTAACTTCCTTATAACTTACACTTGGATTAAGTGAGGAAAGTTTCCCATCTCCCTTGGGAGGTTGATATGGATCAGTTATTTCCCCTGGAAATCAAAATAAAATAATGGTGATGGAATTTTAAGTGAGAAAATACAGCTACAGAAGTTCTCAAAAACGTGCTTTGTTTGTAAAACCAATTTAATGTAACATAAAAGCACTTCTTCCCTCAACATTTTGATAAAAGGGGCATCTTTAATCAGATATCCCAAGTCTGGTTCACTACTTCTTCATTGCAAACTCCTTTCTCGCTCATCAAAATGACCATTAAATCACCAACTGGATCCTGACTCATTCCTTGATCAGCAGCACCATCAGCCCCCATGTGGACCACTCCAGTAGTCCAGAGGCAAGGTGTTGGCCTCTCAACCAAACGAAAAGGGTCATGGGCTCAAGCCCTATCAGGTTGAATAGTTTCCACAAGTTTTTTTTAAACCTACCTACCCCCCCCCCTCTGTCCAGGTAGGTAGAACGACACCTAGTCCCATCGGAGGTGGATGATAAAAAGGAGGTCCCGTGTGCATATTGCAACACCCTGTACACATTACAACTTACAGATCCCTTGGCTATATACAGGACAGTCCAGGCAAAATTCAAAATCCTGCCAAAACCAACAAGATCGTCTCAGTTGTGGATGTGGCTAAATCAAATCAAATAAAAACCATGTCTGAGGTCACAGGTTCAATCGTCTGGTGCTCAAAGTTTTTTTCTGCCTATTCCTTTGTATTTGTTGCTACAGGGCTTTAATATTTACTTCATATCCTTATTCATCACTTCTATTCTACAGTGTTGAATATCTGTCAGTGAATACAACTGCTAGTCATGATTGGATATATGTACAAAAGACCTTGTTAATCAATCTCTTTTAAGGAGCATACTTTAACATGGTTGGTGGTGCACACTCTTCTTATGCGAAGGCAATGGGTGAATGTGGAGGTGGCGGGTTCAACATGAACTAACATACTCCTCGCCAATAATTCACCAGATAGGCTGACACTGAACTAAACAACCTCCACCCCTTGAGAGAGTGTGAACAAGGAGAGACAGAAAGCCTTGAAAGTTTCCAGTAACAAGTAAAACTCAAGATGGGAGTAATACTATCTGGGAGTCTTCTCCTCAGAATTAACATTCACTAGAACTGAATTCCCATAAATCTCTTCCACTGTGGGTTCGTAACCAAAGCAGAGAAAATAAAAACCTAGAAAATTGGACAAACTTACAACATTTACATCTTATGGGATCAACAAGGCATAGCAAAAGAATCTGCTCATGCATGTACACATATCTCCTGTGGATGCTCATTAATATAAATGCAAGTGATATAATTAAAAAAACGATTGTGTCATACTTCAAATATAAGTATTTCAGATTTTGATCAGGACAGATGATATGATGTGAAAAGTCTTACAAGGCCTTCTTCTATGAAAAAAAATGACCTTATCAAAAGGGAAAAGGGACACCTTTCAGATGATTGACCTACAGACACATCATATAATCATTATTTGAAATTCACTTCCAAAATTACACATATATATGTTAAAAACATCTATTGTTTGCAGTCAATCTAAATCTATCATTCAAATTCCAAGAAAACTTGTCATAGGACACACACTCACTAGTGCATGAAATATTAATTGGCAATTCCTGATACGTGCAGGGGGAAGCCGCCTTCTTTTTTCAACTTCTTTCGAATTTCATCTGGAGTCTCAGGTGATTTTTCTTCATCTTTCTTCAATTTAGTCAACTGAGGCAGGTCAATCTGAAACGAACAAGCACATTTATTTTTAAACATCAAGCGATGTATTATACGCAAATTTGTTTAATCAACATCATTCTATTCCAGTCCAATATTTGGCCTCTTCCAATCCAATTGAAATAATATCATACTAGTATTTCCAGGTCAAAAATAGTAACTCTTTCCGGTTTACATTCTGTGCTCGTTAACAAGTTGATTTTGAGAGGAGAAACATGCCGAAATAGCAACCAAAACAACGTTAATCAAAGGAAGAAGTGTGGCAGGAAATCATTCATGAATGCTGATAGAGATGTTGAGAACTCTGTAAATGATGCTTAACCGATTTTGGTTAGTCTTCAGAACCTACCTCCTCTGGTGGAGAAGAGTTAGACATAGGATAACATAAAAAAAAAAGGATGACTCCCACGGTTCCCTTTCCTTTTTTGAATTTTTTGTTTTAGTTCTGTTTTCTCCCGCCCCCTCCCCCTCTCTGTCCCAATTTCCATCCATCAGTGTATAACCATATTATTCCTCTGTTTTTTTTATCCACATTTGTGTGAATTTCAAGAGCAATCACTGCATAAAGTTATGGTTAGCATTTCAGTTAAAAGAGCATGGAAAGATAGCAAAATCTATCATCTCCTCTTCCATGCCTTTGAGCTCAATTGGCTTGAAGCCGGTTAGGGATACTTGCGGCTCAAATGTAGGGCAATCGAGGACCCCCACTTTGGGTAGACAGAGCCCACTCCCCCCCCATCTCCTCCTCCTCAATGCCAAAGCTCCATTGTCCCATCATGCTGCCGGCCAGTTTACACCTCTACCCCTAGCGTTATTTAAAATAAAGTTTAAAGTATTGAATTCCTCGTTGCTCCCGAGGTGGTGAACCGCCTGACACTCGTTGCCAAGGGCGAGAAACATTAATTAATTACGTTTCACTCCAGCAAGATCCATCATACAGTATCTTAAATTGGACTCCCTGAAAAGATGTAAATTGAGGAAAGTAAAAATGCAGTTACTGTACACCTCTCTGCTCTCTTCTTTAGATCATACTTCAAGTTGAATTGAATAATTTGACACTGATCAGATCCTATTTACTTATCTCAATGACTTATATTTAAGTTTTATCATGAGAACTACTAATGGATACTACTAGAATAGCTGATACTTTTTAAAAAGACCAGATTCTTCTTAAGTCTGAGCTTTAAGTCACTCAACTCTAACACCGACATTATCAATATGGCTTCCGCCACGCTTCATCCCTAGCGTCAATAGGATTTCCCTTCACTCTGAGAACATCTGTTGAATGAAATGAGATATGATAACAATAGAAGCAAGGAAAGTAGAGCGTTTCCTATATAGATAAATTATCTGAAATAAGTATCTAAAATTAGTCTTGTCACTTCCTAATCCATCAATTTTTTAAACTGGTAACAATGCCTAGATTGAGATCTACAAGATGAAATCCTAATGTTCGGGGAGTTGATAGATCCATTTACTTGTATATAATAATACATATAAATATAATTCCTGATTCTCACATCAACAGTTAAATACAGTGGTGCTTTATGTTTAACGACATCAGAAATAACGAAAGCTCGTTAATAATCTAGACTTTTTCAAATCCCCCGTTTTTTCCTTATTATTTCTCTATTGGAAAAGAGCTGTTTTAACGACACCAAGCGATCCAGAGACCTGGAATAACGAGAACTCGAAAATAATTATCTGAAAATAAAAATCATAATTTTCAACTAACACACACATTCATCCATACACATATCACAACACGCATTCACGATCAAGTCATAGAGCGGAGAAGGTAACAAAGAACGAGTACCGTACCATACAGTACAATGTACGTAGGCTATACACGTGTGTAGGCCCGCTACCAGCCAGCACTAGCCAAAGCGTTAGATTATCGATCGACTCGCACGCAGCGCAGCGGCATAGTAAACTATACACATGTGTAACCTACTTCATTGGGCTACACTACACCACAGCCACTAGCCAAAGCGTTGTGATCGGTCGACACTTTTGTTCTTGTGTTAGCCACAAGTCATCGTCTTATTTTTACTTTACTTTTTAATTTTTACACCATGAATTCTCAAAAAGAAAGAGACTAACCATTGAAACGAAAGTTTCCATAATAGAAGAAGTGGAGAAGAAAGAAACTACACGTACCAATGCAGAGATATGTCGTCGATTTGACATTCCCTCTAGTACTTTGTACACAATTCTAAAGGACAAAGACAAGATCCTTCCTGCTTACTCAAGCGGAGAGTTTACAAAGGAGTGGAAGAAAAATAGATGGCCTGGGAATTGTTAGAGCTCGGCAATAACAACACTTTTTGCTTGTAACAGGGGAATCGTTATAACGAGTTCCACTGTACAAATAAAATTTTTACCTTTATAACTTTCTTCTTCCTTTCTTGCCTCCATTTATACAAATAATGTTTGAAAGGGGAAATACTCAAATGGTGGCTGGATAGTTTCTCTCCTATAGCCAAAGATGGGCCACAACCACCAACAATTTTGGTCAAAGCCTGTGAAGGATAAAGAAAACAAAGATTCATCATTATATTATACAGGGAGATGACTTTGACAGTACACTATGACACATATATTTACTCTCAAAATGAAAATTACCTCATTTTAACAAATTGAAATGTCTCCTGAAGTGATATCTTTTGCCTTTGAGTAAGATTTTTTATTTTAGTATATATATGAGTAACTGTCAAAATATAATCATCCAATATCATTGAAAAATTTGTAGCATCCATGGTTGCCAAGGAAACTGCCACCATCTTGGATTTTCAAAATCTATCTCCTCAGTTATGAATAAAATCACTCAAAACCTGTGCAGATGGTTTCTTCCATTCAATATCTAAATAGTGATGTCAGGTTTTTTAAAGATATTTTGGAAATAACATAGTTTATATGCAAACATGGCATTTTCATTACACAGAAAAGTATTTTCTCAAAAGGTTTACAAGATATATAAAAAACCTGATGTCATTCTATTAACATTAACGACAGGAACCTGTTGTTCCAAATATAATACAAATTGACAGTAAATGATGGAGGAGATAGAAATTTAGTGGGGAAAAAACCATTTATTTCGGGAAAATATAACAAAGAAATCAAAAGAAAATAACACAAAAAAAGACACTTTAGACGGGTTGCCTTTCTTGTAGCAGCCCCCTTATTCTTTCGACAGTCTCTGGCATTGTTACCATGTAAAGAGGATTGTAAATCTAGGTGTAGATGTGAACTATTGTGAAAACAAGACGCCACAATGACCAGTTTTTTCTATATTCCTCTATTCCTGTACTTCTGCACATGTTTACAAACTCATCCCCGCACATTTGACCTCTTCTCTTACATCACTCATCATTGGGCCAACGTTCATTTTGGGACCGTGTCGATCGACCATGTCACTAGATGTGGCATTAAATGGTGATAGCTGGCCGGTTACACAGGTTTTCAGTGCCATCTTCTCAATCAGTGTTAGGGTAATTTACTGTTTTTACCTACCCTCGTCTACAAAATATTGTGTAACAAAACAATTATATACCATATGGACGTTTTTCTGCAATAAACTTGTGAGATGTTTCTGTCATAAACTTGTAGATAATTAATCATTCCATCCGAATATATAAAGAACAGAAAATGAACATTTTGGTCCCAAAGCTTAATCCAGGTGAATCCCCCCCCCCCCCCCAAATGACAAATGGTCATAATTGTTTGCTCTCTTTTTATTTATAAATTAAATGATTCGATATTGCAGTTAGTTAGGGGGAGAGAGAGAGAGAGAGAGAGAAGAGAGAGAGAGAGAGACCTCAATATCCTAAAGAGAGAGAGAGAGAGAGAGAGAGAGAGAATGAATGTCTTTTAACCCTTGTACTGGTTGCCGTGACGTTATCTCATGATGACCAATCATACTATACTACCATTATCTAGTTGCCTCGACATATGTCCTTATTATTACATATAATATCCTTATTTTTACAGGTGTGACAACATAAAGCATTGGTAAAACTTTTCAGTTGTCTCAGCTAATACTCCCCATACATCTCATATACACATTTTACATCAGTTTGCTTGATCTAGAGAAAATAATACGGGAAAAACGGAGCCAGGATGTCAGCTGCTTTGTCAACATTTTGTGTAAACATCATTGCCATTTTTTTTAAAGACATTTTTTGTCTTGAAAACCCTCCAGGCAACCTTCAAGATGTGAATGGATTATTGTGTCTAAAATAGGATTTCTGCCCATTGAAATATGCTTGAATAATATGTACAGATGGTTTGATAACATACTAAATAACTGATAACTTACTAGGCTAACATTCACCTAGTCACCTATTCACTTTATAACTCAGTACTCACCCACTGAACTGAACTGACACACATTGACTTAATGACTAGATCCACAGAGAAAAAAAGTTGTAATCATATCTTGCTACAACTTTGGAAGAACGACATCGCCTACGTGTCAAATAATGCACACGCATAAAGAACAGAAAAAGTATAAATATACGAACCAACAGTCGGCAATGCGAAATGTTTGACCTCAACAGGGCATTGTTGTATGTGGGTGGCCATGTTTCTGGAAAAAGTTATTTTCAGGAGGAGGAGAGTGAAGAAAGAGCCGTCATGCCGGTCTCGTTTTGTCATAAAGTAGAAGCATGAAAAAGGCATAAAGTTTCGTTACAAGAGAAGAGCAGATTTGCAAACTTTCAAATTTTTTCTTCATAATAACTGACGAGCTCAATTGTAATTGAGTATTACTGTCAGCTTGCAAACAGCGCATATTCTACTTTAATCAAAAAATATTAATCCAATTTTGGTTTAAAGTCAAACACTGATTGGGTCATCTAAATGCCATTGTTACTACAGGTATTATGATAAAGCTAAGTCATCACTATCTTCAGTTAGTTCAGAAAAAGTTGACTCGACAAATGAAGCAAATGTCAAGAAAAAGCGTCTACTAGGACTGATGATGTTTTGGATCTCACTTCCCAGCCTTACTTCAACATCTAATCCTAGGCTTGACAATGTCAATATAACTGACTTGAAATCCCTCTCTTCGTGAGAAGTCAATCGTCCATGGCGGTCACGTGACAGTGGTGTTTACATCGGTTGGCAACGCCGATGCGTGTACCGTTAGATACATATTGAAAGAAAACTGATTGATTGTATTCTACGTTGATTGATATTATTATTTTTCCTTTGCGTTGAGCTCATTCCAAAAATACCTTCAGTGTGCTGCTTTTAAATGTTTGAACTTTTCTGACTAGAGGAGTGCAACAACACCTGCGATTTGGAAAGTGGGTTGCATGTGTATCAAGAGACTATCTTTCAAGATAAAAGATCTAGATTAGATTTACATTTCAAGCTCATGAAGTACAGTGTCTTATGTTCTCTGCCCTTTGATGACGATGCCTCCACAGATCTTAAATCCTACTGGTAGGTGTATTTGGCGAGTATTGTCACGTTGGATATTAAAGGAAACTAGATCTAGATATGGTAGTTATGACTTGTAACCATAAAAACAAAATAATAGGGCCTATTATTATCATGTTAGATCTTTTTGTCATTCGAATTTCCCTTACTCAGTAAGGATTTGATTTCATTTGATTTGCCCACATCTCAGATTGTCCTGTAAACAGCTAAGGGATACTTAAATTGCACAGAGTGTTGTGATCTGCACATGGGACCTCCTTTTTAATGTCCATCTCCCATGGACTGGTGTCGATCCACATACCTGGACAGGGAGGGGGTTAAGAGAAGGAAAAAATAGGACATGTGTATGCCGGGTCCACCAGAAATGTGGTGATCTCAGAGTGAAGTAATTGCCAGGTGAAGGAGTGAAAGTGAAAGCAAAGAAGAAGGACTTACCTGAAACCCCCACCCAACCCTCAGTCTCTCCTCATTAATTTAAATAAATTATAAGATATAAATATAGCACTACATGTATCGACTTGTTGAGACAAACTTATGTCGGGTTCAAAATCACATACAGAATAGAGACAGTGAGATAGTTGGAAATCGGATGCCATTCCCACAAACCATGGACACACAACCAGAGAAACAAAGAAAGAGAAAGATAGGAAATTGAGGGAGACTGAAAGGAGGATGAAAGGGGGTAAGGGAAGAAGAAAGAGAGGGGGTTTGAGAGGAACATACAACTTGTCAGTCGGGGAAGCTAACATCTCCTTCCTGCCATAGTCTCCCGAAAGACACAGATCTCAGGAGTAAACAGTCTAAATGCTTTGCAGCAAGCAGGAGGTTTTTCCACCCCACCCCCACCCCCACTTCCCTTTGTATTCACAATTGCCACATTTAATCAGATGATAAAAAGCCCTAGTGAAAGTGAAAGAGTGAAAAGGTTAATAATAATTCAATGCTAATAATATATATGTGAATCGAAAGTATTTTACATCGATCCATACAATCATTTTACTTCTTTATCATGGTTGCCTTTCCATGTTGCATTTAAACTAACTGATTGAGAGAGAGATTCTTACTAAACACTTGCATTTGTCTAGAGAGCCAGAGAGAGAGAGAGAGAGAGAGAGATAGAGAGAGAGAGATTAATAGAGAAAGACGATTGAAAGTCACACTAAAACACACACAAACAGAGAGAGAGAGAGAGAGAGAGAGAGAGAGAGAGAGAGAGAGAGAGAGTCTTAAAATATGCAGAGAGCCCTCTGTCTTTCTCTCCTTTGCGAGAAGAGAGAAGGGAGAGAGAGAGGGAGGGGGGAGAGACAGAGCGAGAGAGAGAGATCTTTCCAGAATTAGTGGGGGAGGAGAACGAGAGAGAGAGAGAGAGAGAGAGAGTAATGCAGAGACGCAGAGAGATGGTAGAGAGTATAGAGCTAAAAGAGAGAGAGAGAGAGAGAAGAGACAGAGACAGAGAAAGACTAGACTAAGAGAGAGAGAATAACAATGATTAGCAAACATACCTTTCATCTGCCTTAATAAATGACAAAATTATATTGACTTGTCGTCATTGTCATAGACACGATTTATTTAATCTGTATATCTTACAATGGAGGTATTTTATTTCAATATTAAAGGGGGGTGGGGATTTTTTACTATGGTGGACACAAATGAAACGACAGTACATTAGCACTATCGTCAGCACAAGCCATGCTTAAGTTCTATAAATCGGCGGTTTAACCAATGTAATCACCACTGTCACGTGACTTGGGATAATGAATGCGTAAGTGATTTATAGACATAATTGATAAAGGAAAATCAATTACAATACTGGTAAAACTAACTTGAAAAAAGATCTTAAAGCCAGGAGTCTAGGCAGAAAGGGGTGTTAATTTTAACAACTATAAGGTCTTTAGGGCAGATGGTGCCAGCCAATAATATCAAACTGATTCTCATATTATCATCAGCTTATTTACGTAGTGACTAGATCTAAACATAGGCCTTCATGTTTTGACGGGCAACTGAGATACACAAGTAACAAGTTACATTAGATTTTTTCGGCTTCTATCACACGATCAGATCCAAATGAATAGTCAAATGAAAATAGTGATGCTGAAAGACTGGATAAAAACAGATTACTCGAGGCGTATACCTATGTCAACGACATCGACATAGAACTATCAAATTAAAAACATGTACGTGTATTATAGATCTCTGCAAACGCATTAAACTGTTTCAACTATATGACACGCCAGCCAAAGTCTAAGTCTAAATATACAATATCGGACAAAAACGCTACTATTTTTCTTAAAATAGATTAACATTGATAAAGAAGAAAAATGGGCTCAAGAAATAACTAGATCTATATATATATATATATATAGATCCTAAAAAAGGGCATTAACAATATTCGTTGGTGTATCAACACTAAATTGAGGCCATGTCAGTTAAAGAAGTTGAAAGAATCAATGCGTATCCCCATTGCCCCATAGTTCCCCTTCTCTTTCTCCATTCCCAAACACACACACACACCCACAAAGCAGACAAACAGACATCCAAAGACACCACACACACACATACTGAACACACACACCACCTAACACAAGTCATTCACACACACACAAATATGATATCACACATCCCACATAACGTCTTTGTAATCGTATGGGAAAAAGGCCCACATGTGCAATATAAATACAGTAGGTTGTCATGATAAATGGTTGAAACCATGATCCAGATATATGAGAGTGTTCGAATCAACTGCATAAGTTGCATGACTCTTTAACATAAGTGTGGTATGCTGCAATCGGTAGTTTGTAATCAGAGCAACACTGGCTGGCTTGGTTGTGTATTTTATTTAAATTTGTTTTTTTGTTTTGTTAAAATTTTTTGCTCATAACATAGACCTCATAGGAAAGATACTTCCTCTGTTTTCCTCACTTGACTCGGATGTGAATGAATACTCAGCTTAAGGCAGAGAAAGACGTTGTCAAAATGTTTGATGAAGCCCCTAACAGGCAGTTGAATTACATACTTCCCAGGAAATGTGGAGAATGAAATGGGGCAAGTGGGGGTGATAAATGATGTAAAGTCAGTGAATCTGCACTTACACAGGCTTTTTAATTATGAATTCATCGTTATTTTTATCTTTAAGATTCACACCGGGCAGTGGACAGGTAAGCACATGTACGGGGTAGATGATCCCGCCCTCCGCGAGTCTCCTGCTGCCTTGCAGGCATGTCTTGGCTGACCAAAGGCTAAGGGAGTTAACCCTGAAAGAAAACGACCTGCTGCCTTGCAGGCCGGTCTTGCCTGATCAAAGGCTAAAGGAGTTAACCCTGAAAGAAAATAACAACCTGCTGCCTTGCAGGCTGGTCTTGAATAACTAAAGGCTAAAGGAGTTAACCCTGACAGAAAATAACAAGACCCGGTAGGGGGCCTCAATGTGGCAGCCCCACCATCTACCTAGGGTACAGTGGGCTAATCCCCTACTTATCCAAAACAACCTGATTCAAAGTAATATATACAATGATATACCCGGCTTGAACTTTCGAAGACGACTCTGGAAAAGAACACAGACTGTGATTTTTGGAACATGGAATGTTAGGGCAATTAATGGAAAGGAGTTAGAATTAGCTGAAGAAATGGAAAAATTCAAAGTAGACATTTTGGCTATTACAGAAACAAAGAAAAAAGGACAAGGAATAGAAAATGTAGGATCAAATCATATTTTAATTTTCTCAGGAGTAGATGTCAAAGATAGAGCTAGAGCAGGAGTAGGCCTCCTAATGCATAAAAGGCAAGAAATGCTACTAGAAAGTTGGAAATTTATAAGCCCACGATTATTAGAGGTAAATATTAAACCAAAAGGAAGAGAAATTAAATTATTAATAGCTTATGGACCAAACAAAGATGCCACGAAAGAAGAAAAAGATATCTTCGAAAATGATTTACAAATAGCTGCAGAGAATCTCAAACCCAAACAGGAATTAATGGTTTTAGGAGATTTAAACGCTAGGGTAGGCAACAATGTAGAAACATCATGAGGAGTAATAGATAAAGAAGGAGAGACAACAACTTCTACAAATGGAGAGAGACTAATAGATTTTTGCCTAAAGAATAACATGAAAATAGCTAAAACATTTTTCCTCATAAAGATATCCACAAATATACAAGAGTAAATGAAAATAGGTGTGAAAAGTCAATCATAGACTACATAATAGTTAGAAGCTCCCTTTTTTACAATACAATGGATGCTAGAGTAAGCAGAGGAGCTGAAATATTTAGTGACCATCACCTAGTGATAGCCAAAATAAGATTATTAACTGAAGAAAAACAAACAGAAAAGGAAAGAGAAGAAAGCTACTAAACTCAAAATAAAAGAACTAAATAAACCAATGTTAAAACAGATGTACCAATCCAGGATAAAAAGATCTATCAGTGAAAGGCAGATGGATCTGAAGGAAAGTACAAAAGAAGAAAAGTGGCAAATATATAAAGAAACACACTCCTCAGTTGTACTGAAGAGGTCTGTGGTAGGAAACAAATTAAAGGAGATGGGAAAAGGACAGCATGGTGGAATGAGAAAGTCAAGACTAAGATCAAAGAAAAGAAAGATGCCTGGAAGAAATACTTGCAAACAAAGAGACCAGAGGATAGGATGGATTACGTGAGTAAAAGAACTATCGCCAAAGAGGAGGTTAGGAAAGCAAAACAAGAACAGTGGGAAGAGTTTGGACAAAGACTTCAAGAAAGCTATCAAGGAAATCAAAAGTTGTTCTGGGGAGCAATGAAGAGCATGAGACACAGACCAAAACATGTCCAATACGACAAATTAAGAACGCAAAAGGAGAAATAATAAAAGGAGACAGCGAAATCATAGAAACATGGAGAAAGTATTTTCAACAATTACATAATCCCTCCAGAACATATGAAACAAGGAGTACAGATCAATTATTAAGAGTAACAAGTAATGGAGATGAGACAGCTGAATATGTAGATATCTCAAGGGAATAACTTCAAACAGCTATAAGAAAAGCCCCAGGAGCAGATCAAGTTTATCCAGAAATGATTAAAAACCAAGGGAGAGAGGCAGACAAACTACTACATGCAATATGTCAACAAGCATGGAAGTCCAAACAGGTGCCAGACGACTGGAAAAGGAACTGTAGTACCAATATACAAAAAAGGATCAACTATGGAATGCTCAAACTATAGAGGGATATCACCACTTAGCGTACCAGGAAAAGTGTATGCCAGGATTCTGGAAATGAGACTAAGGAAAAGAGTAGAGGATCAGATTGAAGAGCATCAGAGTGGATTTAGACCAGGAAGAAGTGTACAAGACCACATATTTACAATTAGACAAATAATAGAAAAATTCCTTGAGAGAAACATTGACTTGCACCTGTGTTTTATTGACTTAGAAAAGGCATTTGACACTGTGGGAGGGACAAACTATGACATTCCTTAAAAGAACACAATGTAGAGCAAAATTTAATAGAAGCCATTAAAAGTTTTTACAATAAACCAACATGTGCAGTGAGAGTAGCTCGAAATGTATCTGCAGAATTTGATGTAAATATAGGAGTAAGACTGGGTTGTAACCTAAGTCCTCTTTTGTTTATCACATTTATGGATTCAGTCGCAAAGGCATCCTCAAACATGAAGAAAATGAATGTAGGTATGTGGAAGCTCAAACCAGTAAATGTATCAATGCTTTCATTTGCTGATGATTTAGTTCTGTTTGGAAAATCAGAAAGGGACCTCCAGTCAAATATCAACATAATGAATAATGAATTAAATTTTTAAAAAAGGAATGAGACTAAACGCCAAGTAAACCAAAACAATGCTAGTAACTAGGGAAGCTAAAATACAAAATCTTAAATTAGGCAGGGAGAATTTAGAACAAGTTCAAAGCTACAATTACTTAGGAGTAATGATTAACTCAGAGGAAAATTAAGAGAAGAAATCAGCCAGAGAATCCAAAAGGCAAGTGCAATATATAACCAACTAGGAAAGGCATTTGTAGGTAAACAAGAATTGTCAACAAAAACCAAAATGGCAGTATACAACACAGTTTATTGTCCTTCTCTCGTCTATGGCAGTAAAACCTGGGCTTTAGACAGTAGGGAATACAGGCAGCCGAAATGAAATATCTAGGAAGAGTAGTAGGGAAAACTAAACGAGACAAAATCAGAAACACAACAATAAGAGATCAAACGAAAGCAGATAGCATAAAAACTAAGATAGAAATGAATCAACTGAGATGGTTTGGGCATGTTAACAGAATGAAAGACAACAGAATAGCTAAATCAGTATACAGTGCTAAAACTCAAGGTAAAAGACCAAAAGGCAGACCTCGGAGAAAGTGGGAACAAGATATAAAAGAGGCATTAACGCAAAGAAATTTAACTTTTACGGAAGGAAACAGAAACTGTCAGTACAGGCAGCGTGGAGAAAGATCATTTGGCATCTAAAACCCATACACCGAAAGGTAGAATGGGAGTTGATAAAGAAAGAAAGATTCACACACACACACACACACACACACACACACACACACACACACACACACACATACATATAGACGTACACATATTCGCCCACTCTAATCTTTTTAATTGTTGTACGTTTTCACATTATGTCCACAGACATACAAGTAGAACTAATATTCGAACTTGGATTTTTTGATATTATACATTGGTGTGTTTTCTTAAAGAGCGCTGATCATTTTAGTTCACCTGTGTCTCCATCGATCCATCGGTGCATCATGACTGTATGAAAAACCAATGTAAATCAAGGAAAAGAATAGTTTCTGAGTTCTTTATTCACTAGCCTAACCGCTTTGTGTTACACTATTGATATCGTCACTGTAAACATGATAATATAGAATATGGCCTACATCAGTGTTTATGTCAAGGGACAAGTAGAGAGGATACGGTAATCCAAAGGCAAGGTGTCGGCTTTTCAATCAAAAGGTAGTTGGTTCAAGCCCCGCCAAGGGTTGAAGAATTGTTCCGATTCTTTTCGAGCAAAATCTACCCCCTAGTCCCATCGGAGACGGACGATAAAAAGGAAGTCCCGTGTGCAAATCACAACACTCAGGGCAGTCCTGTCAACATTTAAAATACCACCAAAAACTCCGAGATCACCTTAGTTGTGGATGAAGGTAAATCAAATGCAGACTAATATCTCCCCTTCCACATTCCCTTACCCTTCTGTACAACCTCCCCCCCCCCCCCACAACATTTCACCCACTGTTGTAATTTTTTTTTTACATAGCACGATTTCAAAGCGCATTATTGTCAAGTATCAAAGACATTCATTAGTATATTAAAATTAATTAGGCATGGAACACCCCAGCTGATAGCAAGTACGATTATCAGATCGAGTCAGAAATTCATACCGAGGTCACACAGGTAGGTATGAACGGTACTAGTCCAACTTTTGAATTATAAAACCTGTTCAAAATGGCGACTTAGGTGAATGAAAATTCTACTCAAAGACGAGGAAACAATGGAATTTTCAATAATTAAACGTTAATTCTGATAAAACAATTCCTCAAATGAGAACGATCTTAAGGTCATTTAGAACCAACTTTTTAATTTATCCTGTTCAAAATGGCGACCTAGGTGTATGAACGTATGAAAATTGTACTGAAGACGAAAAATTCAATATTGAACGACGCTTCTGGTAGAGGAATTCTTCGAATGAAAACGATCTTGGGATCATTTGGAACATACATGTAAAATATGGTTTCTTTTAATGGCCTGGCAACAGAGGCTTTGGTGAACAAAAAACGACCAACTCAAATTATATGTTCACTAAAAACCTAAAGCAGGCTATTTGAAATCTACCTGTGAAATATTGCAGTTGTGGGTGCAGTGGCGCCTGAGATTAGAGAGGTCAAAGTTTAAGATGTACGGAATATATATATATATATATATATATATATATATATATATATATATATATATATATATATATATATATATATATATATATATATATATATATATATATATTATACAAGCATGCCCGTAGACAATGGTGACTATGATTCCTCTTTTACCAGATTTTTTTTTCAACGATAAACTGCTCAATAGGTTACTGGTGCAGGGTAATATCAAATACTGGTACAGTAGTGTTCAATGGTTAGGTTAGGCGGGCTTTTCATTGCGTATCTAATGACCGTAAGTAAAGGAATGAGTAACAATAACAATAGAAGTTTCATGGATTGCAGATGGCAGACGAAACAACCTTTTCCCAATCAATTAAGATACTGATTTGACTTAAGACTTTATTCGCTCAGGACCTAGAGCAGGCTATTTTAAATCTACATGCGAAATATGGAAATGTGGGTGCAATGGGTCCTGAGTTTGGAGCGGTCAAAGTTTGAGGTGTACAGTTATTTATATCATATAGATAAATTTACAAGCATGTTTCACTGGATGATCTCAAATACGATTATTAGATTAAATCAGTATTCGATAATGAGGTTACATAAATAAATGTGAATGGTGCTATGGCAACTTTTTATAAGACCTGTTCATAATGGCGGCTTAGGTGAATCAAATTTCTACTAAAAGCACGGAAATTTTTTCAGACGAAAATGATCTTGGGATGATTTAAAGCTAACATGCAAAATGTGGTTACACTTAAGGGCCTATCAACAGAGCTTTTTGGCGAACAAAAATCTACCAATTCAGAATTATATATGCTACATCCCAGGTGATACCAGGTACGATTATTAGATTGGGTTACTATTCGATACATAATCACAGGTTACGCAGGTAGACGTGAACTGTACTATTCCAAATTTTAATAAAACCTGTTCAAAATGACGGTTTAGATGACTGAAAATTCTACTCAAAGACGGAAAAACAATGAAAATTTAAATAATTAAACATCAGTTCTGTTAGAAAACTTCCTGAAATGAAAACAATCTTGGGATCGTTTAAAACCTACATGCAAAAGATGGTTACTCTTAGTGGCCTATCAATAGAGTCTTTGACGAACAATTATATATATAGATACGCATGCTTATATTTTGTTGTTTTGTGTGGCTTTGCTTGTTTGTTTTTGGTTTGGTTTTGATTTGTGGGCTTGTCTGTTGCAGGGGTTTTCCTGGTCATTGTAAGGTTGTCGCTTTCTTTGTTCTGTTTTGTATGGGGGCAGTTGCTTTTTTTTTCACTGTACCTCGTAGATGTTTTTTTTTCTGATCTAAAAGATACGCAAAATGGTAATAAATGCGTGCGTGTATGTATGTGTGTACGTGTGTGTGTGTGTGTGTGTGTCTGTGTGCACGTGTGTTTGCAAGTGTGATATACTTTCCTTTCTTTCGATTTCTTTATCAGTTTCCAATGTACCTTTCGGTGTATGGGTTTAGATGCCAGGAATGATATATTTTTCCATGCTACCCTATCCTGGCATATTGTGTTTCCTTCTGTGAAAGCTAAATTTTATTTGCTTTATTGCCTTTTAATATCTCCTTCCCACTTTCTCTGAGGTCTGTCTTTTGGTCTATTACCTTGGGTTTTAGTATATTGCAACTGACTTAGGTATTCTATTATCATTCATTCTATGTATATGCCCAAACCACCTCAGTTGATTTATTTATTTATTTATTTATTTATTTATTTATCACTTCTCATTCTACCTTTCGGTGTATGGGTTTAGATGCCTGAAATGATCTTATCCGGGATGCCCTGTCCTGGCATTTTCTGTTTCCTTCCAAAAACGTTAAATTTCTTTGCGTTAATGCCTCTTTTATATCTTCCTCCCACTTTCTCCGAGGTCTGCCTTTTTGGTCTTTTACCTTGGGCTTTAGCACTGTATACTGATTTAGCTATTCTATTGTCATTCATTCTGTTCACATGCCCAAACCATCTCAGTTGATTTGTTTCTATCTTAGTTTTTATGCCATCTGCTTTGGTTTGAAATCTTATTGTTGTGTTTCTGATTTTGTCTCGTTTAGTTTTCCCTACCACTCTTCTTAGATATTTCATGTCAGTTGCATGTACTCTACTGTATTCTCTACTGTCTAAAGTCCAAGTTTCGCTACCATAGAAGAGAGAAGGACAATAAACTGTATTGCATACTGCCATTTTGGTTTTTGTTGACAATTCTTGCTTAACTACAAATGCCTTTTCTAAATGGTTAGATATTGCACTTGCCTTTTTGATTCTCTGGCTGATATTGTCTCTTAGTTTTCCTCTGGAGTCAATCAGTACTCCTAAGTAATTGTAGCTTTGAACTTGTTCTAAATACATCCTGCCCAATTTAAGATTTTGTGTTTTCGCTTCCTTAGTTACTAGCATTATTTTGTCTTTTTTTGCCTTTACAAAAATTCTCTTTATTTAGTTCATTGTTCATAATGTTGATGTTCGACTGAAAGTCACTTTCTAATTTTCCAAACAGAACTAAATCATCAGCAAATGAAAGCATTGATACATTTACTGGTTTGAGCTTCCACATATCTACATTCATTTTCTTCATGTTTGAGGATGCCTTTGCGACTGAATCCATAAATGTGATAAACAAAAGAGGACTAAGCTTACAGCCCTGTCTTACTCCTATATCTACATCAAATTCCTGCAGATACATTTCCAACTACTTTCGCTGCACATGTTTTTTTTTATTGAAAAACTTTAATGGCTTCTATTAAATTTTGCTCTACGTTGTGTTCTTTTAAGGAATGTCATAGTTGTTTTCCTCACGGTGTCAAAAGCCTTTTCTAAGTCAATAAAACACAGGTGCAAGTCAATGCTTTTTCAAGGAATTTTTCTATTATTTGTCTAATCGTAAATACGTGGTCTTGTACACTTCTTCCTGGTCTAAATCCATTATGATGCCCTTCAATCTGATCCTCTACTCTTTTCCTCAGTCTCCTGGCATATACTTTTCCTGGAACGCTAAGTAGTGATATCCCTTATATTTATTGATATCTTTGTTTTTATGTTATCTGCTTTTGTTTGATCTTTTATTGTTGTTCTTCTGATTTTGTCTCTTTTAGTTTTCCATACTATTTTTTCTTAGATACTTCATTTAAGCCGCTAATACTTTTCTATATTCCCTACTGTCTAAAGTCCAGGTTTCACTGCCATAGAGCAGAGTAGGACAATAAACTGCGTTGTATACTGCCATTTTGGTCTTTGTTGACAATTTTGTTTACCTACAAATGCCTTTCCTAGATGGTTATATATTATCATTGCCTTTTGTATTCTCTGGCTGATTTTTCTTTTCGTATTCCCCTGAGGTATTCATTACTCCTAGGTAATTGTAACTCTGGACTTGTTCTAAATTCTCCTGCCCAATTTAAGATTTTGTGTTTTAGTTTCCCTACTTCCTAGCATTGTTTTGGTTTTCTTTGCATTTACTCTCATTCCTCTTTTATTTAGTTCATTGTTTATAATGTTGATATTCGACTGAAGGTCACTTTCTGATTTTGCCAAACAAAAAATAATCATTATCAAGTGAAAGCATTGATGCATTTACTGGTTCAAGCTTCCACACACCTACATTCACTTTCTTCATTTTTAAGGATGCCTTTGCGACTGAATCCATAAATGTGATAAACAAAAGAGGACTTAGCATACAACCCTGTCTTACTCCTATATCTACATCAAATTTTGCAGATACATTTCCAGCTACTCTCACTGTACATGTTGGTTTATTGTAAAAACTTGGGCAATGGCTTCTATAAAATTAAATTTGCTCTACGTTGTGTTTTTTAAGGAATGCCATAGTTCGTCCCTCCTCACAGTGTCACATGCCTTTTTCTAAGTCAATAAAACACAGATGCAAGATCAATGTTTCTCTCAAGGAATTTTTCTATTATTTTCCTAATCGTAAATGTGGTCTTGTACACTTCTTCCTGGTCTAAATCCACTAGATGCTCTTCAATACGATCCTCTACTCTTTTCATTAGTCTCATTTCTAGTATCCTGGCATATACTTTTCCTGGAACGCTACAGTAGTGATATCCCTCAATTATATATTTCTATCTTTGTTTTTTATGCTATCTGCTTTTGTTTGATCTTTTATTGTTGTTCTTCTGATTTTGTCTCTTTTAGTTTTCCATACTATTTTTTCTTAGATACTTCATTTAAGCTGCTTGTACTTTACTCTATTCCCTACTGTCTAAGGTCCAGGTTTCACTGCCATAGAGGAGACTAAGACAATAAACAGTGTTGTATACTGCCATTTTGGTCTTTGTTGACAATTCTTGTTTACCTACAAATGCCTTTCCTAGATGGTTATATATTATCATTGCTTTTTGATTTCTGGCTGATTTCTTCTTTTAGTATTCCCCCTGAGTTAACCATTACTCCTAGGTAATTGTACCTTTGGACTTGTTCTAAATTCTCCTGCCCAATTTAAGATTTGTGTTTTTAGTTTCCCTACTTCCTAGCATTGTTTTGGTTTTCTTTGCATTTACTCTCATTCCTCTTTATTTAGTTCATTATTCATCATGTTGATATTCGATTGAAGGTCACTTTTTTATCAAGTGAAAACATTGATGCATTTACTGGTTCAAGCTTCCACACATACATTCATTTTGTTTCCTTTTTGAGGATGCCTTTATGACTGAATCCATAAATGTGATAAACTAAAAGGACTTAGCATACAACCCTGTCTTACTCCTATACCTACATCAAATTTTCAGATGCATTTCCAGCTACTCTCACTGCACATGTTGGTTTATTGTAAAAACTTGTAATGGCTTCAGTTAAATACGTGTTCTTTTTTAAGGAATGCCATAGTTCGTCCCATAGAGAAGAGTAGGACAATAAACTGTGTTGTATACTGCCATTTTGGTCTTTGTTGACAATTCTTGTTTACCTACAAATGCCTTTCCTAGATGGTTATATATTATCATTGCCTTTTGTATTCTCTGGCTGATTTCTTCTTTTTCGTATTCCTCCTGAGTTAACCATTACTCCTAGGTAATTGTAGATTTGGACTTGTTCTAAATTCTCCTGCCCAATTTAAGATTTGTGTTTTAGTTTCCCTACTTCCTAGCATTGTTTTGGTTTTCTTTGCATTTACTCTCATTCCTCTTTTATTTAGTTCATTAATCATGTTGATATTCTGACTGAAGGTCACTTTCTGATTTTGCCAAACAAAAATAATCATTATCAAGTGAAAACATTGATGCATTTACTGGTTCAAGCTTCCACACACCTACATTCATTTTGTTTCCTTTTTGAGGATGCCTTTGCGACTGAATCCATAAATGTGATAAACAAAAAGGACTTAGCATACAACCCTGTCTTACTCCTATATCTACATCAAATTCTTGCAGATACATTTCCAGCTACTCATACTGCACATGTTGGTTTATTGTAAAAACTTTTAATGGCTTCTATAAAATTAAATTTTGCTCTACGTTGTGTTCTTTTAAGGAATGCCATAGTTCGTCCCTCCTCACAGTGTCAAATGCCTTTTCTAAGTCAATAAAACACAGGTGCAAGCCAATGTTTCTCTCAAGGAATGTTTCAATTATTTGTCTAATTGTAAATATATGGTCTTGTACACTTCTTCCTGGTCTAAATCCACTCTGGTATTCTTCAATCTGATCCTCTAGTCTTTCCTTAGTCTTATTTTCAGAATTCTGACAGACACTTTTCCTGGTACGCTGAGAGAAGAAATCAGTCAGAAAATTCAAAGTACAAGAACAATATATAACCATCTGGAAAAGGCATTTATAGGTAAACAAGAATTGTCAACAAAACCAAAATGGCAGTATACAACACACGTTTATTGTCTTACTCTCCTCTGTGGTAGTGAAACCTAGACCTTAGACAGCAGGGAATATAGAAAAGTACAAGCAGCTGAAATGAAATATAAGAAGAGTAGTAAGGAAAACTAAAAGAGGCAAAATCGGAAACACAACAAAAACAAATAAAACGAAAGCAGATAGCATAAAAACTAAGATAGAAGTAAAGTAACTGAAATGGTTTGGGCATGTTAACAATATGAATGACAATAGAATAGCTAAATCAGTATACAATGCTTAAACTCAAGGTAAAAAAGACCAAAAAGCAGACCTTGGAGAAAGGGGAAGAAGATATAAAAGAAGCATTGAAGCAAAGAAATTTAACATTCACGGAACGAAACAGACAATGTCAGGACAGGGAAGCCTGGACAAAGATCATTCGGGCATCTAAACCGGAATAGAGGGAGTTGATAAAGAAAGAAAAAAATAGAAATAACAATAGATTTTTTTTAAAGAAAAAGGAATAAAAAAATAGAAATAATAATAATAATAATAATAATAATAATAATAATGAAATAATAAATAATGATAATAATAATAATAATAATAATAATAATAATAATAATAATAATAATAATAATAATAATAATAATAATAATAATAATAATAATAATAATAATAATAATAATAATAATAATAATAATAATAATAATAATAATAATAATAATAATAATAATAATAATAATAATAATAATAATAATAATAATAATAATAATAATAATAATAATAATAATAATAATAATAATAATAATAATAATAATAATAATGGTAAAATAATAATAATAATAATAATAATAATAATGATAATAATGATAATAATGATAATAATGATAATAATATTAATAACAAAGATAATAATAGTAATAATATAATAATAATAACAATAATAGTAATAGTAATAATAATAATAATAATAATAATAATATAATAATACTACTAATAATAATAATAATAATAAATAATTACAACAACAACAACAATAATAATAATAATAATAATAATAATAATAATAATAATAATAATAATAATAATAATAATAATAATAATAATAATAATAATAATAATAATAATAATAATAATAATAATAATAATAATAATAATAATAATAATAATAATAATAATAATAATAATAATAATAATAATAATAATAATAATAATAATAATAATAATAATAATAATAATTATAATAATAATGTGCACATTATTTTGGTGTTGTGCAGAGTTTCACGAGAAAAAGTACCAATTGTGTTCGCTGTCCATGAGAATGAACGTGAGACAAGAAAAGGGTTGGGATTTTGTATTCATTTGCGCAGACACTTTTCAACTCTGCGCATCTATTCTCCCTTTGGTGTGCGCGCGCACACGTGCACAGTCTAAAGGGACCATTGGGTTCGAGTAAGATTGTTTGGAGATACAGTCGAGAGTGGCAGCTTATGTTTATTTTGGGCATTTTTGGTTCAGTTATTGGTAGCATCACGTACGGCCCGAGCGTCACGAAAGCCTTTACGAATGTTGAACCTCTCTATACACATTCCATTGTGTACACAGTGACTCAAATCTTTGTCTCACAGACAACACTGGCCCAACGTTTTTGTCAGCCCTGATGCATATTCACATGAAATCGTTATCAATGGGTCGATATGAATGACATGACGACAAGCGAATAAGAGTAAAACATGACTACATTAATGCGAACAGTTCACAAAAGAAAAGGAGCGGTTGGGGGTGGGGGTGTGGGGGGAGGGGGTTAAAGGGACGACCTAATGTAAATGAAAACAGACTTATTTTGGGGGTGGGAAATAGGTGTGGTCATGTGAATAATTATCTCATAACCAGGTATTTAGTCACAACCCTTGGTTTCTTGAAGTCAGCTCGTCAACAGGAATGGTTCAGGTGGGTACCAACTCATTAGTGTTTTATAGACAAAGAATTTTTAGGTTTCAATGAGTTTACTCAGTAGGCTATTTCTTTTCATTATGGAGGTTGTATGCTTGTGACATGAAAACATAGATTATTTCCCAGTGTGTCGTCATGAATAGTTCGTTTTCATTAAATAAATCATGAATTGATGACGTAGAGAAAATTATCAGTATGAGTAATTAAGAGTCAAGAGGCAAGGTGTCGGCCTCTTAACCAAAAAGGTAGTGGGTTTAAGCCCCGCCGACAGTTGAAAAATGCTCTCAAGTATTTTTCGAGTAAATCTATCCCTCCTGGTCCAGGTAGGTGAATCGACATCTAGTCGCATTGGAAACGGACGACAAAAAGGAGGTCCCGTGTGCAGATCACAACATTCTGTGCAAATTAAATATCCCTTGGCTGTTTACAAGGCAGCCCAGGCAACTAAAATAAAACCCAACCTGAGATCACCTTAGTTGTGGATGTGAGTAAATCAATTCAATCAAAAACTGTTTCAGTTTTCCTTATCTTTTTTTACAATCATCGTCAACATTTAATACTAAAAAATATATGTTGCAGTACCAGAGCTGTAAATAATAACTGATGAATGATGTGAGACCAAGAAAAGAAAGTTGTCTTATCACTTAAGCATGTACAAGGACTTTTCTGAATTCATTTATTGGACGTCTATACAATATAAAGCTTTTAGACTTTAAACTATCGACCAATTTCATATCAGTCTTTTATCGTCTTACCTGGTCTGTAGAAAGACAAGAAGATGGCAACAAAAAATCTAAATGTTCAGGAAATAAGTGACTTTGTTTCTTTATCAATGCTCTAGAGATCATATTTTATATTTAGAGCCGTTGCTTCGGTCGATGAAATGATTCAATAGTGCTTTTTTCTTCATCTCTGTAGCGCAGATAGAGTGAGTCGCCAAATTTTGTCAACAATGAGTCATACTTGAGCGATTGGACCATCATGGATAAGGGCGTTATGTGAATTTTGCATTATCATTATCATTATCATTATCATTATCATTATCATTATCATCATAGTTATCATTATCATTATCATTAGCATCATCATTATCATCATCAATAGTATTATCATCATCATTATCATTATCATTAGCATCATTATTATCATCAGCATTATCATTATCATCATCAGTATCCTTATCATCATCTTCATCATTATCGTTATCATTATCATTATCATTATCATCCTCATTATCATCATCATTATAATTATCATTATCATTATCATTATCATTATCATTATCATCATTATCATCATTATCATCATTATCATCATTATCATCATCATCATTATCATTATCATTATCATCATCATTATCATTATCATTATCATTATCATTATCATCATCATTATCATTATCATCATTATCATCATTATCATCATTATCATCATTATCATTATTATCATCATCATTATCATTATCATTATCATTATCAATATCATTATCATTATCATTATCATTATCATTATCATTATCATTATCATTATCATTATCATCATCATTATCATTATCATCATCATTATCATCATCATTATTATTATCATTATCATTATCATTATCTTTATCATTATCGTTATCGTTATCATTATCATTATCATTATCAACTAAACGTCACTTTTGGTAGAAAACTATCCTGGGAAGCTCGTCTGGCCGTCAGTCTTCACTATTGTGCGCCATGTTGTTTTTGGGCATCCTCTCTGTCTCTTCCTTCCGGTGTCTATTCCAAGGCAACACTATAGCCATCTCCATAGTCCTCCTTTTTCAAAATCATAATGTTTAACTCTTACTCTTACTACTGTGGTTTGCTCTTAACTTCACAAAAGAGAAACAATGAAGCAAGGCACACGTCGCAAGCGATGAACGAGAACATAAAATAAAAATCAAAGCATCGTAGGAACAAAGACGAGGAGGCAGATACACAGGATAGAGAGGAAAATATTGGCCGTCTATAGAATCGAACCTGTGACCTCTGCGTCGGCACTCATGGCCTCGTCATGAAAAGAGAGCACACTACCAACCAAGTTAACTACGCTCCTTTTTTAGAAAACATGATGGAGGAACTTTAATATAATGACGGTATTTACAATCAAAGTTAAATTCAATTCAAATTCAAAATATTGTATTCATCCCCGGAGGAACATTGTTTACAGAAGTGTAAAAGCAAAGGCAAATATAAACATACTATCTAGACATATGTCGGCATAACAATATAGCATTATCACACCCAAGCATATACTATAAGAATTGCATTGAAAGAGTTAAGTATCATTGCCACAGCCAGAAGTAATAAAGCAATAAATAGATAATTTAAAATATAATATATTAATTAAGTAATTGCATATTTGCTTACTTACTTAAATAATTAATTAATTAATCAATTAATTATAATTAATTAATACAAATTCGTGAAATCGTTCAATGAATGTCACATTATTGCATATTATGACTAAAAGTTAACATTATTCTAATTTAATATTCTTAAGAATTTGATATTTAATTAAACTTTGTAATCAATGTTATTTAAAAGCATCGTGCCTGTTGTTAAAAATGAATTCAAATGTCTTTCTATCTTTTTCTGTATGGAGATATACATGTTATGTCTCTGGATATAGACTGAATTATTTCTTCTTTTTTTTAAAGGTACAATAGCTGTCGTCTTCATCCAATGTTATCTTCCTATAAGTATTTCTAACAAAAAGTTCGTCGATAAAACTAGAATTAACTTCATTTGTGAATCTAGCCACTGATTTTATAATTTTGTAAATATTTTTCTGTCCGCTTTCTGACTATTCGCTCCCAACAAGAAACACAAACATTTTTTAAAATTTACTTACTATTAGTATTACTGATCTGTAAAAAAAGAAAAAAAAAGCCTTCTTTATAATTTAACTTGTCTTCTATAAACTGTTCCAGCAGTTTTTTAAAAATAAAAATATCTGTTCGTTTTAATTTTGGTGTTGTTTATATTAATGCCTTGTACTTGTCAGCTTACCGTCGATGGTAATTCCAAGATATTTATAATTTGAAACCTGTTCTATTTATTGATTTATTCATCTTTATTTCTAAAGGTGATGTTATTTTCTTTTCTTTCTGAAATCAATGATTAATTCTTCCGTCTTGTTAACATTTAAATGAAGTTAATTAGTGGCACACCACTGTACATGCTTAACAACATCAGACTTATTTAAACTTTCGTTGTGACTAGTTATCAAGCCTTTAAATGGAGACTCGGTAGTCCAGAGGTAAGGTGGCTGCCTCTCAACCAATAGAAGGTTGTGGGTTCCAGCTTCAATCAAAAATTTTCAGTCGAGAAAAATTCTCTGCCCCCCTCTCCCCCCTCTCCCCGCCTGGTCCAGGTAGGGGATCGACACCTAGACGGATGATAAAAAAGGAGGTCCCTTGTGCAGATCACAGCACTCTGTGCGCGTATAGCAGTCCGGGAATAATTAAAATAAATCCTACCAACACCCCAGAGATCACCTTAATTGTGGATGTTGGGTCAAATCAAATCAAATCAAATCAAATCAAATCAAATTAAATCAATCAAATCAAATCAAGCCTAAAAGAGGTATCATTAGCATATTCTAAAAGTGTTTATTTTTGTCTGCCATGGTGCTCAATGTGCTGTTGAACATGGCAATGAGTTCGGTTGTGTCCGATACCATAACAGTTTGACCATTCTCCTAGGAAGTCCTTAAATTCGTACTAATGCAGCTATTATTTTTCATAACATCATGCAATCAGAAGAGACCTATTCATATCATACGACTGTTTCTCCAGTTCATGACCTTAAACGCTTGTCAATGAAGTCTTTGAATTCAAATACATAATAACATTGTATATATAAACATGTTTTAATGAATATCAATAATAACTATAACATTGATAATAATAATGATAGTAATGATAATAATAATAATAATAATAATAATAATAATAATAATAATAATAATAATAATAATAATAATAATAATAATAATAATAATAATAATAATAATAATATAATAATAATAATAATAATAATAATAATAATAATAATGATAATAATAATAATGATAATAATAATAATAATAATAATAATAATAATAATAATAATAATAATAATAATAATGATAATAATAACAATAATAATAATAAATAATGATAATAATAATAATAATGATAATAATAAATAATAATAATAATGATAATAATAAATAATGATAATGATGATAATAATAATAATACTAATAATGATGATAATAATAATAATAATAATAATAATAATAATAATAATAATAATAATAATAATAATAATAATAATAATAATAATAATAATAATGATAATAATAATAATAATAATAATAATAATAATAATAATAATAATAATAATAATAATAATAATAATAATGATAATAATAATAATAATAATAATATATTTATAATATAAGCTATTTTATATCTTCTTCCCACTTTCTCGAGGTCTGCCTTTTGATCTTTTTTACCTTGAGTTTTAGCACTGTATACCGATTTAGCTATTCTATTGTCATTTTTTAACATGCCCTAACCATCTCAGTTGATTCATTTCTATCTTAGATTTATGCTATCTGCTTGGGTTTGATCTCTTATTGTTGTGTTTCTGACGTTTAGTTTTCCATGCTACTCTTCTTAGATATTTCATTTCGCTGCCTGTACTCTACTATATTCCCCTACTGTCTAAGGTCCAGGTTTCGCTGCCATAGAGGAGAGTAGGACAATAAACTGTGTTGTATACTGTCATTTTGGTTTTTTTGTTGACAATTCTTGTTTACCTACAAATGTCTTTCCTAGATGGTTATATATTGCACTTGCCTTTGGATTCTGTGGCTGATTTCTTTTCTTAGTTTTCTCCCTTTGAGTTAATCATTACTCCTAAGTAGTTGTAGCTTTGAACTTGAAATTTTCCTGCCTGATTTAAGATTTTGTGTTTTAGCTTCCTAGTTACTAGCATTGTTTTGGTTTTCTTTGCATTGACTCTCATTCCTCTTCATTTCATTCATTATTCATTATGTTGATATTTGACTGGATGTCCCTTTCGGATTTTCCAAACAGAATTAAATCCAGCAAATGAAAGCGTTGATACATTTACTGATTTGAGCTTCGACAACCTACATTTTATTTTCTTCATTTTTTGAGGATGCCTATGACTGAATTCATAAATGTGATAAACAAAGGAAGACTAAGGCTATAACCCTGTCTTATTCCTACATCTACATCAAATTTTCAGATACATTTCCAGCTACTCTCACAGCACATGATGGTTTACTGTAAAAACTTAATGAATTCTATTAAATTTTGCTCTACGTTGTGTCTTTTAAGGAATGCCATAATCGTCCCTCCTCACAGTGTCAAATGCCTTTTCTAAGTCCATAAAACACAGGTGCAAGTCAATGTTTCTCTCAAGGATTTTTTCTATTATTTGTCTAATTGTAAATATGTGGTCTTGTACATTTCTTCCTGGTCTAAATCCACCCTGGTGTTCTTCAATCTGATCCTCTACTCTTTTCCTTAATCTCATTTCCAGAATGCTGGCATACACGTTTCCTGGTACGCTATGTAGTGATATCCCTAAAGTTTGAGCATTCCATAGTTGATCCTTTCTTGTGGTACATGTACTACTGTTCCCTTATTCCAGTCGCCTGGCACCTGTTTGGACTTACATGCTTGTTGACATATTGGATGTCGTAGTTTGTCTGTCTCTGTCCCTTGGTTTTTAATCATTTCTGAATAAACTTGATCTGCTCCTGAGGCTTTTTCCTAATTTCACTGTTTTTTTTCCATTGAAATACCTACATCCTTAGCTGTCTCATCTGGATTACTAGTTACTCTTAATAATTGATCTTTACTACATTGTTTCATGACGTAATTGGTGAAAATGCTTTCTCCGTGCTTCCATGATGCGGCTGTCTTCTTTCATTTTTTCTCCTTTGGCATTCTTAATTTGTCGTATTGGGCATGCTTTGGTATTTCTCATGCTCTTCATTGCCCCCCAGAACAGCTTTTGATTTCCTTGATAGCTTTCTTGAAGTCTTTGTCCAAACTCTTCCCATTGTTCCTGCTTTGCTTTCCTAACTTCCTCTTTGGCGATAGTTCTTTTATCCACGTAATCTATCCTATCCTGTGGTCTCTTTGTTTGCAAGTATTTCTTCCAGACACCCTTCTTTTCCCATCTACTTTAATTTGTTTCTTTCTACAACAGACCTCTTCGGTACAACTGAGGAGTGTTTCTTTATACATTTGCCACTTTTTCTTCTATTGTGCTATCATTCAGATCCATCTGCCTTTCACTGATAAATTTTTTTAATTCTAGATTGGCATACCTGTTTTACTACATGTAGTTCCTCTATTTTGAGTTTAGTAGCTTTCTTTCTCTTTCCTTTTCTGTTTGTTTTTTTTCAGTCAGTAATCTCATTTTGGCAATCACAATGACTAAATATTTCTGCTTCTCTGTTTACTCTTACATCCAACGTACTGTAAAAAATGGAACTGCTAACTATTATGTAGTCTATGATTGACTTTTCACACCTATTTTCATTTACTTTGTATATTTGTGGATATCTTTATGAGGAAAAATGTGTTAGCTATTTTCATGTTATTCTTTAGGCAAAAATCTATTAGTCTCTCCATTTGGAGAAGTTGTTATCTCTCCCTTTACCTATTACTCCTGACGTTTCTATATTGTTTCCTACTCTAGCGTTTAAATCTCCTAAAACTATTAATTCCTGTTTGTGTTTAATATTCTCTGCAGCTATTTGTAAATCGTTTTCAAAGATATTTTTTTTCTTCTTTAGTTGTGTCTTCGTTTGGTACATAAGCTATTAATAATTTAACTTTTGTTTTAATATTTACCTTTAATATTTCGGCTTATAAATGTCCCACTTTCTAGTAGATTTTCATGCCTTTTATGCACTAGGAGGCCTATTCCTGCTCTAGCTCTATCTTTGACATCTACTCCTGTAAAGATTAAAACATGATTTGGTCGTACATTTTCTATTCCTTGTCCTTTTTTCTTTGTTTCTGTAAGGGCCAGAATGTCTACTTTGAATGTTTCCATTTCTACAACTAATTCTAACTCTTTTCCATTTATTTTCCTAACGTTCCATGTTCCAAAAATTACAGTTTGTGTTCGTTTCAATGTTCGTCGGTGAAAAGTCAATCGGGTATATTGCATTTCTTTCTTTGAATCATTTTGTTTTTGGATAAGCAGGGGATTATCCCATGGTACCCTAGGTAGATGGTGGGGCTGCCACCTTGAGCTCCCCCCTATCACCGGGCCTTGTTATTTTCTGTCAGGGTTAACTTTGTTAGCCTTTGATCATTCAGACCAGCCTGCAAGGCAGCAGGTAGTTATTTTCCGTCAAGTTTAACTCCTCAGCCTTTGGTCAGTCAAGACCGGCCTGCAAGGCAGCAGGCTGTTTTCTGTCAGGTTAACTCCCTAACCTTTGGCCGGCGAAGACCGGCTGCAAGGCATCAAGAGAAGCGTGGAGAGCGAGATCATCTACTCCCGCACAGGTGCTTACCTGTCCACTGCCAGGGGTTTTACTGTACAAGGGCAAAATGAGTACAAGTGACAGTCAGTATTGGAACAGGATAACATGTTGTTTGACAGCCTGCTGATCTAGCAGTTCTTGTGTTAAGTTTAAACTGACCTAATGGGATAAACAGTTGACTTTTTTATAACTTTAAAGAAAATATTCATCTCATATCTTGTTCTGTGTCCTGCCAAATGTTTCCATTGTGATTGATTCACATTGGGTTTTGGTATTTGTGTATAATTATTATTTACAGAGCGGGCTGCATTTTTTGCACTTTCTCAATTTCTTTGTAGATCTGGTGGTGTGGATTCCAGGCACAGCTATCATAATATAAAACAGACTTTACTAACTACTGTGTCTCTTTAAAATTTGGGGTGTTTTTGTACGTACTGCACTTTACTTTTCCTGATCAATCATGTGGCTCCTTTTTAAATTGTTTCTTCCATTGTTTTGTTTCGTTCTTTCTACAGGATTAGATTTGTGATTCCCAGCGCAACAATGAGCCATCAACTGTGCTTTTCTCTGTGGTGCTGACCCTAATTTGCTTCTTCCCGTTGGTGAATGCGGGGAGTTACCACAACAGAGAATACAATTGGGATTCTTATGACTACTCCAACTCGTTTCAGAGCCAATTCGGCTTAATCTACCGCCCAGACCCTGTTATAGATCCGTCTACTTTCTTTCATCACGCAAACTGCCTACCTTTTGGTTTGTACAACAATTACATGTGTGCTCTCCTGCAAGAGTCCTGGCAACCATTTCACGAATATACATGCAGCTTTGGATTGGGAAAATCGACACCTCGTTCTCAGAATCAATCCTCCACGTATAAAGGGCGACTCGAAGACCTAGAAAAATGGTTACTGCCGGTTAAATATGCGTACATCAACAAGCCAGTAGGCTACTACTACAAATGGATGGGATGGGGGTGGCAACCAATGCGAAAGTATGAACAACAGCGTGTCAAGGTGACAGATCTGGGGACGAAATCGTTAGAGAAGTTCGAAACAGTCTTATGAGAGGCTTAAGCAATAAGAACCTGACTATGCTCGAAACATTTTTGCATGACAACTTGACCTTCTGTGATCTTCATTATATAATCAAACAAGTATATAGAGACATTGACGGTCTAGACATATTGTTAGAAGCTGTTGACGAAGTAAAGATGTTCTATGTCAACGATTTTAAATCTACGCAGCATATGCTCTCCCACGTTGATTTAAGACGTCTAATGATTAATATGGTTCTAGTTGCCAATGGAATGGACTCACACCTTAACCGGCACGTTCACAATCATTCTTTTTATTACTCAAGTGTCATAAAAAATCTACTACAGGAAAAAATTGATTGATTTGATTATACCTGAAGGCTTTGGCTCACAAAAAGGGACAGAATGATAGAATCGATACGCTTTTTGAGAAACACCAATCTGGTGTCTACGATGCCCAGGACATCGTGGGTGCTTTGTATTCGGTAAGTTATCTGTTGTTCACCGTTCGCATAGAATTCATAAATCATAAACTAATAAGGGAAATAATCATACTACAATAGAAGCAAGACCAATGGCATAATCATGATAGGCATTTAAACCAGGCTTACATAAATTCTACCAACATTAGAACAAACACATAATATATTAAGGGCATAGTCAAAAAACGCTAGAAAACTTATTTCATCTATATAAACATCTTCGTTGATTAGATCTGAACATGTCAACTTAAGAAAATGTTTCGCCATTTCTCTCAACCCCGTGGAAAATTTTAAATCTAAGTCACATTATCTATCTAGATTTACATATAATCTAGCCTACCTCATTAGACTTAAATCTAGGTCGAGTAGTAGTAGTACATGTAGTAGAGTAGATCTTGAATATTGATCGATGAATGATGGGGAAGTGAGAATCTATCATTTAGATTTAGGATTTACAACATCATAAATCGAAACATGTATAGAATCTAGACATTTAGATCTAGATTTAGACCTAGAACTGGATAAGATAGATGCTTCACATTTCAACTATGATTCAAATTCATTCTGGCCGATAATCAGACCTCAATACTGTTTATCTAAAAAAAAAAAAAAAAAAATTATTTACCATGAAACAGAACGTCCTGGATTTTCAGATGAAAATAGGCACAATATCAAAACAAATAATCCTACATTAGAATTGTTGAGTATACGACAGGCGTGAGGCGTTTGCAACAGCGAATCGAGTGCGTAGAAATAGGCCTTGCGAGTGGCCTAGAGCTTGTGTTCACATACACAGACAACCGTAGGCCCCATACGCATTCTCTGGCCAGGCCGGTGAACAGGCTTGATAGATAAGTAGGCTTAGGTTAGAATTTGTCGTGTTCAATCGACTGTAGGCTAACATCAATGATTAGACTATAATAATAATAATAATGATGACACGATGGGAATACTGTAACAGATTGAAAATAGGGGCAATCTTGTCATTCTTTTTCTTTATGTATCAGAACGACTTGCTTCGTGAAGTGAATGTATTTTGAGTTTACAAATTAATTAATTATAGCAACGGTAAAGTTCAAAATATTTTACTAAAATTTCAGACATGTCTTTAGTATTATTGTGTATACTGTAAGGCCAATAAATGATGTTCTATGGTATGTGTCGGTTGATTTATAAGTCTGCTTGTCTGCATGCCACCCTTTTGTAAATACTAATCCTGACCCCCAATCTCAATTCAATCATAAAATGAGCTTCATCAATGAAATCTGTGTGTAATGTTTTGTGAGATCTGTACTTCAAAACAAATGTTGTTCTTAGTTGGGTTTTTTTATTGTTTCTTTTGTTTTGTTTTCCGTTTGTTGTTGTAGTGTTTCTGTTTTTATTTTTTTTAGTTAGGTGTTGACATGCTTATAGTTTTACTTTCTGGGGTTTTTTTTTGTTGCTTTTTAGGTTGTTTTTTTAAATTTTATTTGTGTTGTTAAGCTTTTTGCTGGGCTTCTTCCGAAGGGAAAAGGCTGGAGGTAGGGGGGGGTATATCGGTTTTTATTGTTTTTGTTTTGTTTTAGGGGAGATATTATTTTTGTGGGCGTTATTTTTCATGTTGTTTTGGTGCCATGTACGATATTTTATTTTCTTGTTGTGGAAATTTACATCTTGATTGTTTTATTGTTTTGTTATTTATTATGGGGTTTTTACTCCTATGTTTTGTTGGTTAATTTTGGGGAAAAGAGGGGGGGGGGGGGTTTGTGTCCAAAAGTAAACTATTCCTTGCATCTGTATTATACTAACAGAATAATTGCTTGTATAAATTGTGAGATTATAATTGTAATACTTTTACTGTGTAAAGTTTTATTACCATTCCCTATTGTAAAGCGCCCTGATCACCGTGTGGTGGAAGTGTGCTATGTAAATTGAATGTTTAATTCATTATGTCATGGGAACAAGAACTTCCTCACAATGGTGTTGAGAAAAAGCTCAAATTTACGTAAGAACGACATAGATCTAGTACAGGAAAAGTTCGCGCCATGGAAAGGCCTTGAAATTCCTGCGTTTGCCTTTGTTAGACCTTCGTGACATTACATTTGATACAAGTTTGATTATGTAATAACTATAATCGTCAATTTTCCGTCCTCTGATCGTCTTCATGTTTGTTTTGTCTTTATTTTGTATTCCCTTTACACATCATTTTCAGAGTTCTTACATGAACCAAGTTTGAACTTAAACGTACTGTGCTATGTGCTCAATAACTACGCTGCTGGATCTCAATATTGTGGTGTCACATACATTGCCAGGTAAGTAAGTAAGTAATAATTCATTTATAAAGCGCACAAATCCATCTAAATACTCTAATGCGCTGAGAACAAAATGTATTATGTACAAACACAAAACAAGAATTCATAACATTTATTGGAATAAATCAATAAAAATTAATACAATTACATTGCATTATAATCACTACAAATTTCCTTAACTTAAGATGTTGGTATTTAATGGAAATTGGTTTTGGGAAGGGGTGGGGGGTGGGGGTTGGCGTCGAGATCTTTGTGTCTTACGTTTTTGTTCTGCTGGCATAGCATAAGCATGTAACTTTTACAATGCCTATCTTTTGTATTACCCATTAGTTTACACACAATTTTGTATAATTTATTGGCTACGTCGTAAGTATTAAAATAACATATGGATCATACATACATAATATAATATGTATAATACAATGCGTGCGTATGTGGGTGTGGGAATAGTAAATATTATAGACATATTATGACTTAACTGACTTATGTCGCCAACCATGTCGACTAACTTCGTGGCCTTGACATTCCGCCTTATCTCCATGGTGAGTGCTTACCATTCTCTTCTGTTGGTGGCGATGTCTGTCAAGCCGTTCAGGCAGGTCTTTCTTAGATTTCAGCCTCATGTCGTCGTCCAACGGTTTTAAACGTCGTTATCGAGCTTGACGGGGAGAGTCTTCATCTGCAATTTGTCGTTCGGGGATTCGAAGTAGAAACATATCGCCTTATTAGCGGGTATCCCACGTTCTCTTCAAAAGCCTCCATCTTGGAACATGTGGCCAAAAAGCCTCCATCTTGGAGTGATATGGGTGTTTAGATAGACTTTTGCACAAGGCTGTTGCTTATAGTTGTGGGATATTTGATGCCTAGCACCTTTCTGAGTGTTGATGCCTAGCACCTTTCTGAGTTGATGCCTAGCACCTTTCTGAGTTGATGCCTAGCACCTTTCTGAGTTGATTAGCACCTTTCTGAGTTGATGCCTAGCACCTTTCTGAGTTGATGCCTAGCACCTTTCTGCCTAGTTGATGCCCAGCACCTTTCTGAGTTGATGCCTAGCACCTTTCTGAGTTGATGCCTAGCACCTTTCTGAGTTGATGCTCAGCACCTTCTGAGTTGATGCCTAGCACCTTTCTGAGTTGATGCCTGATTCTAGCTCTGAGTTGATGCCTAGCACCTTTCTGAGTTGATGCCTAGCACCTTTCTGAGTTGATGCCTAGCACCTTTCTGGGTTGATGCCTAGCACTTCTGAGTTGATTCTGCACCTTTCTGAGTTGATGCCTAGCACCTTTCTGAGTTGATGCCTAGCACCTTTCTGAGTTGATGCCTAGCACCTTTCTGGGTTGATGCCTAGCAGTTGATGCCTAGCACCTTTCTGAGTTGATGCCTAGCACCTTTCTGAGTTGATGCCTAGCACCTTTCTGAGTTGATGCCTAGCACCTTTCTGAGTTGATGCCTAGCACCTTTCTGAGTTGATGCCTAGCACCTTTCTTGATCTGACCTTTCTGAGTTGATGCCTAGCACCTTCTGAGTTGATGCCTAGCACCTTTCTGAGTTGATGCTCAGCACCTTTCTGAGTTGATGCCTAGCACCTTTCTGGGTTGATGCCTAGCACCTTTCTGAGTTGATGCCTAGCACCTTTCTGGGTTGATGCCTAGCACCTTCTGAGTTGATGCCTAGCACCTTCTGAGTTGATGCCTAGCACCTTCTGAGTTGATGCCTAGCACCTTTCTGAGTTGATGCCCAGCACCTTCTGAGTTGATGCCTGATGCACACCTTTCTGAGTTGATGCCTCAGCACCTTTCTGAGTTGATGCCTAGCACCTTTCTGAGTTGATGCCTAGCACCTTCTGAGTTGATGCCTAGCACCTTTCTGGGTTGATGCCTAGCACCTTTCTGAGTTGATGCCTGATGCCTAGCACCTTCTGCTGATGCCTAGCACCTTTGATGCCTAGCACCTTTCTGATGGTTGATGCCTAGCACCTTTCTGAGTTGATGCCTAGCACCTTTCTGAGTTGATGCCTAGCACCTTTCTGAGTTGATGCCTAGCACCTTTCTGAGTTGATGCCTAGCACCTTTCTGGGTTGATGCCTAGCACCTTTCTGAGTTGATGCCTAGCACCTTTCTGAGTTGATGCCTAGCACCTTTGGGTTGATGAGTTGATGCCTAGCACCTTTCTGAGTTGATGCCTAGCACCTTTCTGAGTTGATGCCTAGCACCTTTCTGAGTTGATGCCTAGCACCTTTCTGAGTTGATGCCTAGCACCTTTCTGAGTTGATGCCTAGCACCTTTCTGGAGTTGATGCCTAGCACTTTCTGGGTTGATGCCTAGCACCTTTCTGAGTTGATGCCTAGCACCTTGAGTTGATGCCTAGCACCTTTCTGGGTTGATGCCTAGCACCTTTCTAGCACCTTTCTGAGTTGATGCCTAGCACCTTTCTGAGTTGATGCTCAGCACCTTTCTGAGTTGATGCCCAGCACCTTTCTGAGTTGATGCCTAGCACCTTTCTGAGTTGATGCCTAGCACCCTGATGCCTAGCACCTTCTGAGTTGATGCCTAGCACCTTTCTGAGTTGATGCCTAGCACCTTTCTGGGTTGATGCCTAGCACCTTTCTGGGTTGATGCCACAACCTTCTGAGTTGGGATGCCAGCACCTTTCTGAGTTGATGCCTAGCACCTTTCTGAGTTGATGCCTAGCACCTTTCTGAGTTGATGCCTAGCACCTTTCTGAGTTGATGCCTAGCACCTTCTGAGTTGATGCCTAGCACCTTTCTGAGTTGATGCCTAGCACCTTTCTGAGTTGATGCCTAGCACTTTCTGAGTTGATGCCTAGCACCTTCTGAGTTGATGCCTAGCACCTTCTGAGTTGATGCCTAGCACCTTTCTGAGTTGATGCCTAGCACCTTTCTGTTGATGCCTAACACCTTGATGATGCCTAGCACCTTTCTTGATGCCTAGCACTTTTCTGAGTTGATGCCTAGCACCTTTCTGGGTTGATGCCTAGCACCTTCTGGGTTGATGCCTAGCAGCTGACCTGATGCCTAGCACCTTTCTGGGTTGATGCCTAGCACCTTTTCTGGGTTGATGCCTAGCACCTTTCTGGGTTGATGCCTGATGCTGATGCCTAGCACCTTCTGGGTTGATGCCTAGCACCTTTCTGCTGATGCCTGGCACCTTTTCTGGTTGACTAGCACCTTCTGGGTTGATGCCTAGCACCTTTCTGGGTTGATGCCTAGCACCTTTCTGAGTTGATGCCTAGCACCTTTCTGGGTTGATGCCTAGCACCTTTCTGGGTTGATGCCTAGCAACTTTCTGGGTTGATGCCTAGCAACTTTCTGGGTTGATTTATGTGAGTGGAACGTGACGAGTCTTTCCTTTCCCGTGTTTCTGTTAGAGCCCGTATGCCGCAATTATAAAGAAAGGATTTGACGAGGGATGTGTGTAGTTTTAGCCTTATTTTCGCATTAACTTTGTCTGGTCTTATCGGAGAATTTTTCATTACAGACGTATATATGTGTGTCTGTGTGCGTTTGTGTCTGTATGTGTGTGTGTGTGTGTGTGTGTGTGCATGTGTGTGTGCGTGCGTGTGTGTGTGATACATATATAAACAAAAGCTAAAAACAATCCATAAAGTACGGATCGATTCCTCGGTTTTATCGGTTTTATTTTTCGCTTTGTAAAACAAAACATTAAATCACACACAATTGACATCCTGGTATGCGTACGGCTTGTCCTAGAAATGACAATACATACCAGTCTGGTATGCGTACGGCTTGTCGTTGTAGAAATGACAATACAAACCAGTCTGGTATGCGTACGAGTTGTCATTGTAGAAATGACAATACAAACCAGTCTGGTATGCGTACGAGTTGTCGTTGTAGAAATGACAATACAAACCAGTCTGGTATGCGTACGAGTTGTCGTTGTAGAAATGACAATACAAACCAGTCTGGTATGCGTACGAGTTGTCGTTGTAGAAATGACAATACAAACCAGTCTGGTATGCGTACGAGTTGTCGTTGTAGAAATGACAATACAAACCAGTCTGGTATGCGTACGAGTTGTCGTTGTAGAAATGACAATACAAACCAGTCTGGTATGCGTACGAGTTGTCGTTGTAGAAATGACAATACAAACCAGTCTGGTATGCGTACGAGTTGTCGTTGTAGAAATGACAATACAAACCAGTCTGGTATGCGTACGAGTTGTCGTTGTAGAAATGACAATACAAACCAGTCTGGTATGCGTACGAGTTGTCGTTGTAGAAATGACAATACAAACCAACCTAGCAGTAAACGCCACGACACGTGAAAATTCATCCAGTAAAATTGACAGGTTCTCATGAATGTAAAATGACAATGTTTAAGAAAGAATAAAAGAAACAAACAAACAAACAAACAAGCTTAATAGAACATAAAGACAGCAAACACACAAACAAACAAAGAAATGGAATGAAAAAAATCGTTCTTAGCATGCCTTCATTTCCTCGAATCAATTTAAAACGTTTTCCATGTTCTTCTTCCAATTTAGGGAAATGGTAAACTACCTGAGATGTCCCAGCAATGTTTATCTGGAAAACTGTACAATCCCAACAACAACTACTCCAATGCCAGTCACTACAACAGCTTTCATTCTAAACACTACAGGTAGTACGCACTCTACTGAGTTTATTACTGCCCCACCCACGCAACCTAAAATTGCCCCACCCCCGCAACTTGAAACTACCACACCCCCGCAACTTAAAACTACCACACCTCCGCAACGTAAAATTGCCCCACCCCCCGCAACTTGAAACTACCACACCTCCGCAACGTAAAATTGCCCCACCCCCGCAACTTGAAACTACCACACCTCCGCAACGTAAAATTGCCCCACCCCGCAACTTGAAACTACCACACCTCCGCAACGTAAAATTGCCCCACCCCCGCAACTTGAAACTACCACAACACCAGTTCCTACGACACAGACTTCTACTCCAGAGCCTACTACGTCTACTCCAGAGCCTACTACGTCTACTCCAGAGCCTACTACGTCTACTCCAGAGCCTACTACGTCTACTCCAGAGCCTACTACGTCTGCTCCAAAGCCTACTACGATGGAAACTTCTACTCCAGAGCCTACTACGACTGAAGTTATTGAAGGTAGGTTCAAGATCTAAGTCTATCTGAATTATGTAGTCCGCATCATGTATTCGCATTGCTCTCGAAGCTAAAAACAAATTGTCTAGGAAGGGGTGAAGCTCCGGGTTAAAATGACCGATATTCACTCCTTATCTTTCATTTTTTCTTAAATTGTAGTCCTTTATTCATCGTTTCCCTGGTGGAAATATTACTTAAAATGTCTATTTCTAATATTTTGGGGTTTGGAAATGCATTGGTTGACGATAATAATATATATATATATATATATAAATATATATATATATATATATATATATATATATATATATATATATATATATATATATATATATATATATATATATATATATATATATATATATATATATATATATATATATATCAAATGTACGGCCTCTGTTTATTCAAACGTCAATGTTCCCGTTTTACTTAGAAGGTTTCAAGCATTCTTGTTGCACAAAAGCTTGTGATGAAGGTATCAATACTTTTGTCGTCATTTTCTCGACACATTGATGTGGGAGTCGGATATATGTCAGTAAATAAGAATTTTTTCACTACTATCAATAATTCTTAATTAAATTACGTTTTTCTCAAAAAGATAAATTCAGTCACATCTTTATTGCTGAAGTCAAAACGTTGTTTATAGATCTGCATGAAAATGGAACAAATTGTAGCCTGAAACGGTCCTTTACAACGTGTAATAGAATTGTATTGATATTTATAAAGGGGCCTTTAAATGTACAGTTGATTCATCGACAAACTGACAGTTTAACCGACAGACGCTAGATCTGGGTCATCGTTGAACTGACAATTTGTCGACGAGAGAAGTTCCGTTCAGACGAACAGTTTTTATCTTTAGACTGTCAGCCTTTGGACTGTTGTACTTTAGTTGTAGCTAGTTGGCGCGAAATTCAAAACGTCAACAAAAACAAAACAAAACAAAACAAAAAACACACACACACACACACACATTTAAACTTGGTAATCCGGCATTAAATTGCGTTCCCCGCGTGATTTTCACTAATTTTGGGTAATCAAAGAAATCATAGTATTTTTTTCTGATTTGACTAATATTTAGATAATTTTTTAGATTGCATCTTTAACTCCGCCTGCGGCAACACCAAAGAAGTCATTCCTTCGACGCCACTCGTCACTCATCCTTCAGTTTGCCTGCGGGAAAAGCCAGATATCTGGCGCCTGGACTGAGAACCCTTCGATTTCGAGAGGATTGCTCGTTTCCACGCTCAGGTTTATCGAGAAGTTGATAGGA
>JAXRKP010000007.1:865000-890000 GCA_037039925.1 Doris montereyensis | reverse complement strand
AAAACAATTTAATTTTGGCTCTTTAAAATAAAACAACAATTCAGTTTTATTGTTATGTTCTTCTCACCACTGTTAACAGGCATAGTAAAGAGTGACTTGATTGTACGATTTTATTTATTACTATTGAGTTCTTCTATAAGTACATTACATTTCTTCTCTTCGTGACACGACTCAATCGGTATTTTGCCTTACGGCATTACGGTACATTGTATCTTTTTTCTCCGTGCGTTCAGTCGACCCATCATGCCGCCGCGATTCACAAATGTGCACTCAGCCGACCCATCATGTCGCCGCGATTCACAAATGTGCACTCAGTCGACCCATCATGTCGCCGCGATTCACAAATGTGCACTCAGTCGACCCATCGTGTCGCCACGATTCACAAATGTGCACTCAGTCGACCCGTATCCCGGAAAGATCAGCTCCGTCGACTCCTTGCTGTTGACGCATCAGCTCTTGCGTTGCCTTCCACGTCTGCGTCCTCCCTTCACCGTACCTTGTAGAATCGTTTTGGAGTGGGTGTTGTGTCTCAAGTCATGACTATTTCGCATGTTGTTAATATCAGTTAGTCACAAATGGTCACAATTACAAGATTGGAGACCGGTTTGATGGGGTGAAATAGGTTCTAATGCACTGTTCGTAGTCATGCAGTAGTGGAAAAGTGCTGTGCCGCAAGTATGGCGAGTGTCAGTATTAAAGCTCTAGCACTAGCAGTCCCTAAATACGAACCGCAATGACGAACAGGCCATGTGCGTTCTCACCGTCCGTAAATACGAACCGTAATTGCGAATAAGCCATGTGCGTTCTCATCGTGCGTAAGTAAGAACCGTAATTGCAAATAAGCCCCGTGCGTTCTCATCATCCGTAAGTACGAACCGTAATTACAAATAGGCCCTATGCGTTCTCACCGTCTGTAAGTATGAACCGTAATTACGAATAGATCGTGTGCGTTCTCACCGTTCGTAAGTACGAACCGTAATTACGAATAGGCCCTGTGCGTTATCACTGTCCCTAAGTACGAACCGTAATTACGAATAGGCCCTGTGCGTTTACACTGTCCCTAAGTACGAACCGTAATTACGAGTAGGCCCTGTGTGTTCTCACTGTCCCTAAGTACGAACCGTAATTACGCGTAGGCCCTGCGCGTTATCGCCGTCTGTAGGTACGAACCGTAATTATGAATAAGCCTTGTGCTTTCTCAGCGTCCGGAAGTACGGAACGTAATTACGAATAGGCAATGTGTGGTCTCGCGGTCCGTACGTAAGAATAGGTATGGCTTTCTAGCCTGGGTATATTTCTTTTTATATTAATATTATTGTATTTGTCTTTGTTCCTTTTGGGCTTCAGATTTACTTCATGTCCTTTTCGTCTCTTTCGACATGCCCCATTGCCTCATTCTATGCCTTGACACTTTTTGCAATACTACATACAGGGATGGCAAGGCGGTGAAGGTCACAGTTGGCGAGTATAACACTTTGTCTCCAGATGGTACAGAACAGGTGTTTGATGTGGATGTGAACAGTGGTGTTTTCATGCATGAGGACTTTGATGCTCAAAAGAAGAGTGAGTACATGTAAAATAAATTACTTACCCTGAATGTCAAAAGAAAAAGAAGACCAAATTGAAGTTGGGTGGATTGCATAACGTATACACAGGTTCATGTATGAGATAAATAGGTGTAAACGAAAAGGATTAGACCTAAATATATGGAGGGGGGGGGGAGCCTTCGCTATGGCAACCCTGCAAACAGCGGGATAAGCTGAAAGAAGAAGAAGGATAGCCAAAGGAAGTAAAATAGAAAACATGATATGTTTGTAATGAAGAACTTACTTATATACTACTAAACTGAAGAAAAAAAGACAAGGAAGGAAGATATGCTCTCTCTCTCTCTCTCTCTCTCTCTCTCTCTCTCTCTCTCTCTCTCTCTCTCTCTCTCTCTCTCTCTCTCTCTCTCTCTCTCTCTCTCTCTCTCTCTCTCTCTCTCTCTCTCTCTCTCTCTCTCTCTCTCTCTCTCTCTCTCTCTCTCTCTCTCTCTCTCTCTCTCTCTCTCCCTCCTCCTCCCTCCCTCCTCTCCCTCTCTCTCTCTCTCTCTCTCTCTCTCTCTCTCTCTCTCTCTCTCTCTCTCTCTCTCTCTCTCTCTCTCTCTCTATCTCTCTCTCTCTCTCTCTCTCTCTCTCTCTCTCTCTCTCTCTCTCTCTCTCTCTCTCTCTCTCTCTCTCTCTCTCTCTCTCTCTCTCTCTCTCTCTCTCTCTCTCTCTCTCTCTCTCTCTCT
Source organism: Doris montereyensis (assembly GCA_037039925.1). Taxonomy (NCBI): domain Eukaryota; kingdom Metazoa; phylum Mollusca; class Gastropoda; order Nudibranchia; family Dorididae; genus Doris; species Doris montereyensis. The sequence continues at coordinate 887,728 of JAXRKP010000007.1, read as the reverse complement.
CTCTCTTTCTCTCTCTCTCTCTCTCTCTCTCTCTCACTCCTCCTCCCTCCCTCCCTCCCTCTCTCTCTCTCTCTCTCTCTCTCTCTCTCTCTCTCTCTCTCTCTCTCTCTCTCTCTCTCTCTCTCTCTCTCTCTCTCTCTCTCTCTCTCTCTCTCTCTCTCTCTCTCTCTCTCTCTCCTCGCTCTCTCTCCATCTCTCTCAGATACGTACACATGCACCAGCATTTCAATTTTGCTAAGGCTGTAAGAAACATTCAGCAACATTAACTGTCAGCCAGTCTACGGCCGTTTAGATCATACCACAACACTTTTATTACGATCCGTCTGCCTGTATTTTAGAGGAGTCTCGTCACAAAACCACCAACAATGGAATCGAGTTCGATAAACAATTAATAGAGTAAAGAAAGAGTCACGACAATTTGGCTGGTCAAGTTATATTTTCAGAATTTGTGTTCCATTTACTTTTAATTCGTTTGTATCATTTGTTTATTGTGTTAAGGTTTTTGTTTTATAGCGGTAGGGTTTGATGTTCTTTTTGGTGTGTTGTTTTGGGCTTTTTTTTTGGGGGGGTGATTCTTTTTGGGAGGTGAGGTTGGGGGTGGGAGAGGGTTGTTGTTTATTGTTTAATAACATTATGTTCTAGTGGTTGCCAGAACGAACTTCACCTCACATATCTACTACACCACCTGGGAGATATAACCTGTGACATACCAGGGTCCTGTCCAGACAGCGTGAGGGAGGGGAGGGGGGGGAGATTGCATCATATATACCACACAACCATACAGAGACCAGGATAAGGCCAAACTCTTTTATGTGTATCAGACTTAGAACCTGAGTAAATTATTGCACCCTGGGTATACTGTTACGCTCCTGGGTACATTATTACACCCTTTCATTCATTAGTCATTTTCTCCGTCTAAATATCCATTTTTCTTTTTATCTATTATCTGTCAGCCAACCTACTTATCTTTTTACTTAGCTATGTCCATCTGTCTATCTACCTATTAGTTTATCTATCGTCCATACATCTATCTATCGGTCCACGTAATCTACCTATATCGATCTATCTATATCTATATCTATATTTTTTCTCTCTTTTTTTCATCTTTAGCCAGTTGTGTAGATTTATACTTAGCTCTATGTCCGCTTCGAGATACAATTAGAATGTAGCGATTGGCTCCTGCTGCCAATCTGTTCCATGATGCATTGCGCGATTTCCCTGTTTTTTACTAGTGCGATTCATTGTATAGTGACATCAGAAGACTACGCGCTGACGTAAGCATTTAAATGTTATCTATCTTAACATGGGAATCAACATATATGACTAGATCTATGTTCATATACATCATAAAATTGTGTGAAACAGTTGCTATGGCATCTTCGACATCACATGTGTGTCCTTTCACGACTTATTCTTGCGTGCCAGCCAGGAAAGCAGAACGCTAGGTCTACTAATTCTTAGGTGCTTGTATTTTCACCTTTTCGAGCATTAGAAATCTAGATTGCTTAAGTCAGAGTATCTTGTGTTGCCATATAATCTTATTAATAATTGAGATTGTTATATCACTTTTACAAATAAACGTTGAATAAATTTGAACTTGTAGTAAGGTTCAGACATTTAATAATTTGTTAGAGAATTTGAGAATTGAAAACAGACTTCACAAAATACTAAATTACATAATATTATGACAATGGATCAAAATGTAAAACTACAGGGGCGTTTAGCTCATTTTATGTATTCCCGATTAGACCTAACGAGATTGACCGAGGTGACACTTTCGCGTCGCCGCGTTTCCTCAATGCAAAATCCTATAATAATAATTTCACATAGAATGTGAGACTGTGCATCAATCTAACTCAGTGCAAACAAAGAAAATAGATAATATTTTAATCTTGTCAAGCGCCAGTCAATAAGTTATAAAAGTAGGAACACGTAGAATGGTACGTTCTACTACTCTGTTATTTCTAGTTTTTGTTATTGTCATTACTGGTGGTCATCCTATTCCTTCTCCTTCTTCTTCTCTTATTATTATAACAAGAGTATAAATGGTAGCAGTGGTTATACTGCTTTTGTAAGAACATTATTATTTATGAATAATGACGTGGGATACTCACTGCCCTCGTATATTACTATAATTAAATAAGGGATTCAGGCTCCACACAAAAGAGTTACCACCGATCTGTTTCTGAAACGAGGACAGATAATTTTGCGCGCTAAACGCTCCATTTAGATCTAAACAACATGATGTTGCTATATTGGTTCGAATATAAATAGGGGAGTACTGTCACGGTGACATTTGAAAGATACACTCATGTTCTTGAAACGTTCTGGTTCGCCCTGAAAAAGAAGAAAGTTAATAACATGGGGCGTCAGCGGTTTCAGCAAGATGCTGTCAATGTCACGCCATACACACAACAATTTGAGTAAAATAGTGGCTCTCACTCTCAGGCCTTTTCGCCGAGGAGGGTGGGAGGGGGGGCGGTGATCAGCCACTTCATGCCCAACAACTTGGCTTCCCAATATTCCCATAGTCCTGATCTCAATCCCGTTGATTTTTACCTTTGGGCAATTTTTCTACACGTATGTTCACAAACGTAACAGAACTTAGGACCACAATTGCAGACGAGAGACAGCAATCCTTGGGGTCACAGTGAATCATCGTCGTCAGATTCTGCGGCACATTTCGACTCTTGCTCAGTATTGCGTTTTACGAGGACACCATTTCGAGCATATTTTGTAAATGTCTCGTAGTTTCTGTTCAGATCGCAAGTTTGTGTCAATTTTCCAGATAATCTTTCCATGTGGCTATTAAAAGGATGTACCAAGTGTCATCTTTAAATCTTGCTGCATGCTTTGCATCTTATTTATATTTTCCCGGGTTCGTTTGGGTTTTTTTAATTGGTCAGTAGGTAAGCCTTTATAGATCTATATAGTATATACATGTTTATATTTTTGCATTCATTCATATGTTTGAATCTCTGCTTCCACAGTCAACGACATCGCCATTCTGAAACTCGATACTCCAATTGACCTCAATCGCCCATGCGCTGAGACGATATGCCTGGACCCTGATCGTACCATCACAGCCGGGGAATCCTGCACTGTAGCTGGATGGGGAGTTACACGAGGTTGGGGGATTTTGTTTTCTTTCTTTGTTTTATTGTTTGTTTGGGTTTGGATTTTTCTTAAGCCGTCGATTGAGAACGCAACGAGCGATACACTAACAAATATATTCAATGGAGTGAATAACGCCATCTCGAAGTAAACACTCTGGGAAGAAATTGCATGCTTTGAATGTGTGTGTGTGTGTGTGCGTGTGTGTGTGTGTGTGTGTGTGTGTGTGTGTGTCTTTCATTAGCGATTGACTGTTGAGACTCAAAAGCTGGAATAGAAGGATTTCCAAAGTGGGACATCCCCAAGGGAGTGTTTTCGAGTACACCCCAACCCCCTAGTCCAGGTAGGTGGGTCGACACCTAGTCCCATCGGAGACGGATAATGCAAAGGAGATCCCGTGTGCAGATCACAACACTGTACACGTTAAAAATCACAATTTGGCAGTTTACAAAGCAATTCAGAGAAAAAAATAAAAGTAAAAGTCTACCACCAAAAACCCCGAGATCACCTTAGTTGTGGATGTGGGTAAATCAAAAATCGACATCATTATTAATATGAAAAACACGATGACGACTATGACTATGACGAGCATGTTGTTTTTCCCTTAACCGACGAGTTCACTCCCTATCCGCAGATCTTGGCTCCCGTGCAGCCACTACTCTTCGCAGCGTCTCTATTCCAGTTTACACGGGCGCCCAGTGTAGCAGTGTGTTCGTCAACAGGCCGCCTTCCTTCGAACTCAACGACGAAACCAACCAGCTGTGTGCTGGTGAGCCACAACTGGGACAAGCCGATTCTTGTCGGGTAAGAAGACAGTTTCTGTGAACCTCCTCATGCCCCACCCCCCCCACCTCTCTCTCTCTCTCTCTCTCTCTCTCTCTCTCTCTCTCTCTCTCTCTCTCTCTCTCTCTCTCTCTCTCTCTCGTTCTCTCTGATTCTGTATCTGTCTACAATGTATTTTATTTGTTTCTTTCTCTATTTATCTCTCTGCTTATCAAGTCTCCACAATGTTTTTGTATTTCAGTCTGCTGTTCTGTCTGTGTGTCTGTCTCCCCCCCCCTCTATCTCTCTCTCTCTCTCGCTCTGACGTTACTATCCTTCAGTTTCACACTGTAACTTCAACTCACTTTAACCACATCAACATACTAATCTATTCTTCTCTGTCCGACTGTCCGTATTTGACCACTTTCCAGTTCATCCCCAGTAAGTCTATCGTATCACCAATCGTTTCTTCATTCTTCCTCCTTTCATAATTATTATCCAGGGTGATTCTGGAGCTCCACTGATGTGTCAAGACAAGGCCACGTCTCGCTGGGCAGCTGTCGGAGTCGTGTCTTATGGTTACCACAACACCTGTGGACGTGCCGGTTACCCCGGTGTATACACCCGTGTCGCATCTTATTATCCATGGATCAAAGAACAGCTGAAGAAATAAACGCAACTTGCATCCTGCAGTCAAACCTTTGTGAAGGCGATGAATAAAATGAAATCCTGTTATCTCAAACACCACATTATTATAGTTGCTGCGTCTTACTTCATGTCATGTGTCATTCCTCTTCTTCAACTTCTGTTCTATTTGTACTAAACTATGTTCCAGATGTGAAGGAAGATTATACCACATGTGGTAATGCAGGTGTAATAGGAGGTGATACAATATTGCAGGTCTGGAGGAGATAAAATCATGTTGCAGATGTAAAGGAGATGATACTGCATGGCACACATTCGTAGGTGTAAAGGGAGGTGATGCAGTATTGTAGGTGTAGATGGAGATGATGCCATATTGCAAATGTAAATAGAGATGATACCATATTGCAGATGTAAATGGAGACAATACTATGTTGCAGCTGTAAATGGAGATGATACCCTGTTGCAGATGTAAATGGAGATGATACCATGTTGCAGATGTATATTGGAGATGATGTCACGTTGCAGATGTAAAGGGAGATGATGTCATATTGCAGATGTAAAGGAGATGACACCAAGTACCATATTGCAGATGTAAATGGGAATGATACCATATTGCAGATGTAAATGGAGATGATACCATATTGCAGGTGTTAATGGAGATGATACCATATTGCAGAGGTAAATGGAGACGATACCATATTGCAAATGAAAACGGAGATGGTACCATGTTGCTGATGTAAAGGGAATAAGTACCATGTTGCCGATGTAAAGGGAATAAGTACCATGTTGCCGATGTAAAGGGAATAAGTACCATGTTGCAGATGTAAAGGGAATAAGTACCATGTTGCAGATGTAAAGGAAGATGGTACCATGTTGCAAATGTAAAGGAGATGATACCTTGTTGCTCAGATGTAGAGGGAATAGGTACCATGTTGCAGGTATAAAGGAGATGGTACCATGTTGTAGGTGTAGAAGCAGATAATACCATGTTGCAAGCGTAAAGAGAGATAACACCATTCACAGATGTAACAGGAAATGGTCCAATGTTGCAGGTGTGGAGGGAAATAGTACCATTCTGCAGGTGTGTAGAGGTAATTAGTATCATTTTGCAGGTGTAGAGGAAAATGGTACTATGGTGCAGGGCAGGTGTACAGGGAAATGGCACCACATTACTGGTGTACATAAAAATGGTACCATGTTGCAGGTGTAGAGGGAAATGGTACCATGTTGCACGTGTAAAGGGTAATATGGTAACATGTCGTGGTGTAGAGGAAAATATACCATGTTGCAGGAGTAAAGGGAAATGGTACCGTGTTCCAGGGGTACACGGAAATGGTATCATGTTGCAGGTGTAGAGGGAAATGGTACCATATTGCATAACGTACAAATGAGAATCACAAACTATACTGTCTATAGCCAATGTAATATTAGAGAGTAACATATCCTGCTAAATTTACATGAGAATCCTCATGCATAATGCATGGAATAAGAATAAGACTTATACTAACACAGCATTATTCAACAGCCAGTCTTTCGCATTGAAATGTACCCTATCCACCTTATGCGGTGATCTCAGGGAATTGAGAGTATACAACAAGATGAAAGGCATGTAAAAGAGTTACAGAAAAGAAGTAAAAGCTATCAGTAACGCCCGCAAACCGTCCACCCAATCTGTTGTTCAACATCGAGCATAAGAAATAACACAATACTGCCATTAATAATAACCTAATCTGTCAAAATTAAAGAGATGAGAGATATTGTTATGATCTTAAAATAAAACACCATGTTCCTGAATTACACATATATCTCTTTGTTAACGTTAGTTTCACATGTAGAAACCAGCAAATCGCAAGTGTCGGTAAATTAAAATTTACACTTCATTTTACTTTCATTCTGGGACAACACACATATAATTTTCTCATATTACTTGAGGAAATATATTTTATAGCGTAAGTCCATGAATAAACATACTCATAAATTTATTGCAAAACGAAAAGAAAAAAAAGAAAAATAACAAAGGATAAAATAAGGTAAACATTAAATTTAAATAAGGACAGTCAGACATTTCCAGGGCTATTCAGGGTTTTCAATTCAGCATATCGTTAAATGTGTATATTATTACATAAATAAAACACGACTTTAACTTAAACTTACAGAAATAAATCAAAGAGTCAGCCTTGGATGTATTAAACATACATATGATTTAAAATAAACATAAACATTTTTTGTAAGTTATCACGGAAATCTGTTGCATGATTGCATGTTATTATCATCATAGTACTCATAGCACTAGTCAAAGAAGTTCAGGAGACATGTAACGTCTACAAACAATGTTCCTCCAACCTTATCACTCAGCGAGCTGCTTTTTTTTTAGAAAATAATACTAATATTAAAACCTCACAAATAGCAATGGGGAGTCCAGAGCCTTGCATTTTGATGCTGGAGCGATGCCATCATATTGGAAAGGACATGGGTTCCATATGTGATAAGGGTGTATGTGTGTGTGTGTGTAAGAGAGAGAGAGAGAGAGAGAGAGAGAGAGAGAGAGAGAGAGAGAGAGAGAGAGAGAGAGAGAGAGAGAGAGAGAGAGAGAGAGAGAGAGAGAGAGAGAGAGAGAGAGAGAGAGAGAGAGAGAGAGAGAGAGGGAGGAGAGAGAGGGAGAGGGGAGAGAGAGAGAGAGAGAGAGAGAGAGAGAGGGAGGGGGAGGGAGGGAGGGGGAGGGAGGGAGAGATGGAGGGAGGGAGGGAGGGAGGAGGAGAGAGAGAGGGAGGAGAGAGAGAGAGAGAGAGAGAGAGAGAGAGAGAGAGAGAGAGAGAGAGAGAGAGAGAGAGAGAGAGAGTCAGAGAGAGAGAGAGAGAGAGAGAGAGAGAGAGAGAGAGAGAGAGAGAGAGAGAGAGAGAGAGAGAGAGAGAGAGAGAGAGAGAGAGAGAGCGGGGGAGATAGGCAGAGACAGAGGGAATGAAAAAGGATAAAAATGAAACATGGAAAGACAATGGGGAAAGAAGGATGAAGAAGAGAAATAACTATTTGATGTGAACAGATAAAAGAAGACATTATTGGAAAAAAGGAAAAGGAAAATATGGGAGAGGAAAGTTGATGCAGTGAGTGGAGGAAGAGATGAATACAACATTGATAGAACAAGAAGTTTTAGACAAGAAACTGAAACACCACTAAGAGTAGACTGTGTTTGTTTATCGCAATTTACCCCAGCCACCATATGTGATGATCTCAGGATGCATCAAGAGGAAATAGCTGGATGAAAGACAAGTTAAAGATAGAAGGGAAAGAAGAAAGACCTACCAGTAGCTCTCGCCAATCACCCACAGAATAAGACTAAACAAAAATACAAAGATAACATAACATTAAAATAAGACAATTTATTAAAACTTGTGTGCAAATTCACTCATTTAAAAAACAGCAAATAGTAGAATTTGTTAGCTTAAATTCCAATAAATATGACAAATGATAAAAAAAAGCATGTCAACCTCCTTGCTAGCTGTCTTGCAGAGCAACAAGCATTACATGTATATCAATTCTTGTGTTATACAAACAAAACACAGTCAGAAAAAACGGACTATAGCTATATTTCAAATTAATGACATAGGTAAGAAATTGCTGCTGTGGCGGTGTACCCAGCATAGACTTTGATGGCTATTTGACACACCTAAAAGCTCACTTGTCTCTGTGCTACATGTGAGAGTCAAAGGTCGATCTTAGGATAGCTATATGCCTTAGGTAAATATTCTCCTCTCAAATTATCTCCACCCTCCACCCCACCCCTTATATAAGAAAAATTATCAACAACCCAAATCTGCAGTATTAAACATCAATTTGAAATATTTCAAACAAAAAATCATAATCTGTGAGTCAAGCATTTAAATAATTCATTTTCACTTTCATTTCGCTATGTACAATTCACATAAACTGATGTAAGGCTAAAATTAAGTAACAGCAATGCCCATGTAAAAAAGGACAGCTGAGAATGAATTTTATCTACTCATACAATACAAACACTTAAAGCTGTCTAATTTTATTCAGTCATCCAGAAAGTGACAAACAATGAAATCACTCAAACATTTGATCTAAAAATTATTAGAAATTTTGACACGGTCATGCTTGTGAGGCCGATTTAACACTCGTCTTGATACAACTTTGAATAGCGTTCACATGTTCCAGGACTGACCTGTGTGTGTCCAAATCTGAGAAGAGTATCTGGAGAAGAAAAAAAAACCCCGATCATAATATGAATAAACCTTTCAATAATTTCTGTAAAGACTACAAAAAAAATGGGAATTAAACATACTTCTCAAAGACTCTAATGTCACTAATTACTAACAAATCACGCGGGTCATGTATTGTTTTCACTTTGATTACGTCTTGCGACTGCAGTCATACTGGCCACCGACTCCTTAAAAACTGTCTTACGACTACAGTTCCCATTTCTATGAGCAAGCACATTAAAGTCAGTATGACGCAAGTTCAGGACAGGTAAGCACTGTATGGGAGTAGATGATCCCGCCCTCCTTCAGTCTCCTGCTGCCTTGCAGGTGGCGTCTTACATTATCTTCATTTTTATTCTCTTTTTCATTCATTTCAACAACAAAAAACATCCTCCAAATATCTTATCCATTACAACTGTTATAATCAACGATAGAAAAGCAAAGTGGTGTCCATTGCCTACTGGTTACGCTGCTGGAGTTGAGATCAAGAATTCCTAATTTCGAATCCTGCCATTACAAGGAGCGGCATTGTGTTTCTTGAGAAAGACTACTAACACACATTTCCCAACTCAACTCTGTGAAAATGGGTACCACCACAAGTTGGGGAATAAAAACTGTGGCAGTGGACAGACTAGCATCCTGTCCAGGATTGATTCACACCACAGAAACCAGAATAAGCTTTGGTTTCTTAAGTTGAAACACTATTGAAGGAACTTTACTTTTTATCTTTAATTTTTTTTAAAGCAAAGAAGGCTTAGAGAAGAAGTGAAAAATGTAATCCTTACAAGTACAGGGGTGTATCCCATAGCCTTTAAATGCCTTGATTCCATTTGATAAACACCTGATGGATTCTGGAGAGGACTGATAACTCCTTTGAATGGAATCACCTTGATTGCTAATCTGAATGAGACAAGTGGAGAAGATCATTGTAAAATACACAAAGAAAAAAGTTTTTGGGATTCCTTAATACATGTACATCAAATGGTGAATAAATTAATTCCTGCCCCCCCCCCCACCCTCCCCCTTTCTTTAAAAAAAAGAAAGAAAAATAACAGCAAAAAACAATGCATCAAATCAAAGACACGTAATGGCAGCAATTTTTAAAACCATGATCCAAATAGCATTTACCTGCCCTCTCCAATCTATAACGTCTACATCTACCTATATACATATGAACTTAGATGAATACAAAAAGCAAATTAAAACAGAGAGATGGAAAGAAATAATCAAGAGCATAGTAATCAACATCCATGGCACACTAGACCATGTCTCATGTATAACTGCAGGTGAAAGAAAACAAAAAACAGGGAGAAAATATTTTTTTAGAAGTAGAAGACAAAAAAAATTAAAAAGAGAAAAGAATGAATATTTTAAAAACCCAATCCAACTGACCTGTGAAGCTTTTCCCCAGAGCTTTCTTTCTCTAAATCAGACAGTGGCTTTAGACTCCCATCTGCATCTGCGCACATGAAGGCATCTGAGAAATGCACAAAAACTCCCTTTCACAATTCCCTTTCTGAATGTGAAGATTTCTTTTCAAAGCTTAAGTATAGATTTTGTCCGTGGCATCAGTGGTCGAGTGGTTAGGCCGCCACAGTTTGGATCATGTGGGAAAGACATTTGACATGCATTTTCTCAACGGCCCAGGTGTAAATGGATACAAGCACAAGCTTAGAAGTGAAAGCCTGTGTCAGACTAGCGTCCTGTCCAGGAGGTGAATATGGTCACCTGTTCCGCTTCTTGCTACAGAAACCGGGAAAAAAACTCCAGCTCTATGGGCTGCAATGTCTTGAAGGAATCGTACTTGCTTTTATAGATTTTGTCACCATGAAAATTAATCAATAAATTACATACACACAAACAACATTTTTTCTGCTCTAGTTTTTGCATAGAGTTATAAAGCAAAGTCCAAAATATGTAACCGGTAGTTTTATCTTGAATCTTTGTCATCACAATTTTGAGTGATATTGGGCAAATCAAATACTTCTCATCCAATTTGCTCTTATATCAAATAGGCCTTAGTAGTGTAAGGGTTCTTTACCTCCAACAAAGGAGAAGGTTATGTTTTGAGTTGTGTCAGTTTGTCCGTCTGTTTGTGAACAACATTACCAAACAGCATATTAACGGATGTTCAAGAAATCTTTAATGAACCGATTCTTTTCAGGCTCAAGTTTAAATTGTTGTGTTGACTTTGGCCTCAGACTCAGAGGCAAATTTCGGGCACGTACGTTAGTTTACAATGTACATTAACTTTGGGGTTTCTAGTGTTTCATCCTCGGATTTATCCTCAGACACTGAGAACTCAATGAGGGTTAGAGATCACAGAAGAGTGTGTAGTACAGTACATTATAAGATGAGATTACAAAGGAAGAACAAATTTGTAACTTATAAATTTCACATCGTTTGTCATTTGCAGGGTTTTTTCCTCTTCCCACCTTCTAGTTCCAGTCCCATTTGTTTGCCCAATTTCCGGAACATCTTCTGGAGATTTTCAATTATCAGAAATCCGGAAATTTACAGAAAAGTGGCATCTCTGTTAATTTTGTCCAATGTACCCTGTAAATAGCTGATGAGTGATTTCATCACTACAAAAGACCTCCCATAGGACTAGGTGTCAATCTACCTACCTGGCCTGGGGGATGAGTTTCTCTTGAAAAAAATCAAGAAAATTGTTCAACCTACTAACAAACCCACAACCTTTTGGTTGAGGGGAAGATGCCTTGCATCTGGACCATCAAATCCCCTGTTTAAGGGGAGAGCCAAGTGGAGTTGATGAAAAGCTACCAATGATATTCATACTGTACATAAACTAAAATATTGACTGAGGCACAATTTCCCTTTCCATCATTGGAATTTACCCCGTCCACCATATGCGATGATCTCAAGGTGAACTAAGAAGCAACAGCAAGATGAAAGAAAGAGATGTGACAAAATGAAAGGAAAGAACTTAAGAAGTAGGACCTATCATAGGCCAACTGACCGAGGGACATTTAAGTTTGGGTTTCTCTTTTACCTGCCGTGTATCCTCCTGGCAATCTTTCTGCTTCTTTCACATAACTTGATACAGTGACAAATTTGTTCAAGGCATTATGTAGAGAAGATGTCAGCTCTTTCTCTGCCTTAGATTTTTCCTGATGAAGAATAAATATCTTAAAACAAGCCCAACATCACAGTCGAGTGAAGCCCAAGCCCATTTGTTCCAATATTCAATACACTGAAAACATCATTCGAAATAAAAGTCGAATATTAAAAATATTTTTCATTTTTAAAATTCTCACATTAAAGAAACTCTTCTTTTGTTCACATCTCAGTTACAACCACCCCCCCCCCCGATGGATGGACTCTATTTCAGATAAGACATTTAACTCGACATTCTTCCTTGGAATGTCAACTTGTTGTAAGAGAAAAAAATGGAAATTGTCACGTCAATACCTCTACATTGCACGAATCTTTGGAAGTAGCAACCTCATAATATGGCCCTTCAAAGGAACTCAGTTCTAACTTGGCAGCTGTGCTTATTTGTTGTAGCTTTTGACGACATGATCTGTTTCGAAATTTGTTTGTGTCTGTATTGAAGACATGGAGAGAAAAGGTTACACAGCCATGACAATAATTCACATCTGATCAATATACAAAACATGGGCAGGGCAAAAAATATGATTATCTGTGGTTAAGAAGTATTGTTTAGAGAAAATCACTCAACAAAAACATTCTTGTGATAAGCAGAGAGAAAATGCTCATAAAAATTTTTTTTATGATCAACAAGGAAAGCATACTCAGTTTATATTTGATTTGAATGCATTAAATGAATTTCTCAAAATATTTCAGAAACTTAGCAGATATCTAGATCTAGCCAGTAAACTATCTAAACTAAACATCTAAAGAAACAAGTACAAAAAAAGTTCTCCCCTCTTTATTTAATCTTTCGATGAAAATCGACATAAGCACACATAAGTGACAACCATCCCCCCACCCCCTTACAAAACTAAAGGGTATGATATATACAGACCTGCCACTCTAAATTTTTTAAATTAGGACCTAGATGTAAAAAAAATCAGGATCCTGGGGAAAAACTCAGGATACATGAACGATTTCAGGTAGAGTCAGCCGGTCGCCTAATCTCGAACTTAATAATAATTAAATAAGGTCATGGTTGACGCTGGTTCTGCCTTTTCCCAAGTAAAAATATCCATTATAATAGCAATGAGTATGTGATATTAATCATAGTTAGCAATACTAAGCCTGACACATAATGTCTGTACCATGGAAATGTTGCACGAATGAATCTTGTAAGACAGAGCCCACTTTGTTTTTGTCTAGTGACTGCAGAATTGCCAAACTCCAAAATACATTCACGGTATCGACGTCTGACAGCTTGCAGGAGAGTGCATGATTTTCTAAAGCTTTTGAAAGAAACGAAGACAGCATTGTTACAGTTTAAAGTCACAATTTTTGAGTCACCTTGCAAAAGTCAATTATCATTCAGCCTTCTTCATGTCAAGGAAATATGAAAAACAACTTTAAAAAAGTCACTAAAATTAATATTCTTTCTGTATTTTGATTCTGTGTTCAGAGTTATATGGATAAATAATTTAATTATCTTTAATAATTTTGACAGAATTTATTATGGAAGGTAGCAATTTGACTGTTCTTAAGGTAAAAGGGACAAAAGCTAAAAACTGATTGAGATACTCTTTCAAATTAGCAAATTAATTTCAACATTGATAACAGTGGATGATGTGAATTTAATACTTTTACATCATTAAATGAATAAGAATTTTATCACCTTGAACCTGACATATCAATACATCAATCAATGTTAAACGTTAATATAACAAGACACTGATGCAATACTCTTAAGCTTCTTATCCAGGCTTAGAACCGTACCTGTTATCACAGCGCGATGCTGTTCTACTTCTGAAAGGGCGTACAAATTCGCCACAGACATAAGTACATTACAAGCTTCTTGCCCTTTCAGTTCTGATAAGTGTTGCATGATGTAAGCCAGGTACTTGGAAACAAAATCTGCATTATACCATTTCAAACGAGATAAACAAGACAGCACCGATATCGCCAAAGATGGTGAAAGGGGTGGAAGCGAGGACAGTTGCTTGGAGACATTGTCCAAAAGCGCTTTGTTGTGAATTGTTAAGGTAGAACAGGCAAACAGTAGATTTGTTAACTGGATGTAGTGGAAATCTGACAAATTTGCTGAGCACAGTCGATAGGTGACTGCATCTAATAAGGTTTCATTGCGGCTTCTCCATTTTGCCATCAACGTAAGAATCCTAACTAAGTCTTTTGGCTTGAGTTCTTCAACTTCGTCTAAAATACACTTTTCTAGATTGATAATCTGAACATTGACAGAATCGTCGAGAGCGGCGTTGGATGCATCACCCTCATGTCTCGCATTTCCTGCATTTTCTTTCTCCGACATTTTGATGGTCTTGTGAGAAGTTCGCATTTCTTGAGCGATGACCTTCATATCAAATAGGTCATCAAGCTGATACATGACAGATACAATGTACTTGTGTCCAATTTCAAGCCACCTTTCATTAACTATGTGCATAACTAAGCTTTTCCTAGCTTTTGTCCGCAGCTCTGTGGGATTTGACAATGAAAGCCTCAGTACAATGTCGATTAACATGTCCAGAGGTATGAGGTTTGGAGACTCAAGTGTGTGAGTCAACAACTTTGTCGTAAACCCATGGTCAACATCATCTGTCAATAACAATCTTAGGCATTTTCCTCTCAAAAGGCTGGGCTATCCGGGTTCATAGATTGGGCAACAATTTTATGAAAACCTTGGGGTAAAATCTCCAACAATTTCACAGATTTATTTGACTTCCTAGCTTGCTGTACAGTTTCGAAATAGTTATCAAGCTGCCATGTGAAGCGTTTCAATTTTGTTTTCCCTGCAACCTGGCGGCTGTCAGGGAGCAAAATGTCATCAAAATTGGAGGAATCTTCAGCGTGTTGAACATCTAAATTTTCTTCTCCAGCATCCCTGGTATCTTTAAATGACTGAGAATTTTCTGTGACAAGTTTCTCCCCATTCTGAAATTGATGAGGAGAAAAAAGAATAAAATAAAAAACATTAAACACTGCCGTTTAATCATCAAAGCTCTCAAGAATCTTACATTGGTTAAATAAAGAAAGAATATATTGCCATTTAGCACAAAAAGAACAAAGTATTCGCCTCATGCAATAATAGCTATTTATGTTATTGCATAAGCCATCAACTTTCAATTGCAAAGGAAATATTTTTGCCTTGATGTTGTACATAATTGGAAATTAAAATTAGAATCTGGTTGGAAATTAAAATAAAACCAAGGGGGAAAAAGCCCCTATGAGCTTGAGTTTGTAAAAGTGCTCTAAATGCCGGAAAACAATTAGTAAGACTGAATTTTTTGGATTACCCATACCCTTTGGGCAGAATTCGGAATGGGTAAAGAATGCAAAACAATGCAATATATCCTGAAAACTTGACAGATACACCAAAGCACAAAATAGAATAATTGTTTCTTTTCTTGCTTTCTTTAACCGTTCCCATTCTACTTTCCAGTGTATGGGTTTAGATGCCTGAATTGATCTTTCTCCAGGCTGCCCTGTCCTGACATTTTCTGTATCCTTTCGTGAAGGCTAAGTTTCTTTGCTTTAGTGCCTCTTTTTATATCTTCTTCCCACTTTCTCTGAGGTCTGCCTTAGTCTTTTACTTTTGATTTTAGTGTTGTATACTGATTTTGCCATTCTTTTGTCATTCATTCTGTTCAAATGCTCAAACCATCCCAGTTGATCTGTTTCTATCTTATTTTTATGCCCTCTGTTTAGGTTTAATCTTATTTCATTGTTGTGTTTCTGATTTTGTCTGTTTTAGCTTTCTCTACTTCTCTTCTTAGATATTTCATTTCAGCTGCTTGTACTCTACTGTATTCTCTACTGTCTAAGGCCAGATTTCACTCATAGAGGAGAGAAGGACAATAAACTGCTGTATGCTGCCATTTTGGTTTTGATCGAAATAAAACATCTCTCCATTCATATAATGATATCTGGACACACCCATTTTCAAGAAAAGATGTTAAATACCACGTAACATAGAAGTTTCAAAATAAGAAAGCCCTTCAAAACTGTTTATAGACTTTTCACCAGCATCACAAAGACGTGTATTGTGACGTGTATTGTGAGAGATTCTGACTGGCTAGAATAAGGACAGTTGCTGTCTATCTGAAAAATGTTCTGGATATATGACACTATCATGCTTGCCACAGATCAAGCCTGGGCCAAAGGCTACTTAATCTCTGGTTATATATCGATATTAATATCATATTACATGGACCTTTTTCTTTCCTGTTTATGGTTGTTGCTGTCTGTCCACTTATGCTGAAACAGAATACTCTTTTTTTCTTTCCATTTGGTGTCGGGTTTTCCTTAGGGATGGGGGTGGGGGAGAGGTAGCTGCACATATATTTTGTGTATGTGTTAGAGATAGTGAGTTCTTTTACATTATCTTTGAGAAGTAAGGTAAATGAAAGATGAAAGGACAAATAAACATACATGTAGCTCATCAGTGGCTGATGTGGAAAAGTTCACTTGAGCACAAGAAACCTGTGAGTGTTGCAAACAGTTGACAGTACCAGATGATTTATGCTTTTCCCTGAAAATATATGAACCAAACAAAAAAATCAGTCCTTCACATTTAAACAATAAACACACAGATACGGATTATGAGGCAAACACTAAAAGAGTGTTTGGGTTGAACAAGTTGACAACAGCTTAGAACATGATCTTCCTGTTTATGTTTACAATAAGAAGAAATGTTTTTTATCTCATTACTAATCGCAAGTGTGGCATCAGTGGCCGAGCAGTCAGGCTGCCGGATTGGGGATCATGAGGTCCCGAGTTCAAATCCTAGCAAAGCCAGGTCCGAGTTTGTGTTCCTTGGGAAAGACATTTAACATACACTTTCCCCACTCTCCCCAGGTGCAAATGGGTACAAGCACTAGCTAGGGAGGAAAACCCTGCATCAGACTAGCGTCCTGGCCAGGAGGTGATTATTGTCACTTGTTCCGCTTCACGCTATAGAAACTGAGATAAGCTCCGGCTCTATAGGCCTTAAAGCCATGAAGGAACTTTATATTTACTAATCGCAGGCTGTTTTATTCTTATGCAACAGATTATGCACATACCCCGAACTGCTTTGAGCCTATAATTGATCTTCCAGTTCATGGTGCAACACACAACTTTGGGCAATCTCAAGATTTTAAAATCAACTTTTCAGTCATGCTGCTTTGAACCACAGACTGACATAATACAATCACATAAACAAATTTTTAAGTTCCTTTAAGACCATGATGGACCACAGAGTCGGAGCGTATCCTGGATTCTATAGTGTGAAACAGAACAGGTGATATAATCACCTCCTGGACAGGACGCCGGTCTGACACAGGCTTTTAATTCCAAGTTAGTGCTTGTACCCATTTGCACCTGGGTGGAGTGGGAAAAGGCGTGTGAAGTATTTTCCCAATGAACACAACGTCGAACCTAGCTTTGCTAAGATTTGAACCAGGGACCTCATGATCCAAAGTCTGTTAGCCTAACCAGTCGGCCACGAACACCACTCACACACCGATATAATTAGATTTATTATAACACAAACTTTCTGTAACGAAAAACGATGAATGCCCAAATCATACCCAAATATAAGTGTGTTGTATTCAAAATTTAAGTTTTATTTCATTTCTAGAAGTGACATTGATATTTTTAGGAGACTGAATCTAAAAAAACTTCTCTTTTCACGTCAACACGTCAGCAACAAATTAGCTGAGCTCAATGTACACTGATCTATTCACATAACCTTGAAGATGTTATTGCCTCCCGGATGGACAGCCATGCTTTTTCAAGTACCTTCTTTACCAGATATCTATTTTTGTGGTCACATAGTCAAACCATCCAAATAATTACATCATCTTACTACAATGAATTGAAAAATATGAATACAGGAGCCGGTCTACCTTAGAGGCCACTTTTTTCCATATAACAGATTTTCCTCTATAACTATCATGCCTAATGGGCAGCTTTGAGAATCTTTAATACAACTGAGAGGCCGGTTTTCTTTCATGGAAGGCCAAATATGGTCTGCTTAACTCAATGAAATAAACAGACGGTTGTACTACAATGAACGGAAAATATGAACACAGTGGTCTGCACATAAGAGGCTGTCGCTTCAGGGGCCGCTTTTTTCATGTGACAGATTTTCCCTATAAGTATCATGCCTAATGAGTTGCTTTGAGAACCTTCAGTCCGACTAAGAGGTCGGTTCCTCTTTTGTTGAAAGGCCAAATGGTCTGCTTCACTCAATGAAAAAAAAAGAAAATTCAAATTCAGATCGGCAATGTTGTGTTTTCTCTACCTGGAAAATGTCATCGCAAGATTTCATCCTGTTGTAGGCCTAGAAAATACTAGAATCTCTGCTAGCTGCTCCTAGCCAGTCTCAGATCCTTTGATGTTGACACCAGACACCCACCAGATGAACTAAATGACTGACATCTACAGTCCGCATCAGCATGTGACACTTTGAGAGCAGTCGCTGCGATTGGAACATGTTGACCAGATATAAATCATCGCCATAAACAATGCAAACTAGAAGCATGTTTTCACCGATGAAGGACTGATGATGGTTTAGATCAAAATTGAATTAGACCTTTTTGTTTGATGCAAAATGGCTACCTAGGGTTTTTTTTCGAGAAATGTACACTGCTTCGCATTTCCTAATCTATCCTATACATTCTCCTCCCTCATTTGAGTCTGAGCTCTAGGCCTAAACGTTACGCTCCGAGTGACCTAAGAGAACGTCTAGCTAAGAGGCCTCAGTTTGTTCTCTCCCAAGGACTGCTTTCTTAGGCAGAGACCCCTGTAGATTTTAGCTGTCCAAGCTATCAAGCCTTTAAGAACACGTTACGAGAAAAAGAAATGAAAATGGAGCCACACTGAACTTTCATCGGTGAAAAAACATTGTTCCAGTTAAAATCTTTGTGCTCTACACACCACTCAACATGCTCCTGTTTTTGCTCTCTTGTCAACTCAATTTGGTAATTCCCATTCTTTTTTCCACCCACATTTGGCCAATTGTCTTTGAATAGTTCTCAAACTTACATTGGAAATTCCTCTTGCAACCAGTTCACATTTCAGTGTTTGACTGTTTATCCTTTGGATGTGGCTGATTAAGTAATGGATCCGCCTCCTATCCGTAGATATTAATGTTTTCTTACCTTCAACTGCCTTCTTTATCCTTTATTTCATTTCTTTTTGCAATACTTTGTATAATTCTGTATGAGTTCTTTCAGAAATATCACTTCGTTGTACAATTCCTTCATGATATAGACGTTAAATAAGAAACCTCTTTTCCATTTGTGCCATGTTTATAATATCAGTGAACATAAAAATGTCATCTCTGCTAAACAAAAAGTCGTCACTCACATTTATTGAGGATGTTAAAGCAACCTCGACAAGCATGTTCATTATTGTGCCAAACCGTTTTAATGTGTTAACCAATCTGCAGTTAAAGTTGATAATGAAATTCTCTTCTTTTTTTCGTGACCTGTAACAATCAAGCAGAAAACTAAGCCTGGTTCATTATCTCCCCTGGGATTAAAAGGGTAACTATTTAATCTAGTTTATGCGATTACATATAATTCCATTTTCATAGAGCTTACCTCAAGAGGCTGAAAGTTCTCAACCATTTCTGTCTTCGGAGACAGCGATATGACTGAAGGCCAAACATGCCTTCAGCTAAAAGATATGATCAAAGACCTCCAAGCACCTACAAAAAAAAAACAAAAACAACATTTCTTAATAAATCAGTTGTTAAAAAATGACTATTATATCTATCACTTTATTCCTGTAACTGCAAGAAAATTAGTCACTTTGAAGAACTTTCTCACTATTTAGTGTAATATGAATAAGACTCCTCTAGACCCAATGATCTAAGATTTTGTTAGTTAGTTAAGACTTATCAATGGAAAAGACTACTTCAAATATGACACACAAGACTGCAATAAATTTCTAAAGGGAAATTTCGATGGTTTTGAGGGTTTGTACTTTGATGCCAGAGTCAGATTGGATGAAACATCCATAGCCCATCTCATACCATATCACATACAATAGAGATACAATTGAAAAACAAGTTCAATAATCTACTCTTTCTTTCTTCCCTTCTCTCACAAAAACCAAGCCCCCACTTTTTATCTCATCCCTTTAAAAAAAAAAAAATTCCTTACTATGTCCCTTGGGTGTAGGGGACTCAGTAGTCCAGAGGCAAGGTGTCGACCTCTCAACCAAACGGTAGTGGGTTCGAGCCCCGCCAACGGTTGAACAATTTTCTTGATTTTTTTTCGAGCAAAATCTACCCCCTGGTCCAGGTAGGTGGATCGGAGACGGACGATAAAAAGGAGGTCCGGTGTACAGATCACAACACTTTGTGCATGTTAAAGATCCCTTGGCTGTTTACAGGACAGTCCGAGCAAAATTAAAAATCCTACCAAAAACCCCAAGATCACCTTAGTTGTGGATGTGAGTAAATCGAATCAAAATCAAATTATTACCCTTGGGTGTGCCCGACTACTGAAATCCTTTCACATATTAGGCTTTGGGGATGTATTTCAAACAACATCCAACATCATTCTCAAACAGACGACGGACATACACTAAAGCCAGTGCAAAAAAAAAAAGAAAATTATACTTAAACAGTAGAGTTTAGCCTTCTTTAGGGATTGTGATAGATCTAGAGTACACTAACATGAACTCCACTACCTAAGGCCCGAAAGAAGAGGTCATATATATAAAGAAAAGGAACTTATTTTAGCCTTCAGGGATCGTGATATAGTTTAAGATTGCTAAATCTGTCTTCATACAGCATCTATACAGTAAAATGTAAAATAATGGGGGGGGGCAGTGGGGGTGGGGAAGTGGTGCGGTGGGTGCGGGCGCGAGGGTTCAGCCTTCAGAGATTAGAGTGAAATTCATAGTCAGTTATACCAGTTACAGTATTTAAATATAATGTTGTGGGGCAGGTGGGGGAAGTGTGTGCGTGTGTCAAGTGTCAGGGATGCTAACTGATGTTAAAAATAATGGCTGATCCTAAATACCAAACTCCTTCCAGAGATTTTGATTAATTTTAGGCCAATGTTACATGTACCGCAAAACTGGGATGCGCAAGTAAGCACTTCTGTATATATGCATACCGTGAGTGAACTTTTAAAAATATTAAATCCTAGAAATAAATGAAGAAAAGAAAGCTTCTGAAAACGCATATATTTGTATAGACTAGTGTAACGGCAGCACAGCTAAAACACCAGGACGGCTGGTCAGTTCTGTTTGATGTGTTTGTTAACCCTTGTAAGGCTGACTTTCCGATCCCCTCAATATCGATCGATAACCTAGTTTCGTTGTGTATGAGGCTTCCATACGTGTCATCGAGTTTTCTCACCCTGCTGATGAGGCAGCCGTGCTTGACCACGACATGTGATTGTTTTTTATCTTCGTTGAGTTAGGTCACGTAGCAGGCAATTTGTTATTGTTATTGTCACCATGTTTAGATTGCATTGTTTACAAACAATAACATCAATTACAGCCTACTTCTATTAAACATGAAAAGAAATAATGCTGCAGTTGGCCAATAACTAATGAAGAGGAATATATGGAAATAGAAATGAAAGGTACATAGAAAACAGGACAGAGAAATCTTCAGGTTACCCACCCTTTATCAGCAACAAGGAAACACAGAAACAATTAAATACTGAACAATGCTGAACAAGCTAGATCTAACAGTGCAACGACCCATCGCGCAATTTTCATCAACCACACAAGCCTCAAAACAATTACAAAAGAAAAAGCAACAAGATAAGACAAAAAGAAAGAAGAAAACAAAATACAACTGCCATAGAGAGAGAGGAGGGGGAGAAGAGCAAGGAGGAGAGAAAGAAGAAAGGAAACAAAAAGGAGACATAATGATAATGAGAACAAGAGACGAGAGAAGAGGGAATGAGGAAGATAAAGACAGACGAATAGAAAGGAGAGAGAAAATGAGAGAGAGTCAGACAGACAGACAGAGGGAGGGGGGAATCATGTGGTTGCATGAAGTCAGGCTTTACTCTAAGTCAATTCGATATAAGCAACATTTCAGCCCTTGGTCTTCTCTTTTGTCTTTGTAATTTAGTAAGTACATTGTACCACACACAAGCTTTTCCAACAATTTATTGTCATTTACACAACGTTAATCAATCAGTATGCACAAACTCCGCACTTTTTATGCAAATTAGGTAACATTGACTGGCAAAACAGTTATGAAAAATGCTCAAATATATATAAACGAGACACCCGCACTTCTCGGTAACAACATGTCTCCATAGTACAATTTTACCTCGAACTACATGGGTTGGTTTCAGTCCGATTTACGATAAAGTCTCGGTCTGGTCCCTTGTCATTTTCACATTTGATCTGCTCATGCTCATCAAGCAGTCAGTCTATCGTCATTTGTTTCACTCACTCATTGAACTGCTCGTTTTCTGTCCGTTGTCGTTACAGTCTCAGTCCCATCTGTTGTCGCAATAGTGTCACATGATCTCTGATTTCTTTCTTTATCCCCAACAAAAACCCAAGCCCCAACTTTTTATCTCACCCCTTCAAAATAAACCCTCTTTATTATGTCACACGGATGGTACCCCGACTATGGAAGTCCTTCCCATTTGAACTGCTTGTAGTCAGACCATCCGCCACAATCATGTTTAAATAAAATATAAAAATGTCCATTGTATTCTTAGTCCTACACCATGTCAGACTGGTCGAAATGACAAACACTTATCTTTTACCCCAATTTCTTTCTCAGTTATGAAACCTTTCGGTGTATGGGTTCAGATGCCCGAGATGATCTTTCTCCAGGATGCCCTGTCCTAGCATTTTCTGTTTCCTTCCAAAAATGTTAGATTTCTAA
>JAXRKP010000007.1:832500-857500 GCA_037039925.1 Doris montereyensis | reverse complement strand
GTCGAGATCAAAGAACCGTTAACAAAAGCAAGAAAAGTATTTGGATCCCTGAAAAATATTTGAAATTCAAGAAACATCCCAATGAAAACAAAACTCAGATTCTATCAATCTAATATTCTAGATGTCCTTTTCTATTGTGGTAAATGCAAAAAACATTTGCAGAAAACTGGACACCTTTCAAAACAAATGTCTCAGAAAGATCCTCAAAGTATTTTGGCCAAACACGATATCAAACAACGACCTTCAAGAAAGAAAATAACTGGAGTCAATATCCTAGATTGTGAGAAGAATAAGATGGAAGTGAACTTGTCACATCCTTAGGATGAATACTGATGCCATCCTTAAAATAGCCTTCAGATGGACCCCTCAGGGAACAAGGAAGAGAGGTCGCCTGCTAGAGACCTGAAAGAGAAGCATCGAAAAAGAGATGAAGAACCAGTGATGGAAGTGGGGAAGTTGACAAAAATTGGCATCTGATCGTGTTTAATGGCGATCCACTGTGTCGGCCTTATGTGCTACCCAAGTACCAAGAGTATAAATACGTAATATTTATCTAAAAGAGAGACAATTAGGCCTTTGGCCTGTCTTACATCGAGCCTTTTACGACAAAACAATACAACGTGACAGCAAAATAATAGTTGTAATAATTGCCGTATTAATAATATGCTAAAAAGTGGCTTCAGTGGCGGCATTTGACACCCACTTCCAAGGTTGGCGGGACATGCATCGGCTTCCATTGCCTTCAGAATGACTTACATTGCGAGAAAAAAACAGTAAATGACAGATTGTGCATCCCATTGCAATGCCAAACTTCAAACTTTATTCAGTCAGTTGTGAAGTCCTTCTTGGAAAATCTCATTCTGAATCCTTGGAAGTATTGTTCAATCATCTTACAGATGGTGGTTGCAACAGGTATATGCTTAGTGCGAATTGAATCATTTGCTGTGATACGAATTCGCATGCGTTGGCAAGGTCCAGCCAGATCACATCAAGGTCTATTTTGTTTTCTCCAATTTTGCCATTTGAATTGCTTCCCATATAATTGTGGTGTGTTCTAGGCATCCAGGGACTCCGGGAATACCTTCCCTTTGAACAGTCGTGTCGATGTATTCATTACTGATCAGACATTTTGTTAGGCTGGAGAAGAATATTTTGCCTTCTGCAATTAGCAATAGCATATGTCTGAACTGGTTGATTTCATTCGAGCGTTGCTATACAAACAAAACAAAAAAATAACAATAACAACAAAACCCACTATCGGTCATGAAAATAGCATTAAGCGCTTTGAAGGAGTGGCGTCGCTGGTCGAGTGGCTAGGCTGCCGGACTCATGATCATGGGGTCCCGGATTGGAATCCTTGCAAAGCTACGCCCGACGTTGTGTTCCTCGGTGCAAATGGGTAAAAGCACTATTTTGGGAGTAAAACCTTGTCCGATCTAGGAGTCCATTATTATCACTTTTTCCATTTCACGCTATAGAAACCGTGATGAGCTCCGGCTCTATCATTAATGGCCTTGAAAGAACTAGTGTTTTATTTTGAAGAAATAATTTTATTGTAACAAAGAAAACCGGTGAACCGTTCATGTAGACACATTCCCATTACGTCACGCAAGAATCAAAGAAGAGCTCTCTTCCTGTGACGTCAGAGACTCAGAGGATGCTGCCATTTTTGTTGTCCGTCTTGGATTGTAGTCGGATTGTCATAGACCTAATTTGGACGATGTAGGAAATAAACTTGGCTAAGAAATATCATGCGCAGATATAAAAATGGACAACGATGTTATATTTTTATATTAAGAGGTAGACTATAGTTACATATTCGGTCTTGTGTTAGCCTAGATCTACATCGAGAATAGTGAAAAATAGAGTTTTGGCTGAGATTGAATCATTGACTCAGATTGACTGCCTCCCTCTTTTCGAGCCCTCATCAAAATAAAACCTGTCTTGTTATAATCTTTCTGTCTAAATCAATATATCTGAAACCGAGATCCAATGTATACAATCACATCTTAATCTCTTTCAAGAAGTATTAGGATCAGTATAAGATCACACTTATCTTCATCGTTATTACCACTTGACTTCACAGAGTAGTAGAAAGGTAAGTGACAACAATTCAATCAATTATGGTTTGATCTAGATTCTATTGTTACAGGTAGGCCTACAGTGTCACTATAAACAGTGTCTGTAGCTTAGATCTATATCGGTCAGTATATATGTGTGAGAATGGACTTAAAAACATACAGGAAATGTCTAGACCCAGGAGAACATATAAAATACCACCATATCATCCAGATGTTGAGAATTTGGAGCTAGATTTGGGTACAGTACTGAGTACCTACACACTTACATACACTAATAGATCTAGGGGGGGGGGGGAGGATTTCCCTTCCATCATAGTTGGGCACAGTCACAAGGGGGGGGGGGGGGTTCAGGGGAACTTATGTGTTCGGTTAAGAGAGCAGGGTAAGGCCAGTAATGATAGATTTTTTTCTCTTGTTTACTCACATTATACATAACAATTTTTTTATAATATTTGTGACTTTAAATAGACTGCACACGTGATAGGGATCCATGAAGATCAAAGGGAAAGAACACAAAATCTTTCCTTTGTGGGGATTTTTTATCTTTTAACAAAATTTCAACCATTGCTCTTCTCTTTTTCTTTGTAAGTTAGGCCTATTAAGTAGGCCAGCGTTATTCGCAAGTATGACAGATAGACCATTAATTTTAATGGTGAAAGGAGCTCGTCCCTCATTCGGTTTACCTTTAGGGGGGACCTCGACTGGCCAGTTTTGGACCCAAACTGTGATTTTCTGTTCTTTGCATATTCGGTAGAACGATCATTTATCTACAAGTTCATGGCAGAAAAATGTCCATATGAAGCATAACATTTTTTTTACAAAATATTTTGTAGGCAAGGGTAGGTAAAAGCGGTTAAAATTTTGACGTAAATTACTATAACACTGACTGAGAAAATGGCAGTAAAAACCCTTATATTGGTGGTTAATTGTCATTTGCCGACTCCAATCAACACATCTCCCATCCCTGTGTGATATAAGAGGCGTTGCGTGTCAGTGTGTATGTAAACACATGCACAAGGATAGAACATAGAGGGAAAAAACATAACTGGCCATTTCAACGTCTGTTTTCACAACAGTGCACATCTAAACCTAGATTTATAATCCTATTTACATTTATAAGTAACAATGCCAGAGACTGTCAAAAGAGTAAGGGGGCTGCTACAACAAGGGAAATCCGTCCGAAGCGTTTGTTTTGTGTTATTTTCTTTTGATCTTTTGGCCTGCATTTTCTCGAAATGTAGTTTTTCCACACTAAAATTTTATCTCCTCTGCCATTTACCGAACGATTTGTATTATATTTTGCACACAAGTTCCTCTTGTCAATGTTAATAGAATGACGTCGTTTTTTTAAAAATGTTGTAAACTTTTTGAGAATTTTTTTTTTGTAATAAAACGTTGTTTTTTGTACATTCAACGATATATAGATCTAGTATTTTTTTAAAATTCATTTAAAAAAAAAGTATCCAAAATATCGAAAAAAAACCTGACGTTGTTCTTTAGATATTGAATGGAAAAGACGATCTGCACAAGTTTTGAGTGATATTATTCATAACTAAGGGAGGAGAAAGATATTGAAAAATGATTTTATGATATCTAAAGATGGTTTGATATTTGTTATAATATTTACTTCTCACAGAATCATACTCACTAGGGAAAAATAAATAGATTGCCCCAGTATGGAATTCCTCCGGTTAAAAGTTCTCTTTGTTTCAATTAAAGCTCTAATGCATATGTGCTGAAGTGTTTATTTTGTTCTTTGTTACTTTTGTCAGAATTCAGATGCAACAAATTAAAGATGTAACTCTTTCCCTCTTTTGAACCCGAAAAATCGGCTGGCACCATTCGTTATAGTTGTAAGAATCGGCTTGAAAAATCTATTTTCTAATCCAATTCCTTTATCTAGGTTTTTTTACTGACCGTAAACTACTTCCAGGTTGAGTTTAGAGCTGCTGCAAAGCAAATACACTGATCGCTAGCCTTCCCTGACAGGTTACCTAGGGATTGCTACCTAGATTTTTGTTTTGATTTTTCGTTGATTACTGAGTGTGAGCATACAACACCTTGAGAATGAAAACCTGGGACAGACTAACGTCCTGTATAAGGGCCGATAATTATCACCTGTTCCTTTTTACACTATAGAAATCAGGATAAGCTCCGGCTTTATGGGCCATAAAGCCCTTGAAGGAAATTAACTACATGTATTATGCTATCACCTGAGGGCAGTTTTCTCAACAACAAAATCATAAATCGTTGCAAACTTAGTGGGTTTGAGTTTTGACAAATACTTATTAAGTAATACAGTGGTGCTTCATGTTTAACAACATCGGAAATAACGAGAGCTCGTTAATAACAAGGCTTTTTCAAATCCCGTTTTTTTTTTCCTTATACTTTCTCTATTGGAAAAGAGCTGTTTTAACGACACCAAGCGATCCAGAGACCTAGAATAACGAGAACTCGAAAATGGTTATCTGAAATTAAAAATCCTAATTTTCAACTAACACACACATTCATCCACACACATCACAACACGCATTCACGATCAAGCCATAGAGCGGGAGAAGGTAATAAAGAACAAGTACCGTACCATGCAGTACAATGTACATAGGCTATACACGTGTGTAGGTCCGATACCAGCCAGCACTAGCCAAAGCGTTGTGATTATCGATCGACTCGCACGCAGCGCAGCAGCAGAGCAAACTGCACACATGTGTAGCCTACTTCATTGGCCTACACTACACCACAGCCACTAGCCAAAGCGTTGTGATCGGTCGACACCTTTGTTCTTGTGTTAGCCACAAGTCATCGTCTTATTTATTTACTTTACTTCTATTTTGATTGTTTCCCTTGGAAATCGGGAATAACAACACTTTTTGCTTGGAACGGGGTACTCGTTATAACCGAGTTCCACTGTATGGATTTTTAGTCCACTGCTCTGCAAATATAAAGCAACCATTAGACCCAGGCAACTGTACATGACTTAAGAATCACGTGTACAGTCAAGGTGAATCACAAATACTCTGTGTTTTATTCATTTTTTTAACATTTCATAGGTGTTCGGCAGATAGAAGTTCGATAAAATCAGATAAAAAATATGACAGACTACTTTTCTTAACACTAACTATACACTTGGGGTCAAAACGATACACCAGATATTGTTTTTATACCCGTTAAAATGCTTACAATAGAAATTTTTATTTGAAATTTTCAGTATTCCTCAAAGATTCATCTTGACAGACGTCTATGCCTAATTTATTACATAATGTATTGTATTGAACAGTGATCATTACTTTACATCCCCGCACGGCGAAGAGAAAAATAAGACCCAAATGAATTATATGTCTTAAATCCGTCCGTACATCTGAGGTAACACAGACATCCCACTTGTGTAAAAGAGAATTAATAATTCTTCGTATCGATACATCTCTTCTCTCACACTCTCTCTCTTTCTCTCCCCTTCTCTCTCTCCCTCTCTTTCACCTATCTTTTACCTTGCTATTTCCTCTTAATTCGCCTCTCTCTGTTTCTTTCTCCTTCGCTCCCTATCTCTCTCTTCCTCCTTTCCTTTCTCATTCTCTTTCTATGTCTCCCTTGCTCCTAATTTTCCCCTCCCTCCTCTTCTGCATTGCTATCCATCCTTCCGTCCCTTTCTTTAGCTTTCTCTCTCCTTCCATCCCTCCTTATCTTTTTTCTATTCCTCTCTCTTTTTCTTTCCCTCTCTGTCATCCTCCCCCTATCTCTCCTTCTATTGCCAGTTTCTCCTGTTACGTAAAAAGGGTATTCAGTACAATTTTGGGACGTTGAATCTGTCAGTCTGTATTTTATCTTTAAAAGTATGTGTATGGAGATTAATTGGTAAATTTTTGTGTATAGAAGTCCTTGAGTCATCAGCATAGACTTAAAGAGATTGGGATTAAAGTCTGTAAACACCATTCTGAGGTTGCATAACTGCAGCAAATCGGTTAATTTACCGTAAGTTAAATTGTCAATGTTTTCTGGAATATCAAGGGATGGTCATGAAAGTATGAAGCGCAGTCTGAATCTTGTTTTTTGATTCATAAAGGTTGGCAGCTATAGATTTATTTTAAGAAAATTGGCTATGAATTTTATAGAAATCGGCTTACAAGCATGTTTGAAGAAGACCAGGTCCTCTGTGCTTATTTAATTTCCACTGTTTGTAGAGCAACACTAGTATCAAGAACACAGATGTTTTGTCTGAAACTGCAAAAATATACCACTGTCCTTGATATTTTGAGCATGACAGGTCTGGAAATGGATGTGCCAGTTTTGAAATATATGCTATCTAAATGCTTAGTTTTTGATTGGGAGAAACTGGTCCCTAAATTTAGGATTAGTAAATTATGAGAAATGGGTTGCAGAATTTTGAGTCAGGTAGATTTTCAAAAGAGCAATCAAAAATTGTATTGACAGAAAAATGCCAAAAGTCTATTTACAGAAGAAGTACCAAAAGAGAGTGTGTTTTATGACATACTGTTTCATCGACATAGTGTTCATGCTTACCCATGTTTGACATTACCCAAGGTTTTCTGTGTGCCACTTTTCGGCCAAGGTTTCTGAACATTAATTGAGAAGTCTTTGCGAAAACCTGCTAAATAATTAAACAGGTTGTACTAAAAACGTATTAGATCTGTCCAAGCTGGAAAGAACACCCCAGTATGATGTCAGAAGACCACAGTGTCTTCTTTTTCTTGATTCATCTCCTATTCACTCTCGTTTCATCACCTTTTCTGTTTTCGTTTTCTTACATCACACTGTGTGATGCCTGTAAAGTAAAGTTCCTTCAAGGCCGTTAGGCTTGGTGGTAATAAAACGTCAGACCAGCGTTCTATTCCACACTATAGAAACTGGGATAAGCTCCGGCTCTATGGGTCGCAATGGCCTTGAAGGACCGCTAGTTTTACTTTGGTTACACAAAGTTTTACTTACGTTACTGTACTTTAAAACTTTTCTGTGTTAGTGTTTTCGAAAGAAGAAAATAATCCTTTTGTAAGCCCAGACATATAACGATTTTATGTGAATTAATTTTTAATTCTTCTCTCTTATTTACTTTTCATTGCAGTTGAAAGACACTGGGCCATGCAAACCCCATGAGGAGCAAGTCTTTGTGTCTATTGTTGTTTGGACATATCTACTGTTGTAAATTAGTATTTAGTTTTCATCTGCTGTCAGTTGGGCTCCTCAAAAATCAGCAACTGCCTCGTCACCTGTATACTGAGCATTCTCCAATTGAAGTTGATTGAAGTCAGGATTTTGTTGATACAGCATCAGCTAACAGTGAGTAGCAAGATTTCTTTGTACTTCAGTTGTCAGTTCTTAAGATGTCAGTCCGCCTTAAGAGGTCGCAATTTGTGTATAACAGATTTTTCTTCTTCGGTTATTAATACCAATGGTGGGATTATTCAACCCAAGGGCGCAGAATTGATAAAACAAGGATAAGATTAAGAAAGTAAAGTTCACCTGAGTAATGCTGGAAACCTCAGCTCGTATATAATGTAAATGTGCATACATTCATTGGAGGTACATGAAATTTTTATGTCCTTTTCGCAGGATAGGACTTTCGTGTCTTTGTCCGCTTAAGCGATTATTTAGATACGTTGAAAACTGAATGACCTAAGGGAGTTTCAAGCATGATTGTTTTAAAACTCTCTTTATAACTTGGCAGTGATATGGTTATTAGGGCAAGGCTCCTGGATTGGCAAGTTTGGGACGAAAATGTTGATTTTCTGTTCATTGCATATTCGGAAAGAAACATCATTTATCTACAAGTTCATGGAAGAAATATGTCCATATGACATATACATTTTTTTTTTTACAAAATATTTTTTGTAGGTGAGGGTAGGTAAAAAAAAAAGTCAAAACTTTTACATGAATTACCGCAACACTGACTGTGTGATGGCAACATGGTATTCGGCTGGCTGTCAACAAGCCGCTCGCCAATTTGGCCGAGCACTGAATACGTAACAGGAGGAGGGCACACATTGCCTGTCGGTGTGTTTGTTAATACGCGCACAAGTATATGACGAGAAGAATAAAACAAACAACTTGTAATCTTCACGTCTGTTTTCACAACAGTGCACGTTTTCACAACAGTGCACATCTAAACCTAGTTTTACAATCTTCTTTACATTGGTAACAATACCAGAGACTGTAGAAAGAGTAAGGGGGCTGCTACAAGAAGGCCAAACCCGTCTGAAGGGTTTGTTTTGTGTTATTTAAAATAAAAATATTTTCTTGCATTTTTCTCGAAATGTAGTTTTATTACACTAAATTTCTCTCTCCTCCATCAGTTACTCACCGATTTGTATAACATTTGGCACACAGGTTTCTCTTGTCAATATTAATAGAGTCTGAGTGACATCTATTTTTGTGTAATATCTTGTACACTTTTTGAACAACTATATTAAAAAAAATATAATGCCATTTTTATGTATGCCATTTTTGCATGTATATATATATATATATATATATATATATATATATATATATATATATTATTTTAACAAAAATTGATTAAAAAAATTTATCTAACATTTCTAAATAAAAATACCGAGGTCATTCTTTATATATTGAATGGAAAGAACGATCTGCACAGGTTTTGAGTGGTTTTATTCATAGCTATGTCAAAATCCAAGATGGCGGCCGCATCGTGGCAACCAAGGCCGCTGCAAACTTTTCAATGATATAGGATGACTACATTTTGACAGTTACTCAGATATATACTAAAAGTAAAACTCCAAATTCAAAAGCAAAAATTATAAATTGAGAAGCCCCCCCCCCCCAGGCAATATAATACATGGTTAGATATGTCATCTTTGGCAAAGGAAACTTGTACAGGTGCAAGATACCGTAATGGTAAAGAAAAGTGTCGGCCTTTCAACCAAACGATCACATCGCTTGTTCACGCCAGGGCAGTTGAAAAAAATTCTCAACTTTTGTTTTGTTTTAGTAAAACATACCCCCTAGTCCAGATAAGTGAATTGGCTGTTTACAGGGCAGTTCGGGCAAAATTAAAAATCTACCGAAAAAACCTCAGAGGTGGATGTGGGTTAACTACTACTGCTGCTGCTACCACTACTACTACTACTACTACTACTACTACTACTACTACTACTACTTCAACTTTGACTAATCTATTATATATAATGGAAGTAACATTGAATCATCTAATGCTGAATGAGATTTTTATGCCACAACCGAAATTCTTGAAAATGTGCATACTCGCTCACTATTACTACGTGTAGAGTGGCATGTGTCTACTCATTTTCACACGTTCGAAAGGTTGAAAATATCAGCCGTAGACGACCATGTGGGTAAAAAGGAACGCAAAGTTAAATACAATTCTTTTTATGAATCCAAACCGATCTGCTAATCAAGACGCACTCAATTAAAAAACTTAATTAAGACTGAAGCGCTTAAAATTTATCAGATCCAAAATTGAGAGTATCATTGTGGCTTGAAGAGTCAACAGGACAATTATATACTGGTACACAAGGCACGGTCGGATAGTCGAGTTAAGGCCTTTCATGAGTGTCAGCGGAATCATGATGTAGATTTAAATCTACTAGATCTAGAAGAACCTACCCTATCAGGTGTGGGCTTCTCAGCTAGTAATAAGAATAACAAAGATTATTATAATGGCACCCGATCCAGTGTAAAGACAGCTCCATGCGCAGACATCACCATGACTACTATTACATACGAGCAAATCCAATCCAAACATTTACATTAGCGCTACAAGTACTACTACTACTACTACTACTACTACTACTACTACTACTACTACTACTACTACTACTACTACTACTACTACTATTACACTATTACTATTACTACTATCACTGCTACTGCTGTTGAATAATAATGACAATAGTAGTTATAGAAATGGACGTTGTACATGGAGTAGTGTAATGATTGGTTCTACGGATTCATAGTCATACATTGTATCATTCAGTAGGACGTTGTGGACATGAAACATGCGCCTTGTTACCATTAAATTGTGCCATTATTTCACGTGAATATACGCCCAGCGGCGTCGTGGAGTTTCTGCAACAGTTGTCCTCATGGCTTATCTTGCGTTCACCGTTTACACTGTTATGTGTGTGTGTGTGTGTGTGTATAAGTTCGTTGCCGACCCCTCAGCGTGTAAACATTCCTTTGTGTTACGGTAAATTCTCATTTATCAAGAGTTAGTTGTCTGTTTATTTATTTTTTGTTTTTTTTTGGGGTGTGTGAATACAAGTGTATATATATGGACTGTCTGTATTTCCGTGAGTGTGACTGTTACCTTATTTATTTTGCTTGCGGTCACTGAGTATTAGCCGGTCCACGAGAAAACAGGTGCCTTTTATTTCACTGAGTGAGCTTCATTCACAACTCTGTATTGGGTAGTTGGTTCTGGACTGGAGAAACAAGTCCTGTTTTTATAGGTACGTATTACGTAAGCAGTTTGTTGATGCATAATTAGTGGGCGATTTTCGTTTCTGTAATCTCTCTGACACATTAACGTACAACAAAGAGATGCCAAGACGGAGTGCCTGGGACTGTTGGTCTCGTTGATTATGATTGACAGACATTGGTTGGCTGTCACTCCTTCTATCAAACGTTCGTAGCTTTGCATGAAAACCTCCTTGTTGTTTTGTTTCGAAAATATACAACAAATAGCCCTTGTTTCAATGTGGAACATAGCAATAGTTGATTAGAAGACTACCTGCTTACCCAATGACTATTTTTAGAAGCGGACGGTTATAGTCATTGCCGATGTTTGGCGGGAGAGAAGGCTCGGCTTCAAAGTGAGTCCGTGTTTTAGACTTTGTAGGTACATGTTATAGCGTGTGTCGCGTGGAATAGCTTAAAGAGTGCTTTTGATGGGTCTGTAGTTTTGAAGGTGCGTGCATGTTCTGCTCCTCCAAAGTAGGTACGTAACCTGCTCGATAGATTCGTTCCATGGAAACAGGCTTTCATATCATGTTTTCGGAAAATCTTCCTTGTCTTGCACCATTGATGTCAATATAAAAGACGCTGGACAGAGGCGTTGAGAGTCGTGACACTGGTTCAAAAGCCAAGCAGGCCCAGATCTATTTGCACGACTGTATACTTTATGGGGGGAAAATGCTTCAATCTGCTTCCGTCGCTCGACTCAAACTAGCGAGTGCCCATCCATTGGCAGAGAAATGCATTTCATAGTGCCGAATAGGCAGTTGTACTGTATTCTCACTTGAGTCGAGGACTGAAAGTGGGGAATAAGCGATTGATCTTCGGTGAGCCTGCCTGCGCTTGTGCAATAATGCGTACTATAATTAATCTTTTACTTTTATCTTTAACCACCCCCTTTCTTTCTTTCTCTGTCACCTCATAAAAGAAAATAAAGCTCATGTCCCACCCTTTGTTAAGTCTATGGGTCAATGTAAATGTACATTATTTCTTTTTGCGATGTCGCCCTGCTGTCTCCTTTGCCTTAAACTTAAAGCTATGCCTCTCGTTGTAGATATCTGAAATGCTACACTGTGCGGGCGGTTGGCGGGAGCTGCTGGTAGGTCCTACTTCTTTTCTTTCTTTCCTTTTTCACTTATCTTTCATCTTGTTGTTTCCTCTTAATTCACCCTGAGATCACCGCGATGGTGGATGGGGTCAATTTCAAAGAAACAAACAAAGCTACACTGTACACGTCTCAATGTTGAGTGTTGGGCCTTATAATAACGATATAATAATGTAGTCTTTTTAAATTTAACTTGGCAACCGTGCATGGGCGATTGGCTGGCGGGTGCTACTTATTTGTAGGCGCTACGTATCCGTTATCTTGCTGTTCTCTTTTTATTGCACTTCACCCCCGTGACAATAATGGAGGGCGGGGTCAATATTGCAATCAAACCAAACTAAACCAAAACCAACTGTCAATGCTCTCTCTCTCTCTCTCTCTCTCTCTCTCTCTCTCTCTCTCTCTCTCTCTCTCTCTCTCTCTCTCTCTTTCTCTCTCTCTTTCTCTCTCTCTCTCTCTCTCTCTCTCTCTCTCTCTCTCTCTCTCTCTCTCTCTCTCTCTCTCTCTCTCTGTGAACATTTGCACAAATAACGTAATGCCTTGTCGCCCCCCCCCTTTTTTTTTAAATAATCTATTTTTAGAAGTAAGCCTATGAATTACAGTGGTGCATACAACGTTTACGTATTATGGTATTAAATGTTTGCTGTGTTCTTTTAGGGTGTGTCTCTTAAACGTGACATCGATTTTGATGTTCTCACGGTTCGTTTGACCAAATCGAGGCTGTCAAAAGAAATCAATATGGGCTTGATCCAAAGGGTCGATGGCGTTCCCCCATATTATCATCTGATAAGGCAAGTCTCACACGATTCACTAAACGGTTATCGCTCACGTCAACATAACTGTTTCATTCAATGCTATGTGTTAGGACGGTTTTAATAAAGCGATGATATCGTCGTTTCCTTAACAGTAAGAATTAACCCCTAGATCTAGTTTCCGACCAAAAGTAATATTTTTTAAAACATCAACAAACTATGACAATGTCAAAAGTCTTTTAATTGGGATTTAAGGTAGTGGTATTAATGGGGTGGGGGGTGGGGATATCCGTGATCAAATTACGGGTGACCTTAGGCCCGAATATTTTATTCTAATGGTAATCATGACATAGAAGTAAGGAAAGGAAGAGAAAACACCCAAGAGGCTATTTATTTGTGTCCGCAAACGATGTCATTTTTTTTACAAATTATTAGGGTTAGACACCGTAAAGTACAAACAAAACTAATCTAGATTGTGGATTCTCTAGAATCGATCTTTCTCTCTCTCTCTGTGCTTTCTCTCTCTCTCTCTCTCTCTCTCTCTCTCTCTCTCTCTCTCTCTCTCTCTCTCTCTCTCTCTCTCTCTCTCTCTCTCTCTCTCTCTCTCTCTCTCTCTCTCTCTCTCTCTCTCTTGTTACATCCGCAATATGTAATACTATATGTTCATTCTTAATCTTGCAGATCAACGTGAGCGATCCAATCTTTTACTAATTATTGCCCCAACCCTCAGTGGTTTCCTTCATCATAGCCGGTTGTGTGTGGTTCTGAAATTCATTGCCCCTTCTCCTCCTCCTTCTGTCTCTGTATCCCTCTCTCTCTCTCTCTCTTCTCTCTCTCTCTCTCTCTCTCTCTCTCTCTCTCTCTCTCTCTCTCTCTCTCTCTCTCTCGCACCCCCTCTCTCTTTTCTCTCCCCTCTCTCTTTTCTCTCCCCTCTCTCTTTTCTCTGCTCTCTCTCCCCTGTGTAGTTCTCTGATTTATTTTCATTATTCCTAGCCTGGTCACAAAGCGCAATACCTGTTATGTCGCAATTCTCGTCTTCCATTAACCTTTTCATGACAATTTTTATTTTATTTAGCCTGTTTTGTAATGCAAGTAGATTGGTGGGTGATGAAGAGATTCGGGGGAGGAGGGGGGGGGGTGGGGGCGCAGTTGTTGAACGAGAGTTTGAGGACGTTTGTTTGTAGGGTTGGGGAGGGGGGGGAGAGGAGAAGATGGGGTAGGGGCGAGATGGTCGAAGGGAGATACAACAATGGATGATACGGTACGAGTAGGGATGATGAGAGGAGGGAGCGATATGAGGAGACGGC
Organism: Doris montereyensis; assembly: GCA_037039925.1. Lineage (NCBI taxonomy): Eukaryota > Metazoa > Mollusca > Gastropoda > Nudibranchia > Dorididae > Doris > Doris montereyensis. The sequence goes on along the minus strand of JAXRKP010000007.1, from coordinate 843,807 downwards.
GGAGGAGTTCGGTTGCTAGATGTGAATGTGGCTCTAATCTGTTCTATCGATTTTCTTCAATATTCTCTACCTTTGGCATTTTCCTTTTTTCCCCTGTGTGGACGGTACGGTACACGGAATTTAAAGCTCGCTGTCGTCTAGTTTGCTTGATTGTTGATCTCATTTCCTTCATAATAATATTTCTTTCGCAACGGCCGATTTTCTATGTGGTATTTCCAGAAGTGTATTACTGCGTTGGATTTGATGGCATGCGTTATTCAGTTTCACTGTTATTTTTAAATGGGCGCCTGGCCTTGGTTTGTCTGTCTGTCTGTCTCTCTCTCTCTCTCTCTCTCTCTCTCTCTCTCTCTCTCTCTCTCTCTCTCTCTCTCTCGCTCTCTCTCCCTCTCTCTCTCTCTCTCTCTCTCTCTCTCTCTCTCTCTCTCTCTCTCTCTCTCTCTCTCTCTCTCTCTCTCTCTCTCTCTCTCTCTCTCTCTCTCTGTGTCTGTCTTGTCTCAAATAAAGAGTGGACATATCTTGATTAATCTTCTTCCTGGATGTTTGTTTGTCTTATATAATCTTTCAAAGGAATCGTTTTCAGAATATTGTCACTTCTGTTCTATCGATTTTCTTCAATAGTCTCTACCTTTGGCATATTTCCTTTTTTCCCCTGTGTGGACGGTACGGTACGCGGAATTTAAAGCTCGCTGTCGTCTAGTTTGCTTGATTGTTGATCTCATGAATGTTTTATGCGTTTTTGTTGTTGTTAAAAAGTGTTTTTTGCATACACTAAACGAATTGGTTTGGTCGTGCAAGCCAATTGTTTTAACAGATGCGTAAAGGTAAGTGGCGAATTGAAAGTTACAAGATCATTCATAATCATGATCGGAATGTTCCCATCTGAAAGGCGATGGGAAACATGTTCTCTCCAATTTGCAAAATGTTCTTTTTGTTCCAATGGTATTATTGCTCCCCCTATTATTATTTTTATTATTTTGCTTGTTTTTATTGTCAGTCAAAATAAAGAATTAACCTGTCACCTTTGTCCACAAGGTCTATGTTCGCTAGACATGCCCATAAGAACATCGTTGTCTCTTCAGTCTATGATAGACGAAAAAAGTGTTTATACGTCATTCATTAAACTTGTCTCCTTTCTCTCTTTTATTTCTTCATTAATTTTATCTGCTGGCCGTGGGCGGCTGGAGGGCGCTAATGGTAGGCATTAATTATTTTTTACTCTTTCACGCCTCATTGATTTTGTTGTTTCCTCTTAAATCAACATGAGATCACCACAATTGGTAGACACGGTAAATTACAATTACACAAATATATAATGCTGTTGTCGCTGTCTTTTAAGTTCTCATCCAACATAAGAGGTTTCTTGATGACTGAATTACTTGATGTCCACACACACAGATTCCACTGGTGTCCAGTGTTCTTGGGTGGTCTAAAGTCTAAATAAACCAAGTTGTCTATTCAGTCTAATAGCATAACTCAAAAGTGTTTCCATGTCATGTATGAAAGTTTTCATCACAGTGAGGACAAGGTGGTCCAGAGTTAAGGTGTATGCCTCTCAACCATAAGATGCCCGGAAGGTTTTTTCGGGCAAAACCAACCCCTCTTGCCCAGGAAGGTGGATTGACACGTAATTCCACCGGAAACGGATGATAAAAAGAAGGTCCTTATTGGCTGTTTACATGTCAGTTCAGACAATTCTTTAAAATCCTACCAGAAATCCGGAGATTGCTGTGGCTGTGGGTAAAATCAAATCAAAACCTCCATTTCATTTCTCTGTCGCCTTTGAGCTTTTTAGTATCCTCCTTACAAACTGCATTCATATTATGCTGCTTTTAACCAAATGCTTTTGTATATATAGTATTATGTATGTATGTAGTGTTATATTCATACCATAGCATTCATGGGCCAGCTCTCTTATCCATTTACTAAAATAGGCTAATATTGGGAAATTCGTTTCCTGTTCTTTATTGACCTCTTTCTGCTCGTTAAGAGACTTCATGTTTTGTTTTGTTTTATTATTTGACCTGACATGTTTTGGGTTTTGTTCGTTATTACTGGGATACATTTTCCGTCTAGAGTTATATTTGGTGCTTCGATGTATTTGAACTTTCTCTACTTGAATTGGTTTCACAATTATGTTAATATGTCGTGGTGAAATGGGTCAATATATTTTTCGCCTTTGAATCATGTATTCGGGACTTTATTGGTATGTGTAGCCCCCCCCCCCCAATCCTAATCCTTTTCCGAGAAAAGGTTATCCTGTAGCTCATGTGCCACATTGTCTCCAGCTGTTGTGAAAATCGACGCCATAGTTTAGATGTAACACACGTAATGCTGCTACTAACCAGACACGCACGGTACCGATGAGAAAAAAAACATAATACCCTCTCCGCTGTAGGTTGTCATAGATTGTTACCTAAGGTAAAGGCTGGCGGCACTCTCCTACACTAAATTGCTTCAATCGTTATGGATTTTGTCTTCTGAAAATATTTACAATCATTATGGGTTTGATTTTAATGTTACCCACATCCACAACTTGGGTGGTCTCGTGATTCTATGGTAGGGTTTTTATTAAAATATTGCTCGGACTCCACTGTGGACAGCCAAGGGAGCTTTAACTTTAACGTGCACATAGTGTTGTGATCTGCTCACGGGACCTCCCTTTTTATCGTCTGTCTCCAATGTGACTAGTTGTCGATGTGTCTACCTTTGGGAGGGGGGGGGGGGGTAGGTTTTTCTGGGAATAAAAAGCCTCGAGAATTTGTTGAAATATGTCGGGGCACGAATCTACCGACTTTTGTTGTTGAGAGGCTGACACCTTGCCTCTAGAACACGAAATCCCCTATCGTTATGTAAAAACAAGAAAATCATGACATTGGCACTGTATCAGACGTTGTATCGACGTATTGGCCTCACCTCCATAGATTTATCTGGCGCGGTGCACGCTCATTACTGACGCATTCAAATGGGACTTCCGTCTCCTGTCACGACCGGTACGGTTTGCTGACCATAAGTACATTGGCGAAAGGTCTGGGGTTATTTTTGGGAGGGGCTTGTGGCGGACTCACGGGATGAGTGGTAGTGGTACACTTAGAGCTAGTCTAGGGAAAGGAGTGACTGGATCGTTCTTCCTTTGTTCTTGTTTGTGTGTGTGTGGGGGGGGGTAAAGAGTGTGGAAGATGGATGGCGAAAAGCAAAAAAAGCAAAAAAATGAAATAAAGAATTCAGTTGGGCGAAACTTACGCGCGTTAACTTACGCACGTTAATAGGAAAATACTGGGTTATCTGTTATTACAGTATGGCGTTATTCCATGTTACATTCAACATAATCTCATGAGAGAAAGCGAAGTTGATTATGAGGTGAACGGGAATTTTGTTTGTTTACTGGGTGCTCTTGACTCTGTGGCACCAATATCCGTGACTGGTGAGGCATCGTAAAAATATTATAAAACAGTCCTTTTTATCGCACACCTGCAAAACGCCAGTAAGGGTTCGAATGTTGAACACGAATCGTTATCAAGACTCACGTGTGATGGGTCTGCTGGGAGCTCTGTTTCGCATTCTTATAGGCATACAATCAACACATTATACATGTATTATTATTATTATTTGAATGCCAACACATTTGTGGGCGTTTGGCTGACACATCTGGTAGGTCTTACTTCTTTCCTTTCACTCTATCACATGTCTTTTATCTTGCTGTTTCCTAATAATTCGCACTGATATGCCTGCGTACTGTGGGTGGGCGGGCGGTTGGTGGGTTCTGCTGGTAGATACTGCTTCTTTTCTATTACTCTTCCACCTGTCTTGTATCTTGCTTTTCCCTCGGAAGTCACCCTGAGATCAGCATATAATATGGTGGACGTGGTGAAACAAAAGCATATTATTAGGGTGGGCGTGGTAAACAAATATACGCTCACTATCGCTCCTTGCATCCATGTATGTTTGTATGTATGTGTAAGTATGTATCTATGTAATAGTATTGTTATGACATATCTTTCTCTTCCTGCTCCCCTTTCTTCTTCTTCTTCTTCTATTCTCCCCCCCCCCATCTTCTTCTTCTTCTCTTCCTCCTCCTTCTCTTACTCTTTCTGCTCCTTCGTCAAATGAGATTATACATCTCTTCCTCGTCCTATCCATTGCATCCTGCTTTGACCCTAACAACGACTGGCTTTTCTTCAAGTTTATAATTATGTTAATGCGTGTGCTTTGACTTTGCGCGTGGTTTTGATTCGTCCCGTCCCGTGTTACTCATTTGTCTACCACGGTAACATATCTCTGTCAGTTACAGTGAAGCACATAAGGGGGGGGGTGTATGTATTGTGCGCGATATTCAACGACAATGGTGCTATTTCGAACTGGGTCTGTTTTTTGGGACGAAAACAACACTATGGTAGTAAGTTTGGGATCGATACTTTATTACTCCGAGGCAGATTCGAATGAATGAGTGGAAGCATGAAAATGACGATAATGTAACACCAAAAAAAAGTATTAGTATTATGACTCTTCTTGGACAACATAATTATATCCTTTGCTGTCCTATCCTATCGTTATCTCTTTACAGATGGGTTGTGGCGAAAGTGGTTATGTTGTGAGTTTATTATCACGACGACGCTGGTTCAAAACCCTGGCTGGCTTAGGGTTTGGTTCACGACGTTTTACTCTTAGAATAGAAAAGTTAATTTCGCTGTGTTTTCCTCACTTGACTCAGGTGCGAATGAGTATTCAGATGGCCCAGGTTTGTTTATCCCACGACGTTGTGTTCTTCAGTTACTTCACTTAACTCAAACCAGTACTCAGCTATAGGCAGATAAGGATCTTACCAGAGTGTCAATAGAAAGCGCCTAACAGGCAGTATGCTACCCAGGGAGTTAAGAAATCGCCTTGAGTGAAAGGTCTGGCGGTGGCGGGAGGAGAGAGGTGTATAGATGATGTACTTTCGGTGAGACTTGTTCGCGTATACCGACTCTTTATCCATCTTTATCCTTGTCTTATACTTTCTCATCTGATCTTATCCGTACCGCATTTTCACATTATAACGATCCTAGGGATTCAACCCATTGGCCATTCCCGATGCAAACATTTTTGGTTGCGTGTACATTCTCCTCTCCTTTTCGGAGGTTGGGCGGCGAATCAAAGTATGCGTTGTATAGCTACGCGAAAATATCTTTGTTACATACTTACATTCCTGTGTTTATTGACATTATGTATAATCGATCGAATACAATCTACTAATGGTTTGTTTTGTGAAGCTGTGGGCGTCATTTTTTGCCATTACTATGTCGTCATGCACGAAAATGTCACAATAATTGAAGAGTTATTGATTCAAGTCATGTCTTGTTTTGATTTTTAAGTTGCCGTGTTCCCAGTGCGCAGGGAACATTATCGGCCAGGTCGCGTTTTTTGTTGTCGTATTTTTCCCCCTCGGGCGTTCTAATCTTTGCTTTGTATTTCCTGGAATGGAAAGGCAAGCAATACTCACTGCGCAGATATTCTATATTTTGCTTTCCTTTTGAAGCGTCACGATGATCTTATTTATTGTAAACGGCTCATAACCCCCCCCCCCCTTACCCTTACCCCGACAAGCTGTGTGCGGTTGGCGGGGACTGCTGGTAGTTCCTACTTCTTTCCTTTCGAACTAACACCGAACTTGTTTTTCCAAAGTAAAATGTATTTTTATCTTGCACTTTGTCTGGGTTTTTAAATAAATTTTTTTTAAATCAACCCCATATCTCTTCTTTACTTGCCTATACTATATAGACGTTTTGCTCAGTTTTAGTTTTCCGCGTCGATGCTACGATCACCTGCTTTGTAATTTTGTCATTGCGTTTGGGGTAGACGGCTGGCGGGCGAAAGACAAACAAAAGAATGAAAGGAAAGAATAATAATTAGAATTATTATTATTGTTGTTGTTAAAGAAGGCTGCCCTACCAGCACCTCCCGCTAACCGCCCACTCGCCTTTCATCTCACGGCCTCCTCCGAGATCATCCCATGCAAAAAATTTTATAAGAAATATATTAAGGAGTTACACATATTTAGGAAAGCACAAACACCCTCTGCTATCTGGTACGGTACACCATTCTCACACACAAGCCTATTCGACGTTTACATAACATGGAGAGAGGAGTTGCTGAGGTGGCCTTTTCGGCATAGTTTTAACTTTAAGCCTCCAATGGCGAGGAAAGGCGCCCACGATTTTACTTTAACTTTAACAATTGACGCATCATTCATTGGCAAATGCAGTGTGTATTGGCGTCTTTTCTTGTTCCTGATGCCCCTGGGCTCTGGGCCCTGGGCTGGGAAATATAGTCGTGGTCATTGTGCGCTCAGACTGTCTAGATCTAACTTCTCGCTCAGCCTGCGTCAGACTCAGTGCATTGTTTGCCAGGTGGCCGGCGACTCCATTGCCACATCGCCAGTCGTTGGACACGGGCTGGGATGGAGTGGAGGGTACAGGCAGTGGGGGATGGGGTGGGGGTGGGGTTGGGGGGTATGTGCTGGTCAGTCGACGTTATCGGTCTTTGTCTTTGTCTACCCTGTCGTATCATGGGTGTGTTGACTGTTTTGAGCATTGGCTATTGGTTGGAGTTGTTATACAAAGTTCTTTGTCTTTTCTGTCTCCTTGGCCATTTGCCTCGCCCTGGTTGTCTGAATGAAACACATGGAAATGAAATAGTTCAAATGTGTGATTGGGCATATCCCCCCTCCCCCCCCCCCCCCCGCCTCTTCAGTAATACAGTGGGTGGTTGTCATGTTATACTGGCGGGTTCTACTTCTTTCGTTTAACTTCATTGATTATCATATGGGAGTTGTACACATTGTCCACTGTCTTTTCTGTCTACTCTGGTCCCTTGCCTCGCCCTACTACTGAGTGTCTGCTGAGCGATTCTCACGAACTTTTGTCACGGGTGAACGATTTCCTTGGCTTCACAGGTTGCATTATGTAAAAAAGTCATAAATTGTCTTCTGAAAATATTTACAAAAGTTGACTTTAACCAGCCTTCATAACAAGTATTCTTTAATGGGCAATAGGTGGGCGGTGTTGGTAGTTCCTCCTTATTTCCTTTCACTCTGTAGTCTTTCACTTATAAACCTTTTATCTTGCTGTTTCCTCTTACCTCACCGTGAGCTGACCGCATATGGTGGAAGGGGCGAATTTCAATGAAGCAAACAGCTAGAAATACTGGTTCAATTGAATCTCTTGGTGTCAATCACGTGATACGGCACCCCACGTTTCAACCTTACGTTGTATTCAAACTTTATTGCTACTCAAACCCGTCTTTGTTTCTTCTTCAGGAGAACAGTGGGTGATACTGGTTGGTCTTACTTCTTTCCTTTTGCTATTTTACACGTCTTTCATCTTGCTGTTTCCTCTTACTAATCTTAGTCTCTTAGTTCATGGGCGCTTGGCGGTGTCTGCTGGCAGGTTCCACTTCTTTCATTTTTCCTTGTCTTTTATCTTGCTGTTTCTTGATTCGCCCTTAAATCACCACACATGGTGGGTAGGGTAAATTCCAACAAAACGAAAACCTTTTAATTCACCGTAAGATGACCACATATGGTGGATGGGGTAAATTTCAATGAAACGACGTTCAATTTTAATTTGCTCTGAGAGTTCACCACATACGGTGCAATGCGGAACAAACATTAATCAGATGTACGACATGAGTCAAACAGTACCCCGGAATCATTGGAGAATCAGTAATCCAGAGGCAAGGTGTCGGCCTCTCAACTTAAAAAGGTAGTGGGTTTGAGTCCCACCAACGGTTGAAAAAAAATCTCGATTTTTTTACCAGCAAAAAAATACCCCCTTGGTCCAGATAGGTGGATGGATACATATATATTCTCATCGGAGACGGACGATAAAAGAGGTCTCGTGTGCCACAACACTCTGTACACGTCCGTTCGGGCAAAATATTACAAAAATCCTAGCAAAGAACTCCCAGATCACCTTGTAGATGTAGGTAAGTCAAATATAAAAACCGAAAGTACATGTCTTGCCTTTGACCCATGTTTTTTCTCTCCTGTACTTTTCTCGGTTGCCGCTACTGGCGTGTCCGTCCTCTTTCTCTTTCCCGTCTTTCTTTAATCTCACTGTTTCCTCTTAATTCACCTTGAGATCACCGCATATGATGGACAGATAAAGTAAACGCCAATGGAAGTACATAGCATGTCTTGCGTTCATCTTACTGTTTGCTCTTAATTCACCCCAAGATCGCCGCATAATAATACTAATTTTGTCTGGGACTGTTCCCACTGAAACAGATGAACGTTCAAAGTCTAGTTTCAAGTGGTGAGAATAAAATATACATGTATTTTATTTTTATTGCCTTGAGGTCGTTGATGTCATACATTTCTGTGAGTGATTATTGATCGAAACCGAAAATAGAACACTCGTGATGATTCTTTTCTTTTTTCTCCCTTCTTATTAATTGTTGTCTCTTTTTATATTATAAGTGCAAATTCTGTATCAACAAAATCGCCTTTTTCATGGATTGCAGCAGTCATCGTAGTGCCTATTGTAATTGTTGTTATGGTTTTTCTGAGTACAAGTTATGAAATGAACTTTGAGTGAAATATGTGTATATATATATATATATATATATATATATATATATATATATATATATATATATATATATATATATATGTATATATGCAAATGATAAAATCACTTTAAAGCCATGCTTTTTTTTGTCAATGGCACAATGCGTAGCGCAGCCGGCGGCAATGTATTATGATATCATTGGCCGAGGTTCGAATCCATGGTTTTATTTTATTTTTTATTTATTCTTTTAATTTTTTGTATTATTATTAATGTTATTGATATTATTATTATTATCATTACTATTACATTTGTATTATTATCATAATTGATATTATTATTATTATAGGAAGAGTAGGAGGAAGAAGAAGGTTTGAATCCCTAGAAGTCATGTGTTTTTATTTTTGTTTTTCTTCTCTTTTTAAATTATTATTATTATTGTCATTATTATTGTCATTATAATAATAATAATAATTATTATTATTATTATAGGAAGAAGAAGAGTAGGAGGAAGAATAAGAAAAAGAAAAGTTGTGAAGATGAATTTTCTTACCCTCGAAATGGCGGGGATTTTAATAGTAATATTACTACTACTACTACTACTACTATACTACTACTACTACTACTACTACTACTACTACTACTACTACTACTACTACTACTACTACTACTACTACTACTACTACTACTACTAATACTAATAATAATACTAATAATAATAACAATATACTAATGAGTCGCTGACTGCAACTTCTTTTAGTTTTAGTATGCTTCAGCCTCACACACAGTGTTACAGCCATAGACGTCTCCTATTCCTAGTAGTCATAGTCATAGATTATCAACGCGCCTACGTTCTTTCACATCTCACACGTGATGTAACGAGTCCTAACTACACGGATTGCTTTCCTTTTGTTGACCGCATAACCTCCTTCCTCACCTCCCACCCACCCCTCTTGTCTTGCCTCCAATGCCTCGCAGCGAAAAGACTCAACGAGCACCATGTCAATTGGGGTAGCCATTACTTCACTTCCTTGTCCGATTTCAAATTGACACACACACATCTTCTTACTTACACTTACACACTCACTTCTACACTACCTACCTGCGACGACCAGTCCACTCCAAACTTCAATAGGAGCAACAGCGCGACGGGGTATCCTAGAAAAGAAGAAGAGAAAATCACTTTGTCCAGATATCACATTTATTCTAGTGCTCTGCAGATAAGCCATCTTGCCAAAAAACGAGACATTTTGATCTAGGGTGTCTTTTTTGTGTGTGTGTACTCGGTGTGTGTAATAATTAAAAAAAAATCTAGACTGTAGTTGTTTAAAAAAAAAGTATTTAGTATAAAATTAGAAATCGAGATCTAGAGCTGTTGTCGGAAAAGCACCTGATTTGATTTAAAAAAAGACTTGTTATAAGCCATGGTACACAAGGTATGTTGATTTCAAGTAGATTTGAGATTAATGCTCGTAATATTATTATCAGTATCAACCATGCATATAATCTTTTTTTTATTTGCTCAACATTTTCGAATTGATTGCTTTGTTTAATTTAATATAGAATCTATTCTTATAATAATTATAACCATTAATATATATACGGGCGCTGTCATTATAAGTGTAGTCAGACGCTCTACTGACTGAGCTACGGGCGCCTCATGTGTATATGGTATTTGTATATAATATGCATGATTTTGTAATTTGTAATCTTGAAAAAGATGTAAATATAGATTATACACTGCAAGGGTATCACCATTTTTGCTTTCTCGCATGTAAGAAAACAAGATGGCGGCGCCCTTACTGCTACGGCTTGAAAAATTCCATGATCGATTGAAACCTTTTTTGAAGTTAAATTTATACATCATCCGAAGCAGTCATACCATTTAAAAATGCATGTTTTTTTCTCTTTCGAATGATGTATTGTACACCCCCCCCCCCAAGAAACTTTAAATCGGTTATCCATTGAATGTGTTGAGCCGTAAGGGCGCCGCCATTTTGTTCTCACATGTAATCGAAAGAGAAAAATTCAAAATGGGCGACTCTTGAAGGAGCATCTTTTATGTTATCTAGACCTACTGGAGATCCAATCGGTATTATTTTTATCCATTGCATCTAACATTTTTAAGCAGAGTGCAACATCTCCCGGGTATTGTTGATAATGTCTCGGCCTTTGCTAGACATATTTGTTTTATATAATAGAAGTTGGCATCCAATGGGGTGTTTAGCGCGCGAAATTGTCTGCCCTTGGTTCAGAAACAGATGGTAACTCTTTTGCGTGGAGACTGAATGATTAATCCCTTAGTATAGTATTTTTTAAAGTAAATTTAAGAGGACAGTGAGCACCCCACGCCATTCTTCATATAATAATGCTATTACAAAAGCAATATAAAACTACTTCAATGTACTTTCATTTCTACTTGTGCTATTAATCATTCTAATAGTATAGTACAGTATATATATATTTAAAGTGTTCCTATTTTTTATAAATTATTTACTGGCGCTCAACAAGATTAATTATTGTTATCTACTTTCTTTGCTTGCACTGCATTGAGTTAACATTGATACACAGTCTCATATTCTATGGGACTTTACATTGGGTAAATGCGGGACGCAAAAGAGTTACCACGGACTGTCTCGTGAGGTCGAAACGAGCTAAACACCCCTGCATGTTTACACTTACTTTGATTCACATTCATAAAGTGTAATTTAGTGTAAATTCTGTTTTCAAATTTTAAACTTCCGGTGGCAATGGGCGATTCGTC
>JAXRKP010000007.1:810000-827500 GCA_037039925.1 Doris montereyensis | reverse complement strand
AATGCAAGACAAGCTCAGTAAGAGGCATGTTGCTGATGATTGCTAGGTTTATTATGATTTTTATTGTGTGTTTATCATTCCGATAAGAGCAGACAATATGACATAGTATTAGTGTAGAAGATAGACAAATTAAAGACGAAATGCAGTCGTCAATGTTGTACCTGGGATGAGTCAAATCTAAGGTTGGAAAGTCTTAGCGTATTTGAATACATTGGGTATTGATGCAAGGTTACTCCTTGGCTTACATTGGATAAAGGAATGTGTGGGAAATAAGAACACCTGGCATGGTTATTGAAAAACCTAAATCTATGCACTGTGGTGGACAGTAGGCGGGGGCTACTGGTAGGTCCTATTTCTTTCCTATCACTCTTGCACTTTCCCTTCCATCTTGCTGTTTCTTCTTAATTCACCCATAGATCACCTAACACCACTATTGATATGTGCTGTGTTCTCTTCTTCAAAACTCATACAATTATAATGAATTACTTGCCATCTTTTCCCGTTTTCAGTCTCCAATGACTCGCAAGCAGACCCTGACCCGCACACCAGCACTTGAAGGGACGTCCCCTCCACCGGATTCCTTCTTGAGTCAGTATGATTCACGGTCCTCCCAAGATGGCCCACCTCCCTTGCCCAATGGCACATCAACTAATTACAGTCAGGATAAGAACAAGAAGGGGCCTCTGCCAACCAAGCCAAGGAGTTCTTGTTGGCGTCCCATGATGTTTCTAGTGTAAGTTTAGAAAAAAAAGATGTTTCATGTAACAAGTATATTTACCCGAAACCTGAAAATAGATGTGCTAATGGTTAGATTCTGGTTACTTTTAGTGTGGCTTGTGCAGCAGAGCCTTTGACGCACAAAAAACGCCTAACTGAGTTGAATTTATTGCATTATGTTGAATTTATTGCATTATGTTGAATTTATTGCATTATGTTTTACCTAGTCGTTCATCCCAAGACTGGATTTTGTATGTAACTTGTTTTCTCATTGTGATATATCGATGGGAGTTGAACGTATTACATTTATTTTTTTATCCAGTAGTTCATTTCAAGACGACTTTAACGCCTGTTCTGCGTGACCTTTATTGTCACTGTCCAAAGGTGCCATACAGATAGCCGTTGGTCCAACTTGCATACGAGACACAACGTCGAACTCTAACACAAATTCCCCTTTGATTTATAGGGTAGAGCCAAGCAGTATTTGCTGGAATGTCATTGGTCAATTAACATAGATGGTACTACCATCTGGATAATTCATATGTAGGCACTGGTGACGTCAAAAGGAAGTGAATCCTAATACACCACAAGGATGTAAAGATGTTACCCCTTACAGGCAAGCATTGGCCATCTGGCACTGCTGGACAATCATATCCCGCACTGAACGTATGTTGCATGATCGACACAGTGTACTGTAAAAATACCTCCCCGCAGGACAAGAGTTAAATATAGTTAGGTAGCTTGTTTTTTCATAGGGATTTACGGATGTAAGTTAAATTAATAATTACATTGATGTTTTGCATGGTAGCTCACCCTAAGACTGGATTTTTCAAACCATTTTGCAGGACTCGGGTCGAGGGACAATGGACAATGAAACAGCCGATGTGCCGACATTCACCGGAGGTTTTGTTATGAAGATTATTTCTCTCTCTCCCTCTGTTTTATTGTTTTAAACATGCTGTTAGCACTTTAGAATCTCCTACACAATATTTTGTCTCCTTAAATCTCCTAGGCGTTGTAGTTGAATAGTAGTGTTGTGAGCTTGTAATCACGACGACACTGGTTCAAAACCCCACGGCTGGCACAGGTGGGTTTTTTCCCCCCACAACGGTGTACCCGTAGGAAAAGTACCTCACTCTACTTTCCTCACTTGACTCAGATGTAAATGGGTACCCATCTATAGGTAGAGAAAGATTTAGGCTTGTGTACTGTATGCTTCCCCGGGAGTGGAGGACTTTGAATGATATGGCATGCTGGGGGATAAATGGTGAGCCTGTACTTGTGCCGGGGTACAGACTATAAATCCATCTTTATCTTTATTTAGTATCTCCCACTTTTATTTATTTCCCCCACAAGGTTCCTAAAAATTTCAACTTTCTCTTGGCTGTTAAAAGTCTAAAGCAGACTCTTGTTTCTATATCTAAACAATCCTTTTGAAAAATGCTTTAAATTACAACAATATTGTGTTAGTGGCCACAATATTTGGCTTTATGAACTTGAGAAGATAATTTTTGAATGGGAAAAACATATGGCATTTGTTGTACCAGTTTGAAAATCAATCAACTATTCATTTTTGTCTAAAACTATAGCACTTGAAATCTTCCATTCTTTTAATGATAGAAATTGTATAAGAATGTCTAATGGATAGGCGCTTGCTTTACTTTATATACATAAATCGGATGGTAAATAGTCAGGCAGGCTGGTCTCATTTCATAGATTTCGTATAACTTTACAGATGCCAAGTTGGATGTCCCGCGGGCCATGGCAGTGTACAAGGATTCAACGGGTGTTGACCTCATAGCTTTCTTCAAAACCACATTCCACAAATCAGCGAAGGATCGGAAGACACTTTTGACCTTAGAAAAAGAACTGACTGCTTTTATAACTGATACTTCGTGAGTTGTTTTTTTATTACTTTGTCTGTTGAGAGTTACCAATTCTGTATATACTGTCATCTCCTGTATCTAGTAGTGTGATCAGCTGTAAGATTTCATCAGGATGTAAGTTGATTTCCTGACAATATACAGGGTGTCCAGCTAGGTTGGAAATATGTCAGATTTTTTATACTCAGGTCAGAAATTGATGTCTTGGGTTGGAAATGGGGTTCAGGTAGTAAAAACAGGGTTCCCATGCATCGGGGAAAACCTTGAAAAAGAAAAAAATGTTTCCCAGTCGAGAAAATACCAGGGGAAATGATATATTGAGGACGAACATGAGAGAAAATCAGGGAAATCGAAGTAGACATGAACAATTATCGGCACCGCGAAATAGGAAAGTGCAAATAAGTTTGTGGACGATAAATCATTTTGTCATCCATTTCCGGCCATGCATGCTTTGTTTGCTGTCTGGCGATTCTTTCCTGTTGAAATTAAACGATTTCGATACCTTCTTTGAAATTGTAAAGTTTGCCAGGGGAATTAGTTTCGGATTTTGACACAAAGCTTTCAATACTTTCTTTAGTTTTAGCGCCTATACAATACCATGTACTGCTTATCTACGGCCCAGCCTCCTTTCGTGAATTTGACTTTTACTCTGGAGAGATCAAGAATGTCATGTGTGTTAAGAAGCCGATCGCGCACGTTGTATGGTTCGTGTCAAACGGAGAGACAGGGGGCAATGTGCATATTTTAAGTCCGATCGCGCTCATGTGTGTGTAAGAAAGCTAGACAGAGAATGTTTGTGTGTGTTCAATGCGACCAATCGCGCATGTGTGTATTAGTATTAGAGAGAATATATATGGAGAGTCAGGAGTTTATGGATGACTGAAAGGCAAATGCAAGTGTTTAGTAAGAATAGAGGAGGTTGGATAATCGAAGGGATACCATGCACACACGGCCTGATAGCAGAATAGAGGTGGGGAAGGTGACAGGGTGAAGAAAGTCAATGTGAAAATATATGATGGCAAAACAAGAGGCGACTGAGTCTGATTTGTTTAGGCTATGATATTGTCACTCTTGTGTTTGCTTTATTTTTCAAAGGAGATAAAAAAATTTGATTTTTTTCATTTTTGCACTGTTTGCATGTTTTGTGAAATGATAGGGGTAGATCTATCAGCTATCAGAATTTTTTTCTTCCAGAAATGTGTGGGAAAATGCTGAAATGTAATTGGTCCAAAGTGAAACATTAAAGAAATGTGTGACCACTTTTCATTTCATTGAGATGCATTAGAAAGCCATTGACTTATGATTTTAATTAACAATTTGAAATTGGAAATATTCACGCTGTTCTCAGTTTCTGGCGCTGGAAGAGTATTTCATTTCCTAGGTAGGATTTTTTGTGTTGAGATGGGAAATTTTCAGTTGACGTTTTACTGGACACCCTGAATATATCACTGATGGTTGGAGAGGGCTAGTGGTAGATATTTCACTCTTGTACTTGTCTTCATCTTGCTGCTTCCTCTTAATTCATCACCGCATATGACAGGATTAATTTCAATTAAACTAGAATTTGATAGTATATTTCATCATTGTTTTATCATTCAAAGCCACAAAATGACCTTTGTGGTCTTTATTATATAGGGCAATATGCATTTAAATGGTCAAATGAGAGGAAAATAGACAGTGGAACACAATTCTCACAGCTTTAAGACATCTTTTTAGATTTAAATTCTGACCAGTGAAATTGAGTAGATCCAAGGTTGATGAGTAAGAGCATCAATGATACAAAATTCCTCAGCATATCTATCTTAAGTCTGTACCTCATTAATGTGTAGATTCCCCAACCGGAAGACTCTAACCTAGAGTCAACTTCTTGGCAAACAGATCGCTGGGGTGTCTGTACATATTCTTGGCTTCCTGTGTGCTCCTGATGGGTAGCGTTAGGAAAGATTCTTCTCTCCGTGTCACTACTGTAACAGTTAATTAGGGCAACATTGATGATAAAAGCAGAGAAGGTAGACGATTGAAGCAGGGCGATGAAATGTGTGTGTTAATCAAAGGCAGTACAGTAGCCATCAATGACGGGCTGCGCGGAAAGCGATTTTATTACATTAGGATCATGAGCTTTAACGTCAGAAAGAGTGTTGAACGGATGAATGAGCTGTCTAAAAATACTATCACTTAGAATAAATATTAAAAATAGATTTTCGAGCCAACCTGATCATTGCATAGAAAATGTTACCCACGGCTGTGTTTGGCTGGCTGGAACAATGGGAAGCAGTTAGCAGACAGCCGAGTTTGGCTGGGGTAAACACAGCTGGCTGTCTAGCATGCAGCTGTTTTTGTCCGGGTTAAACCGTAGTGAGTTAAGTAGTTCCAATGTGTGTGAAACATGAAATAAAGACCCATGTCAAAATTTATTCTCTAGTGCCAATCTTAATTATTTGTTTCTTCCTACCTTGGTGCTAGATCTGAGTCCCATAAGACGAATGATATGAACACGTATGAAAGGATGGTAGCCCACCGCATCGCAGCATACCTGGGGTTAGACCACAATGTTGACCAGACTGGCAAATGTATCATTGTTAACAGGACTGCTCACACACGCAAGTAAGTCAGTTTTCTAGATAAGGAAAGAAATTCACCAGGAACCATTGAGCTACAAGCAAGTTTTGGTTCTTTTGTTTTTATTTTGTTTTTGCTTTATTAAGTCTAGTTTGCTGGTATTACAGATCAAGGTACCTTTACATTAAATATGCTTTGAATTGTGTACCTAATATGCAATTCTTGGGAAGTTTTGATTTTGTAAAGAATTTGTAGAAATGAGTCTGTGGCAATCAAGTGAAAATCCTTTTTGAGTATTATCACTTGATTCTATATCAGGCCCAGTTGTTTGTTATCAAGGCTGTAACATGGCATTAGAAAGACGTGTCATTATTACTCAAGAACTAAAGCGGCTGACTGCCACGCAGGAGGCCAGAGTTCGATTCCCAGTCTGGGCAAATTTTCTGGCCCTCCTGTCTACCCAGCAGGGAAATGGTTAGCTAGGTCTATTTAGCCTCAGCGAAAGTAAAGGCGACGTGGAAAACACTGGCAAACTAACATTATGCCGTGTGCCAAGAAACATCAGGACTACTCCTGATACCCCAAGAATCAACTTATGAGCATGGGACTTAATTACTAAAGCAAAAGAAGTCATGGCAGTTGTTTCGAAAATTCATTGTCTTAATTGTGTTCTTTCTACTTTCTTCTTTTGATATCTAGACCCGAGATAGGCCTGCAAAAACTTATCGACCCAGAAAATCAACCAACAAAGAAGATATTATTACGGAAGCCATCAAGTTTAGATGAAAAACAGGTAAATTATGGGCAATGAAAATCCATTGGTGTCATCTGATTTTTCATACTTGAACTGAAGAGAAGTGGTGGGAATGTTTCTGGAACAGCCCTTCATGTTGATAGTAAAACCAATATGTAAGAAACAAACTGACCGACAGTCCAATAGAAATGCTAAGAGGCTCATGACCAACAAATATAAACTAACTGCATAGTTGCCAACTGGTTCGTTAAAGCATGCATCGTATATTTAGTTTGTTTTGTGTGTTTTGAGGTGTGTTTTCCATGAGAAGTACGTATGTGAAGGTTAACTGTTTTTGTTTTTATAAAGACACCCTTATTGAATTGCAGATATTCAGAGAGATTAGGGTGAAAGTCAACAGACACTATTCCGGGTTATGAAATTTACCGTTACGCTTGTGCAGTAAGGATAGAATTCAGTGGATCTCTTGTGATTTACCTTAAATGTAGTTATATTATCAATGTTGTCAGGTAAGATTTAGTTTTCGCGGTCAGAGTCTTGTTTTTCGAATTGAAACGTTGGCAGCTATGTAATAGGGTTTCCCATGTCTTTGTCTTTCCTCATGTCCTTGCTTCCTTCATTTCACATTGTCTTTTATTTTCATTCTGTTTGTAAGGTTTGACACCATATTTATTTTCAATCTTGTTTGTTTAGAGCTGGAACAGCCACAGAACCTCTTTTGGTCAAAGCAAGGCAAAGTCTCTGGAAGAAAGGGAGCAAAAGTATTCAGAGGTGCGCCAGCGTATTTTTAAAGGAGATGAGGTATGTTAGACTTTTAGTAATCAGGGATGGGGATCTTTCACGTTTTCCCGGATTTTTGGCACATCGGAGCACCATCGTGTTTTTGTGTTTCATTTTATACACACACAAGCACCATCCTTCCGGGAAAACAAAAGGTCTTAGTCTGATAAGGACGGATGACCCAAACACAGAGAGAGTGAATGTATGAGTCATTGCGGTATCATTTATCGCTGTTCAGTGAGAGAGAGAGAGAGACAGATGAAGGAGAGGGAGTGAAAATAGTAGTACTAGTGTATGCCTAGTAGTAGTGGTACCGGTAGCAGGAGTAGTACATCTACAGACCTTAAGGATTCAAGATTTCAAGTTTAATCATCCCCTTTTATGATTATGCCTCGTTTACTATTTTACGATTTGTTTTACCTGTTTCAAGTGGGTTAAAGCCCATGCATGCTGGGTACTTCTGCGCCGTGCTTATAAGAAAGACACGTTCTTTCTCTCTCTCTCTCTCTCTCTCTCTCTCTCTCTCTCTCACACACACACACATATAGACACATGCTCACATAATCTACAATACAATATTAATATACAGCATCCTGACCAACGCACGCAACTGTAGTATTGTGTTAATATTATATGTGGGCTACATACAATTTTACATGTGGGCTACAATTGTACTTGTCCCCACCCCTGAATAATGTGTCAAAGGTGTCTCTCATTTCTTGTTTCTAATCAGTTTTATTGACTGATAGTTGATAGACAATAAATTTATTTTCACTTTCACTTTGCCAATCCCTGATTACTGGATTATTGCCCTTAGTACTTTTGCCAATATATTATATGTGGCTGTGTTTTTTAAGTTTGGCTGTAGATATCTCAATGCAGTTTTCATTTTACAGATGTTGTGGTGGAAAATAATTAAGTTCTTGAATGTTGCAAGTTAAAAGATTTGCTTTGATTTGTGCTCAATTGATAAGTGGGTTTTTTTGTGTGAAGCTACAGATGGATATTACATGTCTCTTTTTATGAACCCCAAAGAGATGTTCTTTTAATACAGCTCTAAATAGTTACGAATTTTTCAATGTGTTGTTTGCTTCGTTTTGTTGATGGGGAAAATGCAAATGTTTCTTTGACTCTTCCACAGAATACAAACTTCAATTCAGATGGTGTCCCAGGTTCATCACATTTACTGAGGTAATTCATCTAGTGGTTGTGAGTGCAGCAGGCTCATCTGAAAAGGCTCAAGTTGCAAGGGAACTTGTTTACATTTTGAGTTCACAATAAATATACAAAGTAGACATGGCCACTGCAGGACTTTTCACATGCCCTGATAATATGAAGAAAAGGCATCCCCATTTTAGACAAGAGTAACTGATCACCAGTATGCAAGCACTGAATTTATTTTGTTGACCTTCAGTATCTTTGTAAAATCTTGCAATAAGTGTCTTAAGTAGTAGCTGCAGTGTAATTGTATTTCAAGCATTGTTTTATCCCTAATCAACGCATTAAGGGAGACTAGGTACACATTTAGGTACAAATCTCATTTTAACCATAAACACATCAAATATGCTCTAAAAAGGATGTATGGGTCAGGGAAAATGATAAATCAGGTGCAAATTGGGCCTCATCTTGCTTTTTTTCCTTAACTCGGGTGAAAATTGATTTCATGGGCGAAATTTGATATATCTTGTGTCACAAATTGAGAAAAAATTGTAATAGCTAGAATGATCTCCTTTATGTATTGCATACCTATCTATGTAACCTGCATCGTCTATGGAGCGTTTTTTCCTACAGGCTCAAATAATTTTTTTATGATGTCACAAAAGTAAAAGCATCACGGGTTCCTGCAATCCATGACAAATCGATAAAGTGGAGTGATAAAACTCATCATAACTGACTAAATTTCAAAGATAAAGGAAAAAGCTCTTTAGACGATGTAGATACATTACTTAGTTTTCAGTACGTCAAAAATGAAGCCAATCCAATAAGTAGTTGCTGAAATATTTGTGACACAGGAACATGACCCCCTTAAAAAAATGCAAACTGAGAAAAAAACGACAAAAAACATTTTGAACAGAAATAACTTCATTTCTAACAGCTGTTGATAAGTTAAACAAATTTTTATTGATAGTACTACTTTTTAATAATGAGAAAACAAGATACATAATTAATAAACTTGAAAAATATAATATGATTCATCCCCAGCCACCCCTCCGCTCCCCCCTAAAAAATAAGAGAATCGAACAAAAATGACCCAAAAAATGCTTTAAACAGGAATAACTTAATTTCTAACAGCAATTGGTAAGTTAAACATGAATATTGATAAAACTACCTATTGACAATGAAAAAGCTTTTGGTTGAAAAAAAATTAGTCAACTTGAAAAGTGGAGAACAAACCCCCCTCCTTAGGCCCCAACCAAAAAAAAAGTATAAATACATATATCCCCAACAATACATTTACCCGCAATACATATAGCTAGAAAGCACTAGCTGCATTAGAAGGGCCCCTTCTTGTCTTTGGTGCTTGGCTTGCTTCCTTGCTGAAGCAGCCTTTCTAACTTCTCGCCTCCTCTTTCTGCAACTTTCTTACGGCGTCGTTTCACCCTCTCCCACCTAGAGTAACTCCACGTTTCTTCTCATCAGAAACTAAAGTTGTGAGAGCAGTTTCAAGGCTGCCGAAAAAAAGAGAAAAAAAGAAAAGTATGAAATCTCAAATGAACATTTCATTCAGACAAGAAATTATATACACACATATAAATATAATGTATATATATGATGATATATAAATAGTGATTTATTACCGTTTTGCAATGTGGTTGACGCACTCTGCTTTCTAATATGCACGCAATTTCACGTTTCCGTAAGGTTTGAATGCCAGAAGGGAGTTGTACGGACAAAGGATCCCCATCTGAAATCATGGTAGTATACCGCAAGCTGTCGTCTAAGGATCGTATCCACATTACCCGTGCTGCTTCCACTTCCATTCCCCCAGACGAGCCTTTGTAGTTCTTCTGACACCTTTCACTTTCGGTGTGTGACTGATGCCACTCTCCAAATTCTTGATTGGACAGTCGCTGGCGCATGGTTTTGCAAAGCTGTGGATAGTCCAGAATAAATAGTCAGAACAAGTTATATAATTACAGTTCTAGCAGGGTTCATGCAATTGGAGACATAATGAAATGTCTGTGAAAGGAATATATACATGACATACATATATCTATAGAGAAAATAAAATTAGCTCATGATGCAAGAATATGTGTAACAAAGCAAAAGAAAATTGCAAAGATTGAATGATTGTTATAACCCATAGTGCATGGCTAGTTGTCCATCTAGATCTAAACTCTACACCTAGATCTAGATTATAGTCTAGTCATGATTTATACGTAATGAACTGTTGTGATGTTACTCTTACAGTACAGCCTGAGTCTCAAAGACGAAAGTAAACAAGACTAGATCTAGCTCTCGTTGTGATTGGTGAACAGACACATCTACAAGTTTAGCTAATCTAGATAGTTCTACCCATTATCAGAAAGTGTCAGAGAAATCGAGTGTAAGATGCAGATCTTAGAGAGTAGGCCTAGAATCTACAGCTCTAGAAACGAAACGTAGAGGCGGTGTGACTAGTGGTACTTTGATAGGCCATAAATGTAAACATCAACACCTATGAACTGTTCTCACAAGACAGACATATAATAATAAAACATTGTGATCACTTACATAAGCAATACATTTCTACTTACCAAAATCAAGCAAGAAATAACAAAAAAAAACAGGTAAAAACATCGTTGAACGGAGATCAATTGTCTTGAGTCGAGAGGATAGAACTGTGGACTGGCGCTGTCAACAAAACTATGAAAGTAGCCCATCACGTGGGTCAAGGTTGTCCGGTACTACGTCCGCGAGACCAATCAGATCGTCGGATTTAGTAAATAACAAAGTTGAGCCAATCAGAGCTAGGGATTCCCTCATTCATTGTGTTTGAGAATCAAATTTCTCCGGAAGGCTTTCTGTTGGATGTTTTAGTAAGTAATCGAGATGGAAAGTACTTGAAAAGAGCTTTCCAACGATACCAAACACTTGATTGTTTACATTCAGCAGAGATGCGTTGTCAGGTCGCAAACAAACAGAAAAATGAAAGATGTTCTGCTTTTTATCGAAATATTGCTTCACACCTCTTGTCTTTGAAGTCATATTTAGGGTTTTATAGGCCGTTTTGACATACGAGGATGTCATAAATCAAGAGGAAGGAATGGTTCTATAAGAAGAGTAAAAAATCCAAGTATCGATAATGTTAAGGAAATTCCTTAAATTTTCGTTTTCAATGTGCCGTGGTGTCCCTTAATATATTCCTAATCAACCTCTTGATAAATTTCAGGTCAATGACAGGTGAAAGAGCGAATCATTTTTACTGTCAATAAATGTCATGGTTTTTTTATTTTAAATGTGCACTTTAAATAAATAACACTATTTTGTTTTTGTAGTACACCTGAAATGTAATGCATCTTGATATGCCAATTAACTTTTTTGTCTTTTTCCCTCTTGTTCATGCAGCACTCATCATCATCATCACCACCACCCTCATATAGCCCAACAACGAAGCTTGGACAGCCTGCGCCCAACATGCACCTCCTATCGTCAACCTCAGCTGCCAAGCCCCATTGGAGCAGCACTGATTCGTCAGGTTACGGTACGGGGCAAGGGCACTTGCGGGTGGGGCAACAGCGGGCAACTATAACAAAGTCCCATAGCTATGGTGGGCCAGCCGCTTCGCTGGCCGCCATGGTCCTACCGCTGCAACAGTATCAGCAGCTTCCATCTAGCAATGCTGCTCCTATCTCTAGCAATGCGGGTGAGGCGAATTTGTCTTCCTGGCATTTATATGTGCTTCACGTCTGTGGCAGCTGCTGCTGTGGTGTTAGTTGTGGTAGCTCCAGGTTCTGCCTGTGTCTAGAATCCTATCTCTCTTTGCCATGTGTGTTTAAGATGTATGAGGCTTTGCCAGATATGGAGATATTTTTTACATTGGTCTTTAAGAAGTTACCTCTGGATGACATGATAGGGGTTAGGTACTAAGTCCAAATTGAGACAGAATGTTTAGATTGGATGTTCTTATGGGATAAATTAGTTTAGATTGGATGTTCTTATGTGATAAATTAGGGAGCTGTGCTTAGGCTATGGTTCAGGATTGTATGATGTGATTTAAAAAAAAAGAGATTGTCTTTTACATAGGGCTAAATGAAAAATTGAGATTACTGTTAACGTGAATAACTGTAGTTGTTGATGAAAATAACCTATTGAAGGCCTTGCTAAAAGAATAAGTTTTGTATCCACCCCCCCCCCTCACCCCTCTCTTTCTCTCTCTCGCTCTCTCTCTCTCTATCTTTGTCTCTGCTTTGATGCTAAACCCCATGGCAGATGCTTCTTAAATTTCTTTCACTGTCATCATCACCTAGAAATAGCTTACTCAGCATCAGGGCTATCCAGAGAAGTGTATTGTTCTGAGCAAAAACCTTTTTTTTTTAAACCCTATATAAAGACAATGCTATGTTCTGTGGTTTTGTATAATGAAAATGTGTCACTTTTAGCTCATTTCATTAATTTCAGTGAAAGACATGTACGTGTTCTTGTTTGTCATAAGTCTACCCTCTTTTGTCATCATGTGAATGAATGGAATTGATAGTCAAGTGTCTTATTTGTACCTTGAGGATAACAGAGATGCCAACCAGTGCGTGAAAAACATGTAGTGTGTATAATACTTTTCCTTGAAAAGTATGTATATCAGGGCCAACTTTATTGTTCTATAAAGAAACCATGACTTAACAGAGGGCGAAGTCTCGAAGAGAGTGGTGTGAAAGTCTGGAGAGCTCATTTTAAGTCAAGACGATCATTACACTTCACCAAAAAAAACCCAGCAATCGGCAGATTTTTCGTTCTTTACCGTTAAGGAGTTGATTTCAGTTAAATTACTAATGTATTCTGGGATATTGCCGGCCGTTGTGCATGTTAGAATTGGTTTGCGTGGTCAGAGTCTGTTTTTAAAAAAAGTAGCAGCTATGGGATAGATATAAGTCAGGGCTCAAAGCCGTGTAGAAATCAATGAGCGGCTGTGGTTATTGGAGGTCATGCTGATAGAAATATCTTGCTAAAGGCTGTCCTCTTTGAATAAGCGTTTGAAGTGTGATCAGCTTGAGTTGACCGCTAATACATGATAGCGCAGATTAAGGAGCCAGATTCTGGTAAAGCCTCATATAATAGGAAAGGAACCTATCATTGCCCTTATATTACATGTAAAGTATTTTTAGTTCAGGCTACAATCAGGGTGTCCAGCAAGTCCCGAAAGTCAGAATCATGTCAGATACTTCATACTTTGGTTGGAAATGATCGGAAATTCAGGTCTAGGGTCAGAAAACAAAGAGAACACGTGGCTCACACAGTAAAACAAATTTTCGAAGTGTTATTCACTCAAAGCGAAATGTTAAAGAAGAATATGATAACTTTCCATTTCATTTAGGTGCGCTAAAAAGATATTTGAATTGATACCTCTTTTTGAGTTTGTTCATGTCAGGTTTCTGGTTTTTGCATTGAATTATTCACTTTTCCCCATTTCTGGTGTCGGGAGGTTGATTCATTTCGTAGGCAGGAATATTTTCGTTTGAGGTAGAAAATTTCATGCTAGACTTTTTGCTGGACATTCTGTACAATATCCTCTATGATGTAGACATTCCAGCTCCCTTCTATGTAACTCTATGATGCAGAACCTCCAACCCCCTGTGTTTAAAGGGGTACATAAAATAATTCTTAGGCTATGATTTGTTTCCCTGAATAAGTTTTATCCTCACCAATTTTTGGTTCTGAATTATTTTTCTCTGGTTTTTGGCTGTTTTGCTCCAAATTTTTTAATGTTTTCACATCTTTGTTAATAGACAGTATACAAAGATGACTTTATTTTATGGTCAGGCTAAACTGGTTTCTCTCTGTAATTGATTTGTCATCTCACGAAACAAACGTTAAGAAACGCCATGTAACAAGACACTTATATGCCTCTTAGAATAATAATAATTGTAAAATCGTAAATTATAATTAATCTATGCCCCTAATTTCAATATATGATGTCCTCTGTCTCCTTCAATGTTCTAACATTTTTACATTTGGAAAGGGGATGCTTTTCTGCTTTTTTTGTAGGTTTTTCACACTTTGAATCCACATGCTATTGTTTCTTCCAGTATTGATTTTAAAAAAGTTTTCATACTTTTATTTTTATTGGGTTTTTTTTCACTTCTGAATATGTTTCTTGGTAGCTACTGCTTACTTGATCATGGCTGATTTTCAAATGTTTATCCCATCGCTTTAGATCCCTTGATCCTCTTTTTTTACTTTACCCTTTACTTTAAGAAACTTATTTCCTCTTCTTTTCCTTGTGTTGCTTGTGCCAGTCATTGAGTGAAAGGAGGCAATGTCGTAGAGTTAGCCCACTGAGTCTTGTACATTGATCCATTGTGTTGCTTGTGCCAGTTATTGAGTGAATTGAGACAATGTCGTAGAGTTAGCCCACTGAGTCATGTACATTGATCCATTGTGTTGCTTGTGCCAGTCATTGAGTGAAGTGAGACAATGTCGTAGAGTTAGCCCACTGAGTCATGTACATTGATCCATTGTGTTGCTTGTGCCAGTCATTGAGTGAATTGAGACAATGTCGTAGAGTTAGCCCACTGAGTCATGTACATTGATCCATTGTGTTGCTTGTGCCAGTTATTGCCAGTCATTAGCCCACTGAGTCATGTACATTGATCCATTGTGTTGCTTGTGCCAGTCATTGAGTGAAGTGAGACAATGTCGTAGAGTTAGCCCACTGAGTCATGTACATTGATCCATTGTGTTGCTTGTGCCAGTCATTGAGTGAAGTGAGACAATGTCGTAGAGTTAGCTGGATCCACTGAGTCATGTATATTGATCCATTGTGTTGCTTGTGCCAGTCATTGAGTGAAGTGAGACAATGTCGTAGAGAGTTAGCCCACTGAGTCATGTACATTGATCCATTGTGTTGCTTGTGCCAGTCATTGAGTGAAGTGAGACAATGTCGTAGAGTTAACCCACTGAGCCATGTACATTGATCCATTGTGTTGCTTGTGCCAGTCATTGAGTGAATTGAGACAATGTCGTAGAGTTAGCCCACTGAGTCATGTACATTGATCCATTGTGTTGCTTGTGCCAGTCGTTGAGTGAAGTGAGACAATGTCGTAGAGTTAGCCCACTGAGTCATGTACATTGATCCATTGTGAATTTGCGAGAGTTTGAGTCATGTACATTGATCCAGTCATTGAGTGAATTGAGACAATGTCGTAGAGTTAGCCCACTGAGTCACAGTGGTAGCAACCTCCTCCTTATTTACATTTGCTAACTTATGTACTTAACATCAAACATTTGAAACCAAGAAAATTTCCAAAATATAATTTATTGACATGGTTATCATCTCTATAGCATTAGTTGTAGTCTGCAGCCTCCTCTCAATTCTGTCATCATTAGATCAATTTCTGTCATTTTTGTCTGTTGATTGATTTGTAAAAAAATGGTACGTACAGATTTGACATCACTTTCCCCTTTTTTTAATTCAGACCACAAGGGTAGCGCGGTCCTTAATTAATGTCTCTTTCTGTTTCATTATTGTAATTTACAGCGGAACCTCTCTAATTAGGAATGGGAAACCCGGTCAATTTGGAAGAAAGCCCAAGATAGGAATTTTTCTATATATTTTACCCCTCTAAGGAGGAAAGGTACCCAGCTAATCGGGACAATTTTATGCGGGCTTGTGTTGATTATCATCACAATGTCCCCTATAATTGTTTATTAACACTCAGTTTTATCCAAAATTGATGTTCATGTTAACAAAACATAAATTATTATACCTGCATTAGTGCTACACATGTTATACAACACATGATATGTACACAATATTGCAAGTGCCAGATCACGACGACCATAAGCCAGACTCACCAGACATCCATTATGAAGGTGTGAAATCAGGCGAGCCGAGCCAGACTTTGCTTGTCCACTGTCATAGTCTTTTATTGCGTGCTTAGCCTGTCAATCACAAGGATGGACACGGAATGAGATTTAGATCCTTCATGTATTTTTCATTACGTGTCGTATCTATCTATCGTCAATGAAGCTTGACTGTGAGTGACACCACTCATGATTACCATCTTTGTTTTGGTCAACTATCTCTGTGGCTACCTGTTTGTTTAATGCTGTATTTTACCACCCACAGAAGGGCTTATGTACCTCAAGTTGTTGTGGGAAAAGAAAGATCTCTAGGTGCCCAGGAAATTGGAAAACCCGATTAATTGGGACAATTTTACAATCCACCGAGATTTCCGATCAGAGAGGTTCCAATGTATTACAATTAGTTTACTGACAAAGATTGTACTTTGTGTCAAATGGTTTTCACCCATTTAATAATGAACACTGTGTTACACGTGATGTGTGAATACTGTTTTTCATCTACTAAGTCGTTTTCTCCCTATTATACCCATGTATGGTAGATATTATTTTCAGTAGTGAGCTGTCAATACCCATGGATAATTGTACACACAGATATTATTTTCAATGCTGTGCTTTCTATACCTGTAGATATTGGGCAATACAGATATTGTATTCAGTAGTGAGCTAGTTGTACCTGTAGTTTGGTGCATAAAGATATTGTTTTCAGTAGTGAGCTATCTATCTTGTAGCTAATACATACAGATATTGTTTTCAGTAGTGATATCATCCTTGTAGCTAATTGTACATACAGATATTGTTTTCAGTAGTGAGCTATCTATCCTTGTAGCTAATTGTACATACAGATATTGTTTTCAGTAGTGTATATATTATTTTCCCGGTCTCTTCTCTTTTGGCCTTCACTGGTTTGAATTTTCATTGTTCATTAAATGACTCGCCATTCACCGTTTCACTACGACTCCCGAGGTACCTTGTTGGATTTGTGATTTGACTGTTTGGACTAACTAGATCTGGACTCGTATTATTTATTTTAAAGTGCTTATAATTGGAATATAGATTTAGATCTAGATGTATCTAGAATAGATCTCGTGATTCAAGCATGAAGTTCCACGAGGAGGATTTTTTGTTCAATGGGGCGGCGGTAATGTGAAAACTTTTGATAAAGGAGTGAAAATAAATTCAAAGAATGGCTTCAAGAAAAAAGGTCGCTGATGGAGGATTTTTCTGATTTCTTCCGAAAAGGAAAGACTGGATTTGTCTATTGCATAGTATGTGAGGACAAAATGACTAAAGGCTAAGGGAGTTAACCCTGGCAGCCCCACCAACTACCTAGGGTACAGTGGGCTAATCCCCTGCTCATCCAAAACCAACAGATTCAGAGAAATAAATATAATACAACTTTCGAAGACAAACTTGGAAACGAATACGGACTGTGATGTTTGGAGCTGGGGCAATAAATGGAAAAAAAGTTAGAATTACTTGAAAAAATGGAAAAATTCAAAGTAGATATTTTGGGCATTACAGAAACAAAGAAAGGACAAGGAATAGAAAATGTAGGACTGAATCATATTTTAATCTTATCGGGAGTAGATGTCAAAGATAGAGCTAGAGCAGGAGTAGGCCTCCTAGTGTATAAAAGGCATGAAAAGCTACTAGAAAGTTGGAAATTTTTAAGCCACGGCTATTACAGGTAAATATTAAACCAAAAAGGACGAGAAATCAAATTATTAATAGCTTATGGCCCAAACGAAGACGCAACTAAAGAAGAAAAGATATCTTGAAAACAGTTACAAATAGCTGCAGAGAATCTTAA
>JAXRKP010000007.1:705000-805000 GCA_037039925.1 Doris montereyensis | reverse complement strand
GTTACTTAATTGAGTGACCTTCCCTTACCTTTTAAGGCATATTCGACAAAAGTAATGAATTTTGTTCACGGCTCCCTGCAACGAGGCGTTAAATGATTGAGAATTTTTTTGTTTGTGTTTTCTCACCTTACTGTAGTGGAACCACATGTGAATCCTGATGGAACTGAGTATCGTTTCGACCCTGCCTGCCCTCCTCCCTTTGCTCTCCAGCCTGCCACTCTTCCTGGTCATGTTCAGTCAACCGGCCCTCAGGTAGCAATATCATTTATCCAAATGTAAGTCGTGGTCGCAAGTAAGCGGAATTTCTATATGGAAGGATTTTTTTCGTTTTCTTGTTCTTTATGTAACACTGTAACGAAGCCAATCTTTGACCTACACCTGTTTATTCGATTATGTATGCATGGAATAATAAAAAAAACGAATATCATGTAACGCCGTGCTTTCTGGACAATAGAGTTTATCTTATCCTGTGACATGGTATCAATCATCAGAGAAAATGGATGTTTTTAAACTTTGTATATGTTTCATCATGTAAGCAAAGTTCTATCTCAGTGTTAGCATATAATTTGATGGATAAAATACATACGTTTATCGTTTTCATATGCATTCAGTTTTGGAAAAAAGATTCACTGTAACAAAGAGAGAAGAAAATCAAATAAAAAATGGAAAAAAGATAAGGGGAAGAGGGTGAGGATGTCACCTTACTTTTCACAATTTTCAATTTGAAAACCAATTTCCCTTTTTTTACCTTAGCCCCCAGGAAAAGTAGCAGACCTAACTGGTGCTTTGCTGGGGCATCGCACACCTTTAGAAGGGCTCAACCCTGTCACCCCCGAGCAAGTCGCAGCTGTTGGTGCGGCAGGTCAGCCTTTGTCTTTCCTTCCATCCTACGGCCAACCCACACAGACAGTTTTCAGTTCCGCACAGCCAGCCCAATATTCTCAGGTATTTGCGTGTGTGGAAGTTGTATTTGATGAAAACAAAAAAAGTTGGGTGGTAAATGATGAGTAGTGAAGGTTGGAAACATGGTTGAAAATACATGCCGCAAATCATTTATCCTCCAACACCCTTTTGGCATTTGATTATTGCACAACTGGGAAGTACTTAGCAGGTTCAGAGAAGTATGAAGCTAAGGGATACATACAAGAGGTATATAGTTCTCTTGCAATTTTTAATAGTTTACTGTAATTTTACCCTGAAAGCGGATTTTCTGATTAGTTGCAGTCTACGAAAAAAAACTATGTTTCCCATCGTAGATTCTCTCTTTCATCTCTTATGTTGTTGTTTTTTTACTTCCCACCAGCCTATGTATCTGACCAGCTCTCCCACTGCCGGGCAGCCTATCAGGTACATTGCTTATCCACTGTCTCATAGTGGTCAACAGTTGATGTCCACAGCTTCATTAGACAGCCAATCCCACGCCTGCGATACCCATGCCAACGGTAGGTGTGCCTGCTTTCTCTGCAGCGGGTGGATATCAGGTCATCACTCCGACGTATCCCATCTCAGCAGGAACTGTTGCAAATCCTCAGTGCATTGATCTTGGAAATGGTATCACGTACGCAGCCCGCCAATCAAATGTTGGGTCTGGCAGACTGGTTGGTCAACCTTTTACCTACGCATAATATGGTTCAGACTTATGAGCTTAGCTCCGTACCCGTCAAACCAACAGTTACCACCCCAACAGACCCAGCAACAGCAGCAGCAACAACAGCAGCAACAGCAACAAAATCTTCAACAGCCTCCTCAGCACCCGCATTTCCAATATTCTCACAATCCATCATCCTTTGCCCCAAAACGTCCCCGGCCCTACAGCCGCATCATTCTACACAGGTGTTCCCTTGGCCAGCCCAAAACCTCCATCTCCCAGCGCTCAGCCACCTCCACCAACTCCACCGTTGTCACACCAGCAACAACCACAGCAAACTGTGTTTTACCCTCTGACCATACCGATGATGCCCGCCAGCGGTGCCACTTTGGTCAAAGCCAATGCCAGCCCAGGTGTTTTACAGAACAGCTTTGGGTCACCCACCCCTCCTCCACAGCAGCCGTTGCAGACACAATCTCAACAACAAAGCATTCACCCCAACCTGGCCCACGGTCAGCCCCAGCCACCACAGGGAATGCCGCCTAACGGTGTTCAGCATCCAGCTCAAATGACTGTTAACTACGGCCAACAGCAACAACCCATGACCTTCTCCCAAATCAGACCATGGCCGCTCAACAAGGGTCACCTTTCGTTGCCTTGCCAGGCAGTTATCATCACCAGTTCCGGCCGATGGGGACCATCTTCCCTGGACAGACCATGGGCCAGCCAGGTACGCCCACGTCTTATCAGATTCTGAGAGCAGGGAGATCAGTACCAGGTGAGTGGACAGAACATACCTGTAATTTAGTGTAAATCTGCCCCAAAATGTTTCCAAATGGAAATAAGAGACGACTCGTCCCACAACCCTGAATCATTATTTTCCTTAGTGGAACAAAGTGAAACGCGATGCCCGTCTATCTTTCGCTTTCTTACTTTTCCTTCCACCACACACTGACACGGACGTCTCTCTCATGTCAACACTGACACACACCACTCTATGGGGTATAATCACACACACTTCTTGTTTGCTCTGTTCACTCTTTTATACTGACTTCTATATTTTTTTCATAGTCAATACGTTTGAACAGTTTTCAGCATTTCTTCGTTTCTTTAAATGTCTTTCGGTTAGCCGTAGTATTAAATATAGTCTAGTTATAGTTATTTCTAGTAGCCTGATGTGGAAGATTAATACTTCATAATTTTTTCTCTCCACTTTATAACATTTGCATCTAGATCTAGAAATGTTAAACCTACCTTGAAGAACTTATCTTATTGAAAGAGTATGTCAGTAGTTTGTTTAAATCTAGATTAAATTTAGATTTCAATGATAATCTGTAAAAAAACTGAAAAATATATTAGATCTTCATCTTCACCTAGAATTTAGGTCTATCCTCAAATGGTTTTGGTTGGAAAAGAAATACAGTATAATGGTGACTTCTTGTTTTATTGCCAAAGTAAGATTTGTAAGTTTGTTGTTGGTAATTGTTGCAGTTTTTCCTCTAGTTTAACACATGCACACCTCATGTTGTGTAAATTCAAAAGCATAATATAATAAGGGAGCAATCATCTATACTGATCAGTGTTCAGACATTTTTGGACTGGCCCCGTTTACATGTATGACAGAAGAAATGTGTTCCGTGGCAGGTCAGGGACGCATTAAGGATACTGCAGATTTTGATTTTTCTTTTCGGAATCTGGAATTTCCATAGGGTGATGACCATGTTGGAAAGCTTTAAGTGGGAAACTCAGGGGGTGGGAGAGAAAGTTCGCAATGGCACTTTCTCAGCTCAGAATTACAATATTATTCTATATTGTCCTGACCACTCATTTGACAATTTTGGAGTTAAAATCTTTTTCCGGATTCACAATTGTCAATTGTCCTGTCTCATGAAAAATCGCTCTGAAATTTCACCTTAAGACTGTCATGCTGAGAACTTTAAAAACAGGTTTGTGTGTAGTTACAACAATTTAGTTCTGAGCCAGTAACTTAGTTGTCGAGGGTAGTCAGATATTGGTCATGTTAATGCAGGACATTGTGAGATAAAATAATATTGTTTTATCTAAATGGTCTGGAAGAGATCTTTCATCGGTGTGCGTACGTTTTGGCCTACATCGTTTTTGGTGGTTTTGAGAAAAGTGAGAAAAACCACTTTTGGCCTGACTCAGCCAGTGAGTGACATAGGGCAAAAATGAAAAGTCAATGATAACTCAAGAATGCTGTGGCGCATTTTATCCTCATTTACTATGAGTAATGAGGATATATCATAGGATGAGGAGTTTTAAAAGGAATCAGTTTCATTGTGGCCTAAGACTGACGTAAGCCAATATGTCAGCGCACGGTTTAGAATTATTAAAATTGTGACTTATGAAACTATTTACTAATGTATACTTGTAGTAAAATTTTCTTCCGCTTTGCTTAGTTTAATTTGCTAATACACAGCATGAAATGGTTGCTATTATTTCACTCTTGTTTTATTGTTCTCAGTTGACAGTTTTGAATGTTTACTCTTACTTTTCCAGGGAAGTACGAATGGTGTCTCCGGTGCACTCAAGCCCAGAATTCCTTCATTACATTTGTCTGGATCATATGGACAACAGATTCGTTATAAGTGAGTTCAATAGTGTGAACATTTCATTGAGTTTTGTTTGTGTTTATAGCCTTGAGGTTCTCTGTCTTTGTTTGGTTTCGCCTGGGCGGTTGGTAGGTGCTGTTGGTATGTCCTATTTCTTTCCCTTCCCACTTTCACTTAAATCTTTCATCCTGCTGTTTCCTCTTAATTCACCCTGAGATCACTGTGCATAATGGATGAGGAAAGATCTCAATGAAACAAGCAAGGTTTGACTTCTATACTACTTTTTTTGTGTTTCTTTTGCTTCAGGGTTTTGTGTATACGTAGTTTTAAAGACAGTTCTGTTTTTCCTACTTCTTTCCTTTCACTCTTTCAAGTATTTTTAATTTTGCTGTTTCCTCTTAACTCACCCTGAGATCATTGCATATGATGAACTGGCTAAATTCAATGAAACAATCCATGCATATGAATTTTGAAAAGAATTATTTCCTGTGTTGAGAGCAGGGTGTCCAGCAAGGTCGGAAATAGTCTGAAATCGATGTCTTGGATAGGAAAATACCAGGGAAAATAATATGTTGAGGACAAACATGAGAGAAAACAGAGAAATCGAAGTAGACATGAACAATTATCGGCACCGCGAAATGGGAAAATGCGAATAAGTTTGTGGACGATGAATCATCATTTTGTCATCCATTTCCGGTCATGCATGCTTTGCTGTCTGGCGATTCTTTCATGTTGAAACTAAACGATTCCGATACCTTCTTTAAAATTGTAAAGTTTGCCAGGGGAATTAGTATCAGATTTCGACACAAAGCTTTCAATACTTTCTTTAGTTTTAGCGCCTATACCAATACCATGAATTGGGTATCGACGGTCCAGCCTCTTTTCTTCAATTTGACTTTTACTGTGGAGAGATTAAGAATGTCATGTGTGTTAAAAAGCCGATTGCGCACATCGTTTTATGGTTCGTGTCAAAGGGAGAGAGACAGAGGGCAATGTGCATATTTTAAGTCCGATCGCGCATGTGTGTGTTCAATGCAACCAATTGTGCATGTGTGTGTATTAGTATTAGAGAGAGTGGGTATATGTGGAGAGTCAGGAATTTACGGATGACCGAAAGGCAAATGCAAGTGTTAAGTAAGAATAGAGGAGGTTGGATGACCAAAGGGATATCATGCACGCACGGTCTGGTAGCAGAATAGAGGTGGGGAAGTGGACAGGGTGAAGAAAGTCACTGAAAACATATGATGGCAAAATGAGAGGCGACTGAGTCTTGACATAAGGTATCGGAAGAGAAAAGAGAAATAACGAATGTGTCTGCCGGGAAGAAGGCAATCATGTACTATACTACTACTACTAGATTTAGATCTAGATTCCGGTTTTTATTGAAGAAGAAAGAAAGAGGGGGTGGTGTGGTCGCCAATATAGTGGAGATATTTACTAGGGGTGGGTAGATGTTTTGCAGTCAATTAAAAACTCTAGAAAGATTTATAATTGGCAGAGTTCAATCAAGTTATAGAAAAAGCCTACCAAACCTCATTTTCTTCTCGGTTGACTGAGTAAATATTTATGCGTGTGTATGCCACTCTTGTGTTTGATTTATTTTTCGAAAAGGCGATAAAAAAAAATAATTGAAAATTCATTTTTGTACTGTTTGCATGTTTTGTGAAATGATAGGGGTAGATCTATCACTACTAGGTCTATCAGCTATCAGAATTATTATTTTCCCCAGAAAATGCTGAAATATAATTAATCCACAGTGAAACATTAAAGAAATGTGTGATCACATTTCATGTCGTTGAGAAGCACTAGAAAGTCATTCACTTATGATTTTAATTAACAATTTATAATAATGCATTGAAATTGGAAATATTTACGCTGTTCTCCGTTTCTGGCGCCGGAGAGTATTTCATTTCCTAGGTAGGATTTTTTGTGTTGAGGTGGGAAATTTTCAGTTGACTTTTTGCTGGACAACCTGTGTGTGAGAGAGTGTCTATTCAATTCTTTGAGACATTAATTCAGAATCTGCCAAACTTGCCATGGTCATTTTCACTCTTTAATCCTCATAAGGGGATGTGTTGATCAAAGTATACTTATGTTAGTGATCAAGGAGAGTTAAGATGAATCTAACATTGTTATATTCTTTTCCATCATTGATCAAAGTTACATTCATGTTAATCATCAAGGACTGAATCTAACAGAATGTTACAATCTTTTCTATCATTGATCAGGGGCAGCAATCAAAATCGTGTCTACGGAAAAGGTGGGAAACGGTCAGGTGGAAGAGACAACACTGAAGTAAGCTCTAGCGTCTCCCAGCCCTAGAAACACACCCTCAAGTCAGGGATCCATAGCCCCATCTCCCCTCCTCTCTTCCACCCCATCAAACAGGTGAGGATCTTTGTCGAGGATAATCTACTCTGATTTTTTTATTTCTTTATTTTCAATTTATTAACATAGGGCTCCACTGTCATTTCATCTAAATTGTGATTATTTTGACACAGATGATTGACTGAGGATTGTTGGACATGTAGTAGAATCCCCATATCCATATTTATCAGACTTTGTTAGGTTATAGGCTAAAGGGTTAACTAACCACATAGTTTCTACTTTGCTGGTGCGATTGTCCAGAGGTACATTTATTTCGTTTTTTGTATTAAACAAAACTGACCCTTCTGGTCCAGGTAGGTGGATCAACACCATTCCATTGTAGACGTGCGTTAGAAAAGAGCTCATGTGTGCTGATACAATGCTCTGTGCACTCTGTGAAAAGATTCAGTGACTGTTTACATGGCAGTACGAGCAAAAGGAAAAAGCCTACCAAAAACCCTGAGGTCATCTTAGTTGTGGTGTGTGGGTAAAATTAAAATCAAGTTGCTTGACGCTACATTTTTTTTATAGTGGATTGGAGTGACTCTTTACTTTCATTTTTAACGAAATTGAAAAAGTAAATTAAAAAACAATGTTTCTCTTTGTTAGCTAAATTGTAAAACAATGTTGCTCTTTGTTGACTAAATTTAAAAAAACAATGTTTCTGTTTGTTAAGTAAATTAAAAAACAGTGTTTTCTTTGTTAACTAGATTGAATAAGAACGATTCTCTTTGTGTTGTTTGTTTCAGACAGTAGCAAGTCTACTAATCCAGTGATCTCTAACTGTCAGAGAAGAAGATCTGATGATGATAATATTATGACGATGTTGATGAGAGTTACAAGTTGATGTTTGTTTGTAGTTTTTCTTGTTTTGTTTTTTTTATACAACAATGACATTAGTTACTTCATATTAGTTATTGTGAGTGTCAGATTGAAGCCTGTTAAGCAATGATGCCATGGAGAGCACGCCTGTGTTTTATTATATTCTGAACCGTGACTGTTGATGTTAGAGATATAGTGTGGTAGAATTTTGCATAAAATATCAAAACCCATCTGCTCTAAAACGATGACTAAATGTTATATTTGCACTAGTGTCGAAGTTTACAAATACAGAAAATGAAATGTTTAATTGCTCTTTTTCTCTCTCCATTTCTATAGATATTTTTTGCCACTATTATTTCATTTTTCCTTGTTAAGTTTGGTATTAGGCTTTAAAGCCTTGTTCTGTAACCCAGGGTTTGTATGTAGCTTACTTAATTTCCCACCTCCCTTTTCCTTTGCTGATCTTTATTGTCATTAAATCCTTGCAGTTCATGTACATATCGTATGTTAGGAATCATTATATTAATGGACAGAACTTGTTTGTATGCCTTAGCAGGGAAGCTGTTATCGAAAATTTTGAATGTATGCATCGTTCTCTCTTCTTTTTAACTGTCCGTGGATATGACGAAATCCACCGTAGTCCAAGGGTTATTCATTTATTGCTCTCCACACCTTTTTTTATGACAGTTTGTTTACATTTGTTTTCGTTTTATTTAATTTAAATTAACTGTAAATCAATCTGACACATTTCTTCACTTGAGCCTGATGCTTCATTTCAGTACTTTTTCTGGTACCGTAAGCTATGGCAGTTATATGAAAAGTAGTTCCTTCCTATGGCTCATGTTAGGTTTCACCGATCGTCAGAAAAGCTCAAAGGTCTCTCACCTTGCCCTGGTCCCGTTCTGCACCCTGTTGTAGTTATCGGTGTGTGGAAGGTGCTATTTGGTTCACCCCTGTCACGGTATATTTCAAATCTGTCGTAAATTGTACTCCACAAAAATCCTAAAGCTTTACTTTGTCCTTAAGATTACTCTGAGATCACCATGTGCATGATGGGCGGGATATATATCAAAGCAACAATAAAGATATCTTTGCATTCTTTGACAAAGAAGTTGTCCATCATCAAGTATTAGTAAAGTCTTTCAGCTTTTTAGCGTCTAGCAAGTTTGTGATACAAAATTGAGTGGACGGTTGGCTGGCACTAGTGATAGGTTCTACTTTCCTTTCACTCTTTCAAAGCGTCTTCCATCTTTCTGTTTGCTCGTAATCCATTCTGGGGTCACTGTATAGTTTTAATGAAACGTTCAAAATTTACAAACAAAGCTATTGAGCTGACTGAAATGAGAGTTTTGTGTCAGCTCGTATTGTTTTGGGACTTGTTATAAGTTCACGTACAAGTTACACTTTGGCAGAACATATCAAATCTGAAAGATAATTCACTCGCATATCATGAAGTTCATAGTAGCTCAATTTGAGTAGTAAATTGCCTGTGTAGAGTGTCGTGAACTCTTGCATCTTTCTAATTTCCCTCCTAAACTCTTCAGTGTAAATTGATCTGTTTTTTCTTGAGTGTATTGCAAGTATTACAAATGGGAAAATGATGGCATCAATCCTCCCAGAATTACTGAAATTCTCATAGAGAAAACCTCTCTATTAGATGGCTGAATGCTATGAGTCCTCCTGGGTTGTTTTTACAGATCAATAAGAGTTATTCACAATTTCCTATGGCATCTATCTCAATTGTCACTCAGGCTCACATCTCACATTTCAAACAGACATTTCACCTGTTTGCCTATGGTACTGATTTTGTTGTAGTTTTTATTCATTTTTGTTTTAAATGATATGATACATGTAACTGCCTCCTTTTTTCTTTAAAAAAATAAATATTATTACTATACATGTATCTTATCTCATCTTGAAACGAATTTTGAATGTGCATTTCACCTCTCTGTATGCGACTATCCCATGCGACATTCCGTTGATGTACATTGAAGTCCTGTACTGTATGTTTTTTTGGGTTAAAAAAAAAGAAAAATGTTCTTCCTTTACTGAAAATATCTTGCCGCTGCTCTACTTATCCCGCGTGCGCGCACACCCCTCCCTACCCTGTTATTATTAGTCCCATGACGACACACATGGCAGTGTCTCACATTAGTCCGGTTTTGGTTGGTGCCAAGCACATGTGATGTGACTGCAAGTGCAAAGCTTTAATAGTCAAATAATATAAATTGTGTCCCAGAAATGATCTTTCACACCTTGTATATATGTACACACACCGATATGTCATATTTAATATATATATTTAAGATGTACATGGCGTATAGATATATATACATATACATGAGTATAGATCTCGCCTATCCCCAGGTGGTGTCACTACTCGTGCCCCCTCCCTCCCATAACCCTCTTTCTCCTTCTCTTCCCCGGTGTATGTTGCTACATGAGAGGCATCTGAGAATGGGTTTATATAAAAAAAAATTACGAAAAAGAAAAAAAAAAAGAAAAAAATGAAGAGTGCAGTGGAGGACGTAGATTATTTGAGTGTTGTAATAAGGAAAGTGGAATCGGTGAGTTTCAGAGATTTGTTAATGGTTACACTCTGTCGTGGCTGAAAAACAAGGTGTTTTTTTTTTTTCTAATTATTTTTATTTTTATTTTTTGTTTCTGGTTTGTTTTCATATTTTTGTGCTTTTCTCTCTCTCTGTTTTTCTTTCTTTCTTTTGTTATTGAAAATGTGACAGCTTTGCTTGTATCAGTTCTATGATTGATGTGATGGTATTTTTTTTCTGGTTTGTTAGGGTTAAATGTGAGTGATGGCAACATTTGAGTTGTTAGTTGAGTCTGTGGTCATCACGGTTCCGACAGGCCTGTGTGAAATTTATTCAAGTTATGCAAGATAGAAT
Organism: Doris montereyensis; assembly: GCA_037039925.1. Taxonomy (NCBI): domain Eukaryota; kingdom Metazoa; phylum Mollusca; class Gastropoda; order Nudibranchia; family Dorididae; genus Doris; species Doris montereyensis. Next base: position 794,747 of record JAXRKP010000007.1, on the reverse strand, counting down.
GAGAAGAGCCAGATAGTGCCTGTGGCTGAAATCAATTCATGCCCTTGGTGCTGACAGTAGGGATGTGGAGGATTCTACACACATAAGTCGCAGTTTGGTTTTGCATCCACAGCTACCTTTTTACTTTTGACTTTGAAATCAAAATTTACAAAATGGATTGGTAAAAATATATTCTGCTGGCTGGTAAAATTTGCTGTCTTGGTTCACTGGCATAATAATAATAATAATAATGATCTGATTGTTAATGTTGTATGTGGTGTATTGAATAGCCATCTTAATAGAGAGCAAAGGCCCCTATATCATGTGTATAGTTTTAATCATCCGTTTTGCCTTGATCTGACGATCGTGAGTTCAAACTTCTAGTATGTGGATGGAAAATTAAATTTTGTCTAGGTCTGATTGAAATCCCACTTGCACTCCTTCCTTTTATTCAAGGGGTAGTTTTAATTAATTCAATGTTGATAAGAGCAGTATTTTGGATTAAAATTGGAACAGCGTTTTCAAAAGCTGCATCTCAAAATCAGCTACACCTAAGCTTACATTAGCTTGGGAGTGAAAACCTGTGTCAGACGAGCGTTCCGTCGAGGAGGTAATTATTATCACCTGATCTACTTTACGCTACAAAAACTGGGATACACTCTTGCTCTATGGGCCACAATGGCCTTGAAGGAACTTTACTTTAAGCTTGCAGTGGTGCTCTCTTTTTGTTAATTTTTTCGAGCCAGGAACCATTATGTTGGTGTGGCCTTTTTAATGGACGCTTTTTGCATGCTTAGAAACTCAAAATGTCTTTATCCACCCTCTAGAAAGTATTAAAAGTCCTTCAGACAGGCCTTCAGCTCTTGTTGAATATTTGTCTGTATGTGTACCTTTATCATGCACGAGGGACCAGTACTTAGGTTGGTAGATTGTCTCACTACCACTCCAGAGACCCAGTCTGGGCAAATTTTCTGACCCTCCTGTCGACCCAGCAACAAAACGGGTAGCTAGGCCTTTTGAGGCTCTGAAAGTAAAGGCGACGTGGAATGCAATGGTCAATCTACCAAATTATGCCATGTGCGTAAAAAAATCAGGACTCTGGATTACCCTGCTCTCACTTCTGAATCATGGTTCAAAAGTTGAGCCTGCAGGGATCTCTCCTCTTTTTAAGTTTTAAGAGTTTCATGCCTTCAAATCTTTCTTCATACAAGACTGTTTGGAACTTAACGTTATATAACTGTTGTGTTTGAACATACATGTTTTACAAGTGTAAGGGCCCTACAGCCAGCTACACCTTCAACTCCAAAGATCAAAAGAAAATCATAACCCATTTGTCTCATTTAGCAGGATTTTTGTAAGTGAAACTTTGACCTTTTTAAAAATAGAAATACAGTCATAATGGAATGGATGATGGTTTTGTGTGATAAGTGGCGAGTGGTTTTTAAAAATAAAAATGTTAATGATCAATCAAGTGTCATCGCAGTGCGATGAGTTTGTTTGTATAGTCATTTTACCCAGTTGCAATATTTTAACATGCATCTTTCACAATGAATTCATGTGTGTCTCCTGCCAAAGGCCACACAATATCGTTCAGCCTTTACAATCCTCTCCATGTGCCATAATGAGTCGCAAACAACGCCTGCTTGCTTGCATCCCCCCCAGCCCCACACCCCATGCACATTTCAAACATTTAGTTCATTTTGAAACGCTCAGTCTCTGTCACTCCATCTCTCTTTCTTTTGATTCCCCCATCCCCACCCTACCACCACCACTGTTTTATAGCTTTCTATGGATAGTTTTGTACCAGCAAATAATCTACACACTTGAGAATTTGATGGTGCTAATGATTGTGAGAAAGTTTAAAGAGGGTCTGACGAGAAGAAAGATTTCACTGATAACTACATGAATGTCTGCCTGGAAGTGAAATGAAACCTTGTGTTAGTGTCTGCTAAATGAATGCTTGCCCTTGTAAAGTGATCAGTAGTGGGGACGAAGGATTCTTGAGAATTTCTATAAAAGAACAGAATGTCTCTGAAATCGAATTTCATCTTTTTGTTTCTTTAAAAAAAAATTAGAATTCATTGATGTCACATTAGTTTTATCCCTGCATTTAACTCCAGCACAAAAGCCCCAGGCCACCTCTGCAAACTTAGCTTTGATGTTAAAATGAAATGCTCTGAGTGTAAGACAAGAGGATGATCATGAGTAAGCGTTTTATTAGAATTAGAATATGGGGAAAGCCAGTGGATATGGATGACGTAGTAATATGGCATTATTAAATATGGTAAAAATGTAATACTTCTCTCCTGTTCTTGAAAGAACCAGTGCTTGTGTTGTAATTCATTTTGAATTTGAGTTTTCGTTCTAGTAATACCAGTAATAATAGTTTCAGCAAACGCAAAGACTAGTATTTTCAAAACATCGCAACTCATAGAATTTTTTGTTAATGGATTCTAGCAAACTGATAGATGAATTTAGATTTGACATATTATTGTTACACTGTTTGCTTTTGTTATAGTCCTTGATCTCAATGGAAAATTATGCCTGTTCAAAAATCAAGGAAATATTATTGTTATTTATGGGCATGTTTAAATAATCCTACATCAAGTCCATATATACTATACGCATACCATCACCTACATAACATCTGTTGTAATCAATTATACAATGGTTTTACTACACCCCTTAATATTCTCATAGATAGTCCACCTATAATAAGATCATTTACTATTAATACTTATTATGGAAAATGTGTAATGCCTTTCTTTAGATTCAGTCATTGCAAAAATAGACACATTTTGAGGGAGTTATGCTACTGTTCAGAAAAATAAATCTGTAAATGTATAAATTGCCACGGCTAAACTTTCTTTGTGAAATATCTATTTGTTTGGATTATTATTATTTCTATAGGTCTTATGTATTGATTCATGTATGTTTGTATGTATATCTGATAGAGCCTTTTCATATTATATATTGAATAAAAAATGAATACCAGTAAATCTCTTATCACTAGAAATTCATTTATTTCTGTGTTGAAATTAATGCTTTTGGTTGGTATTAAAAATGTCTCTTTATTTGTTCTTTAAAAAAAATAAATGTTTCATTCCTCTCCTCAAGGTTAGCCTAGCCCATAGTGATGAATAGTATAAATTGGGAATTTGAATAAACCGATGTGCATTATTCCTTGTCTGGTCACGTTAGCTTTGTCCGTAGTCATCCAACTCCCCTCTACTGCTATTACAAATTAAAGCAAGTTTGGAAGAAAACATTTTTGATTTTATCTTTTTGTTTATTACTTTATTCTTTTCTGTTTAACAAGAGATACATCCATCATAGATATAGTCAAGTTCCTTTAAACTCATTTTGAATACTCCTGTTAATACTGTTAAGTACACAAAGTGATCTGTAATGAAGCTTTTCGTTTCAAAGGATATCACTGTGAGTATGAGCGACAATTTCCCTGATATCAGATGGGTATTCACATGCCCAGTTTTATTCTTTCGATTATCGTGTTAAAGTGTGCTGCAAGTCCCTTCTTGCACACAATGACACTAGTAAACGAGGGTGGTCAGACGCCAAAAGCCAATGGCTGGTGGAAAACCAGCTCTCGAGACACCTCTCTCTTTCTTCATGTTCTGTGATAGCTCAATGGTCAATGAATGATGATCAGCTCCGATTGGTCGAATACTAAGCCTCCTTTTGGAAGCTCAGGTCGAATCAGATTGTACTAAAAATAGGCTTTACAATGATACCCCATAGTCCCGCCGATGTCAAAGTTAAGAGATCGTCCGGGCGATTAAACTTTCATCAACTTTAATTTGAAGTTTTAAAATGCTCCGTAGAGATAAAAAGCAGTCTTGTAGTCTTCGGAGTGGGGGGGGAAAATTGGGCTTATTCTGTTTTCATGACTTCAAGTTTAAGAAATATGAGTTTTGTGAGCGATCGTTTTTTCGAGATAGAAGTAAATTTGGTGTTTTGGCCCAAAATTTTAAAATTCGTAACTTCGTTTACTATTGTCCAATAGATATGATTTTGGTATCAAATTACTCAGGTAATAAAGTTCTTTCCAGTGGTAGCATTGCTTACACTTGACATTTTGGTTTGGACTACCTACTAAATCCGAATAAAAGGTTGAGGCTAACCTGATTTCTGCAATGTTAAACGAAATACATATTAATAGGACCAACCCCTCAATTTTCACTGAAATTTTCTACGAGAATGGCCTGCCAATCTTCACCCCACTACCCAGCACGCGAAGAATGCTTGCTAATGCTAGATTGCCAGTCTATGATTGAGAAGGCTTCATGTCCTTCCTAGTCCTAGTAAAGTCGAACCTGCTTAATCCAAGTCATGTGGGAACAGGCAAAAGTTTGGATTAACCAGGAATTTGGATTGATCCAAAAATGTCTTTTTTGATCTATGTGCTAGTCTACGTTCCTCTAGACTATGAGCTGGGTGTAAAGTAAATGTAAGAGTAAGAGGCAATTTTTGATGTTATCTTCTTTTTTTTAAATGGAGCTTCTTCATCACCATGTGATTTAGTTTTCAGGTTGATTTTAAAGGGCTTCTAGACTCAAACTCAAAGTAGTTGATTAATCTAGAGTAGATATACAATTAAACAACAGGGGTAACAACGGGACCAGTGGCGGGAATTGATCACAACTGAGAATTGACGACAAGCGAGTTGATTTTTTCTCGTGGGTTTCAGTATATTCAGTTTTAGTTTTAATGTTGTCACTAGTAAGTTTTACTTTTTTTTAAACTTAAAGTTTTTAATAACTCCCATTAATGCTATTGATTTTACAAGAATAAATATACAGTGTGTAAGTATGTATCAGGTTAATTTAAAATGAGAGGTTATATATATAACCTATAACTATAACAGTGACACTAAAAATTAATACAACTAACCACCTTTTGTTTTCTTTAATTGATTGCCCGTGCTGATTCCTAGGCTTCTTTAAGATTTACCGTACACGGTGGTATCACTGGTGTTACAAAAGAAAAGGAAGTGGAAGAGATTTCTGGCTGAAATTTGAAAATGGGGGGAAAACCAAGTCACTACAATGACTACTGGTATATGAACAATTCAAGCTGACTGTCCGTATCAGGCAGTTTGTTTTGTTTGTTTCTTTGGAATCTAACCTGTCCACCATATCCGGTGATCTCAGGGTGAATAAAGAGGAAGCATTAAGATGAAAGAGAGACATGATAAAAAATGAAAATTGAAAGAAAAGAAGTAGCACCTACTACTAGTAGGACCAGCTGCACCTGCCAATCACCACCCCGCAGAGAGACTGGTTATGCTTGAGTTGTCCTCAAATTTTTGTTGTTGATGGGTAAGAAAAAAGAAAATAGTTTGTTATGTTGGAACAAACAGATCCATGTCATATTGAAACAAAACAAGGACTTAATAAGTTAATGCGAGTCAGCTCTTTTTCTCATGGGATACATAATACATGTGTGCGGTCCATCCAAGGTTGTATGTTGTATGGATACGGACATGAAGGAATGAACACACCATGCCTCCAAGTCCAAGTAAAATACATGTAGATCTTGCACTGAGAGTTTTCAATCAAGGCTAATTCCTCTGCCCTTCTTGATGTTACTGTCCTTAATTTTCAGCTAATCCAATATTCCAATTTCACTGTAACTGTAATAACAATGAGACACATTTAATCTTTTAGAAAAACTTTATTTTATAGACATTTACACAACAGCTTTAATCTTAATTTATCTCAAAATAATGACATCACGGATCGAGAAGAGCGAAATAGAAATTTAATCAGACAAATCAGATCTTTTACTTTAGATTTACGGTCAGGCAGTGGAAACAGGATAATATAATCACTTGGACCAGGGCTATAAAGACAGATTCCTGTTGCGGTTATACTAGAAAAAGAGGACAATACTCATCCAGGCTCATTGCCACACACAAAGGAGCAATATTGCATTACCATAATGAAACTATAACAGCGACACTGAAACTTAAATAAATGCACAGTAAATTGAATTAAAAGTAGAGAACTCTAAAAGTTAGTAAAAGATATAGAAAAATCAAATACATATTTGCCAACCTTTTCAAGTTGAAAAACAGACTCTGACCGTACAAACTAATTAAAATTAAATTATGCACAACGGCCCATTTGAATTAACCCCTTTAAAGTAAATAAAAAAAAATTTGCTGATTGCTAACCTTTCTACTGCCAAAATGTAACGGTAGTTTTTTTCCAGAAGTGTCTCCAGACTTTCACCGCAATCCCTTTTTAATAAAGTCACTGCCGTTAACTTACTGTTTTTTAACAAAGCATACAGCCAACCCTCATATACATGCTTTTTAAAGTAAATAAAGACTTTCAGATTCAGAGCTAAAACACACCAAATACGTTTTTTACACACTGGTTGGCAGCTATGCAAATAGAGAATGACCAAATACATGTAACAAATTTGTAAAATGAAAATCACTGATAATGATAACTAACAATACTCCACATGAAGATACAGTAGTCGCTACCCAAGTTCACGATTTTTCGCTATTATAAACCCCTATCTTTAAGTGCATGATGGCTTGGTCTTACTTGCCACATGAAGATACAGTAGTCGCTACCAAGCGCATGATTTTTTCGCTATATAAACCTCTATCATTAAGTGCATGGTGGCTTGGTCTCACTTCGGCTACATGAAGATACAGTAGTTGCTATAAACTTTCGCTACATAAACCCCTATCTTTAAGTGCATGGTGGTTTGGTCTCACTTCAGCCACATGAAGATACAGTAGTTGCTAGTGAAGTGCACAATCTTTCGCTACATAAACCCCTATCTTTAAGTGCATGGTGGTTTGGTCTCACTTCGGCCACATGAAGATACAGTAGTTGCTAGTGAAGTGCACAATCTTTCGCTACATAAACCCCTATCTTTAAGTGCATGGTGGTTTGGTCTCACTTCGGCCACATGAAGATACAGTAGTTGCTAACCAAGTGCACGAAGACCACTATCATTAAGTGCATGGTGGTTTGGTCTCATTTCGCCACATGAAGATACAGTAGTCGCTACCAAGCGCATGATTTTTCGCTATATAAACCTCTATCATTAAGTACATGGTGGCTTGGTCTCACTTCGGCCACATGAAGATACAGTAGTTGCTAGTGAAGTGCACAATCTTTCGCTATATAAACCCCTATCTTTAAGTGCATGGTGGTTTGGTCTTACTTTGGCCACATGAAGATACAGTAGTTGCTAACCAAGTGCACGATTTTTTGCTAGACCACTATCATTAAGTGCATGGTGGTTTGGTCTCATTTCGGCCACATGAAGATACAGTAGTTGCTACCGAAGTGCACAATCTTTCGCTACAAAAAACCCCTATCTTTAAGTGCACAGTGGTTTGGTCTCACTTCGCCAAGTGCACGTTCTATTTCCTCAGTAATCACATAATTTATTATATTATAGTCTGGACATGGCAAAATGTGTGAATGCTAGCTATGTACGATACAGCGCAAAGGAGAACAGAGAGAATCTAAGTCTGACTTAAGAGACGCGTGATGACACAACAATAAATCACCAACCGACATCCAGCTTGTCCTCCCGATGGTCATACACGTAATCATCTCTCAATAGTCTCAATATCTGGCGAGGCCAAGGTAGGTTGTTGTCAGTGTCAAACAAAGCACTGAGCAGAGACTGTCTCTCCTCTCTCTTACCACATACACAGACGCGCATTATACAGAGAGAGAGAGACAGAGAGAGAGAGAGAGAGAGAGAGAGAGAGAGAGAGAAAGGTACTGTTTTTTTACAATAAAGCCAAGCTACTTACTATACTACATCATAATTAGCAATGATAGTAAAATTAGAGCATATGTTGAGCATGTAGTGATGTACTACAGTGTATTGTACTCAGTAGTAAATAATATTGTATGACGACATCAGTTGTACAGTGTTAGCGTGGTCAATGGCCTTCACAGAATGAGTTGACCATGGACATGGATAAAGACCTGATCGAGGTCTGAAGTCTGGTAGTCTCATTTTGTTTATTCATTATCAATCTAAGTGTTAGGCAAGATATCCGTCACAATTATGTCATAACTAAATACATTTTTTTTAAAAATGTGATTACTATTTATTTAGAACAATGCAAAAGCGTGTCTGTACCGCTAGATAAGGAAACTCAAGGGATGCAGCCCCCCCCCAAAGGGATATAACCTTAACAAATTATGATGACCTGCTGACCACCACCCAAGTGCATGCTTAAGCTTGCTCACAACCACCGTGCACTTGCGCAGCGACTACTGTTTATAATATTACAGTTACACTGCATGTAGAAACAGCCGACTCAAATTGCAGTTACATTACTTTTTTAAAAGAAAAGAAAATGAAGCTAAGGAATGTTCTTTCAAATAAAATACAAAATAGTGCAATAAAATATTTTATCACAACAAAACCGACAACAAATGCTAGCACACATAAGTTCATTGTACAATTGATGCTTGTACATTGTATTAATTCTTATTGTTAAACAGAAGCTATTTGGATCACTCAAAGCAAATTTTGAAAATATTTTCCACTGCCAATGTTGATAGTGATAGCATAATCTAAAATAGAGTGTTTTACATTCACATGTCAATGTATAGCCTAATGGAAGCTTGTACAGCAACATGTTTCACTCCTACAGCTGATCAAATAAAATTGGATCCAAGAATAAATCAATACTCATTTTCAGACTGATGCTTTATTTTTTATAAATTTTTCAAAATCAATGCAAACTTGACAATGCACGTTGTTGTTAAAAATTAAAAGAACAGCCTCTGAACTTCTTCTTTTTCTGCAACAAGTGGATAATCAAAGACTTTAAGAATATGACAAGTATTAGCAAATATCCCTTCTCGTTTCTTATATTATTATATTACACATGCATAATATCCACTTCAAATTGCTTTTAATTTAATTTCTCTGGCACATGGACCTGCCAAATGCTATTTAACAGCAGACTAATTGTTAATCCAAAGTATTTGCTTTACAAGAAGTTATTCTCATAAAGGACAATTAAAATAAATGCTTTAAAAACCCAACATTTAAATCACTAGGCACAAGAGGAAAGTGATTGTTAAGCACAAAGTTAAAAATATATCTAAAACCATTATCCCTTTCATGAGAATGATACAATTGTTGACGTCAACAAAATTTAAGATACAATCACATTTATTAATAATAATCCCTTCCTGGGTGTTTAATCTTCTTTGAAGAACTGTTATGTACATAAAGATAAACAATCACAACTTTGGTGATAATGGAAATAAAGATTTTTGTTAAACAAAAATCACTGTAATATCAATTTCTTCTTTGTATTTCACTTCAAAAACAACATATAAACACATTGGCATTGATTCGACATAGTAATCCAAACACATGCATGTAATACTTTACAGTGGGTAAAATATTGACTAGACATTATTATAAAAGAGTGCTCAGAGTGAGAGTAACATATAAACAGCCATAATAAAGGAAAATATCTCTAATTTCCAAGTTCAAGGTCTAGCACTAGCAAGATAATTCAATTCAGCCTTGTTTGACACTTATTCAAAACATTAACTGGCTGAAGTGTTTTACATGACATTGTACTGTTAGGAAAGATACTTCGTTCTGCTTTCCTAACTCATTGCATGTGTCAGTAGGTACCCAGCTATAGGAAGAGAAAGAACTCGTCAGTGTATTACTATCAGTCTGAAGGCTGCTATACTGTATGCTTCCCAGGGAGTTCAAAACGACCTTAAATGAACTGGCCTGCTGGGGAATAAATGATGTGAGCCTCTGTTTGTGTGGGGATACAGACAACAAATCTCTATCTCTATCTTTATTCAAAATGCTTGGCCACACACTCACACGCATCCACAGCCAAAAGCAATGATAAGCAGTGTGTGATTCATCTGATGAATTACTTCCATTCCAGAAAGCTAAAGAGAATGGAATCTAAATATGAATCCATTACTCTGGAACTGATTTGTTAATGCAAAATTTGTTTTGTTTTATTTTTTAAGGACAAGAAATTAATAAAAAAAACAACTCTGGTTCTAAAACAAAATCCTGTCTGGCTCTAAAACAGACTTCTGTAGTAAGCTCTCAAAACATTTTTGATCAGTGGTTTGATAACTTGTAGGCAACGTTGCAATCAGGGGATTCTAGAGGAGTGCATTTTGAGAAAAAACGATTAGCACATTAGTACTAGTACTCTAGTAGCAGCATGACAATAAAATAAGAATTTTCAACTTTCTGTACAAGGTCTGTTTACAATAATCTAAATATTATTTTACTTGTGACAATGATAAAGGTGTTTAACATTTATTTACACTAGTACTAGTGAGTGTGTTCTTTTACAGTTAAGGTGACAGAGGCCTGAACATTTTTGGGGGCCACTGCTGTAGATCAATGGTGTGGTAATAGGGTACACAGACATGTGATTTTGATTGTGAGAAATTTATCAAATAAGGTTGTTTATAAATGAAGTGTTAAAGTAGACGTGTTCAGACTCAATTGAAATAATCTAAACTCAGGTACCTTCACTTAACTAGTTATTTATAGAGAAATCACTGCTGAATAAAGTATATGTGTGATTTTTTACTCATAAGAAATTTGTTTTTCTTTTAGGCAACAGGCTTGTGATTTATTTACATAACAAGCCTTAATAAAAAAAATGTATGTGAATCCAAAGCAGTGCCATCACATGATAATTTTAATTTGGTTTACCTGCAATTATAATAGAATATGAGATCTTTTGAAGTGTTTGTGGTATCAACTTTACATATTAGGAAGGTAGAAGTGAAAAGAAATCTTAAATAGCAAAAATTACAAACTCACAATATCCTAGTCCCTAAATATTCCCTCCTTAAAAATCAATTTCAACCAAACCCCTCTTCACACATACCCCCCCCCCCCCCCCTGAAAAAAAGAAGAGGAGAATTTCGCCCTGCCCCCCCCCCCAACAAAATAAATGCATTTATTTCTCATGTCCGGCGGCTTAGTCTCTCTCTCAATCTGATTTCTTTGGCTTTTCTCCTTTGAGTTTTTCAGCACCACCATTCGCATAGAATTCTTTAAACTGTTGGTCAGTGCCAAAGATTTTATCCCACCAGGTAAATGTTGAGGAATAGTTGCCATTGAAGTTGTAGTGATGGAAATCATGGAACTTTGCCCCTGAAAAAAACAACAACAAAGAAATCAATCATCATTAGCCACATCTATAACCTCCAAATCCAAAGATATGCATGATGCCTTTATTTAAATCTAATCTAAGTAGCTTGATCTGATTTCATTTTATATCCAAAGGGATCTTTAACGTGCAGAAAATGTTGTGATCTGCACATGGAACCTCCATTTTTATCATCCATCTCCTCTCTGATGGGACTAGGTGTCGATCCACCTACCTTGACCGAGTGTTGGTGTTGTGTGTGTGTGTGTGTGTGTGTGGGGGGATTTTTGCTATAAAAAAAATCAAGATAATTTTCAACTGTTGGGCTTGAACCCATGATCTTTTGGTTGAGAGGCTGGCACCCATCCTCTGGACCACCGAGTCCCCCTATATCTGATATTCATTTAAACAGTAACGTTAGTAACAGCTACAATATCATGAACTAAATTATACATATTTTCAACACAATAGTTCGGTCTATCTCTTCCTTTACAAACTTTATACATTATCATGAATGTAAGAAAAGACCTGATTAGGCAATTAATGACATCATGCGGGAATCTTTACTTCCTTGGAACAAAAAGAAAGGAAAAGAGCTTTCAAACCTAAAAAAAAAAGTGACTATGCGCTTTGGTTTCAACTTTAACTTTAAGAAAGTGAGCCACCTTGATGAGAACATAAAGATGTGGGGTGAATTTTCTATGTAATACTTATATACCCCCCCCCCCCCCCCCCCCCCCCCCCGTGTATCTATATCTACAACTCTCTGTTCTTTTCTCCCTTTTTTGTATCTGTTCGTCTTAGACTCCCTGCTAGATTTGATATGACAGGTGAGAGAGCGACTTGGTCGCGATGGTCCGTGAGCATGGCCTAAAAACCCTCTAGTTTGTCTGATAAGACAGTGTTGTCATCCAGGTGGTTCCAATCTTAAGCTGTCTGTACCAAGAAAGACTGCTTGAATTAGTACATATTTGTATGTGGTATCACTTCTGGTTTATTATTATTCCCCACTGATGATAATGATGCAATTATTTTTGTTTCAAATTAACTTTTGTCTTCATACCCCCCCCCCCCCCCCCCCCATACTTCTAATCAGTTCAAATATCACTATGTTCCTTTCCTGGATCACTATGTTCCTTTCCTGGATCACTATGTTCCTTTCCTAGACTTTTTCTCCTCTCTACTCTCCTTTCTGTTTTTCCTTCTGACATCACACTGTATAAATGTGTAGATGAACTAGATGCATTATTTGTTTATTGTTTGATGAAGGGTTATACCCGAAACATCAATATGCCTGTTCTATCGTATTTTTGGTGGAGTTTGTTCCATGATGACAACATGACATACCTCCATAGAAAGGGATCAAGTGGAAAAGGTTCAGGTATCCAAGGTCGTAGCCACTGTGCACATCAATCGTCTCCAACAAACGAACGGTCACCCAGGCCCAGAGGAAAGCAACATGATTCGCCAGAAGCAAAATGCCAATGAAGAATCCCATTCCTAGAACTGTACAACAAACAGAAAACATGCATACAGTTTCCCAGTACTGTCATTCTTTCGGCAACAGTTATCAAATTAACATGGCAGAAGGGAGGGACGAGGGAGGGGAGATCATAAACAACATATTGTCGCTGTTGAATTCTATCCATCTAACTCAGGTTTCGTAAATTTTTCAGGACGTACCATTTTACTTTAATTAAAAATAAAAAAAGGTGAATTTATACTGTCTTCAAATATCATTTTTAAAGTATAAATTATCTCCCCCCCCCCCCCCCCCCCCCCCCCCCGGCAAAGTCATCGATCAGTTAAGATTTTTTTTCGTCTTCTCAAACTCAAAGAAAGTTACCAACTCCAAGTTTGGTGGATAGAATTATGTAGCAACGATGTATGTGGGATTTATAAACAGACATGTCATACATCAATATGAAGAAAGTGAGAGAAAAATGAAACAGATTTCTAAAAAAATTCCGCTTTAGTATAGGGAAAAGCAAAGACGCAAAGTGATAGAATGTCTGTATAGGAACAGGCAATTGAAAGACATTCAAGAGACATACATAAAAGCTTGGGGGACAAAAAAGGAAAATCTAAATACAGAGAAACCATAGAGAAGAAGTGCTTTGACGTGAACAATATTATATCCCTTATTATTTATATAAGAACAAGTAGATAGGGATGTCAAACATATTTGGTTCCATTTTCAAACAGTGATTACTGCCTGCACTCATTTTACCCTAGTACAGTAAGGCTGTGGAACAAACTGCCTACAGGAATCTAGAAATGTAGTACTGAAGACTTTTAAAAACAAAAATATATATGCTGACAGGAGTTGGTCAGCTATTATGGAGGAGAAGAAGAAGTGGATTATGAAACTGCTTCTAGGTAACAAAAAAAATGTAATAAAAATGATGTTATAATAATGCTTACTCAGAGTTTCAGCTGGGTGAGCATACTCTGCAGTCATGCCAAAAGGAGTCTGGAGAAGAACAAAGAACAAGTAAAAAAAAATCTGACTTATCAGATACAGTGGAGTCCAATATTTCATCTGGTAACTCTCGCTTTATTTCAGATACACAGAACAGTTGTAATGAAAAGCTTCAACTCTATCATTAATCTCAATACATCATAATTCCTCCCAAGAAAATTCAAATTTTATCTCCGATATGGCGTCATTAATCAGGTTAAAAAAAATTTGTTTTAATACACTATAACTATAACTGACCTGAAAGTGGTGGTGTACTTTATGTACATGTTTGTAGATGCGAGGGTCATGAAGGGCACGATGTAAAAAGTAGTGCCAAGTGTCCTCTATTACAGCACAGCCAAACACTCGAAGAGCAAAATTGTACCTATAAAGACAATAACATATAAATTTTACACATAATGTATGTAAATGAAAAAACAAACAAAAGTAAAGGTCCTTCAAGGCCATTAAGTAAGGCCCATAGAGCCGGAACAAGTGATAATAATCACCTTTTGGACAGGATACTAGCCTGACGCAGATTTTTACTCCCAAGCTCGTGCTTGTACCCATTAACACCTAGGTCAAGTGGGGAAATTGTGTGTTATGTGCCTTTCCCAAGAAACACAACGTCGGACCCAGTTTTACTAGGATTCAAACCCGGGACCTCATGATTCCAATTCCGGCAGCTTAACCACTCGGCCACCGACGTCACACATACAAATAAATGCCCAATGCATTCTCATGTGACATTGTAGAACTCAAGTTCCTCAAATTTTACAAAGCAATGAAGGAACTGAATTTAGGTCTGCATGCAGCGATTATACAGTGTTACATACTACAAGTCTCTATTGTATTACAGTTTGCTATGGCTAAATTCATACTCCAGTTTCCCATTTTCTCTATCACTTGGGCTATAGAAGACTCCATAATTTAAGTCACTTTCTTTAAATCCCTTTTGTGATTGGAATAAGTTGGAAAATTATTCCTTTCTCTTTAAACATTTCAGGATATCACAGTTAATAAAACTGCTGCAGCCATACTTCTCTTTGCAAAATGGAGTTTGCTGTATGCATAGCTGCTAACTTTTTCAAATCCAAAAACAGACTCTGATTGTGCAGACTACTTCTAATTTGCATAATGGCCCATATTGTTCCACATAACATTGATAATTTAACTTGAATTAACCCCTTTTTAAGGTAAATAATAAAAAGGCTGTTGATCGCTGGCCTTTCTGGTGAAGGCCGATGGTAATTTTGCAAAATTCAGGATGGTGTCTCTGGACTTTCACCCCAATGTGTCTTGAGTCTCTGCCGTTAACATAGAGTTCCTTAAAATACCCAAAAGGTTAACCCTTATGTACCAACTTTTCAAAGTAAATAAAAATATACAGACTCTAAGCAAAAAACCAAATAACAAAAAGCAAAAATAAAAAATATACTCTTTTCACATACTGGTTGGCAGCTATATATAAGAACCAATGCAACTAAACAATATATAAGCTGTTCCTGAAAATAAAATACCTCTAGCCACAAGATTTTAAGGAACTGAACTTGGTTTAACGTTAAAACTAGTTTTTATACAAATCACAATTCAATGTTTAATCAAAGTCAAATCACTGTTAACTCTACAAATATTCAATTTAAACTTCAAGGTTTTTAGGGTTTTTTGCCCCACGGCCAGGAGATGAATGATTATGATTGTAATTATACTATACAAAAGAAAATAATAAAAATCATAACTTATATTTTAACATTATTCTCAACTATTCAGACATATTCATTGATATGAACACATATGAGCACAAAAAAAAAAAAAAAAAAAAAAACAAATTCAGACAAACTTTTCTTTTTTCACATCTACAAAGAGACACTTTACCAGGAAGGCATTTCCTCCCATCCATATGGGATGTTAAACATTTCCGTGAAGACATAGGTACCTGCAATCAATGGCAGCTGTGGGAAGTAAAAATAAATTTCAATGAAAGTTACCCTATACACCATATATGGTGATGTCATGGTGAATTAAGAGGAAACAGCACAATGAAAGAAGAAGGACCTTGTAACAAAACACTGATAAATTCTTTTTATTTTTCATTTCAAAATGAGGCCATATCTCATTTCCTTTCAAGGAATCGTTTCTTTGTGAACCTGGTTAGACTAGTTTCATTGCAAGCACAGCAGTGATTTTGGAGTTTTTAGAAAGGATTTCAAATTATCTTCTTCTGGGTAATCAAGCAGCATGTGGTGACTATCTCATGGGGATATGAGAGCGACTAATGCAATGCCACCCACTCCACTACGATGTGACCAGCCTCACAAAAGCATAGGGAATAAAAAATATAAAAAATTATATTACACCACTTATTATTTGTTCTACATTACCATTTGAGGTAAGGGTCACAATAAAAAAATTGTTCATACTTCTGTTTATCCCAACTCAATTAACTTGATAAGAGCACATCTTATAATGCCATTTTTATTTAAGGAAGATTGATGAAAAAAACAATCATTTAAATAAAAAGGAATAAAAAGTTTTAAACACTTTATATAATTTGTGTTTGTTCTGTTGCTTATACTCAGCTAAGGGTAAAATCCCTTCAATCAAAGCCATTATGGCCAATAGAGCCGGAGCTTATCCCAGTTTCTGTAGTGTGAAATGGAACCTACGATACTGTTAGTAATCACCTCCTGGACAGGACGCTAGTTTGTCACAGGTTTTTACTCTCAAGCTAGTGCTTGTAGCCATTTGCACCTTGGTCGAGCGGGAAAATGCGTGTGAAGTGTCTTTCCTAAGAAACACTAGCTTTGCTAAGATTCGAACCCGGAATCTCATGGTCCCAAGTTCAGCAGCCTAACCACTCGTCCACCGACACCACACTCAGCTGAGGGTGTTTTCTGATTAAAAAATAATGTTTTTATTGCTATCACAATCTTTTTCTTCTTCTGTGGATCTCTCTGCCACAGGGTCAGATCAGGAGGTGGATTGTCTCCATGACGTGTATGGTCTTTGCTATCATAATGATTATTCCTAAGAAAGCTTTAACCATCACAGAATTTTTTTACATACCTGAATGCAAAAGTGATTAAACATAAGCAGTCTGAAACATTTCCACTGGCCATCATATGTTTCTGGACGAGTCTACACAGAAATCAATGAAAGTGAAAGCAAACTTGTAAATGTCATTAAAAAAATAATATATATACAGTATTTCACAGGCACACTTGAGAGCAGCAAGAAATAAAAAAAGTCAAGCAAGCATTCTAATTACCTATCTGTCTGATTTTGTATCGTTTAATAAATGTCATGAGTTATTACCTACTTCCTTTATTATATAACACATATACATACATTATATATAGACACATTAAATAGTGCTTAATCTGAAAATACCAAATTCAAAAGTTGTGCGTTATTTTGCAAGCTTGTAATTCATTGTAGTGAAAACAGCTCAATTTACACTGTTTAAACTGGAAATAGAATTCACACCCCCCCCCCCCCCCCCGGATGCATTGTTCCCATGGATAAACCTGTCAAAGAATTTCAATGAACAATGTGTATATCGATTCCCACCTTTTCTTGCTGTAACACCGTTCCATCTTGGGAAAGATTTACAGAAATGTCAGCCCCCTCCCCACGCTTTCTCTCTCTGATGCAGTAGTTACCGTTTAAATGCCCGCCGCCATAACAACTATTTTTTCCAAATGCCTGCAATCTCAGTGAAATCAATTTTTTTCTTACATAAATTGCCCGTTACAAAACCGATTTCCCTCTAAATGATTTCCTCCACAGCACCTACAGGTGTATCTTTTCAAAATCATCATAAAGTATGCCTACAATTGATTAAACATTCTTTTTCTTTTTTTCTCTACACATGTAATATCCCATTGCTAAAAGGACTAATTTATGTATGTCAACAATTCGTCATGCATTGTAACCACCCTTCATATATCTATCCAATATACTGTAATGTAAGATGACCAATGACCAGCCTTCTCTTCTTAACTCCACCCACTGTACCACGCAGCCTTTGTCCCGTTGGATTACTGGTTTGTCACTAGGCAACTAGAATTGAGCAGTCTTCTAGACTCCACCCACGACTCTTTCCTTGATGTCGTAAGTTTCATGAAATAAGTTTTTAACTGACCGGGCACGCATCGCAATCGAGACAGTTTTATTGCTTCCTTGTCTCGCATTGGCTGTGTATCCTTTGTGCCTTCAAGTCCTCGTGGCAAGCGATGGTTATCCCGCCAGTGAGCCCACCACCTAAGCGTTAAAGAACTTGTGGTTTCCAGGTGTGCCTATTTCTCACATTTAATTTTACATAAAACGGAGGACTCTTCCACAACAAACAGTCTACTTATGAATCTTTATCTCTGTCCTTTGTCTTAATTTCTGAACCCATACTTGATCAACTCCAATGGTGATCACCCTGAAATTTTGCCGACCGATTTTCCCATAAATGCCCGTTTCGCCTAAATGCTCATTTTCTCTGCTTCCCAAACCTCAGACATATAGGCGGTAGGTACTGTGTGTATATATATATATATTACAAGCATTTTACACCCGAGTGGTACCGAGTACATGTACGATTATTAGATCGGGTAAGTATTCAATTTTGAGGTTATGCAGGTAGGCGTGAAGGTACTATTCCAACTTTTCAATTGCCTGGTATAACCTGCTCAAAAGAGTGGGCTAGTTGAATGAAAATGATACTTACAAATTACAAAGAAGGGGAAACAATGAAGCTTACATTAATTCAACGTCACTTTTGGCAGAACATTTTCTCAAACAAATACAATCTGGGAATGATTTAAAGCCTACAAGCAAAACATGGTTACTCTTAGTGGCCTAGCAACAGCGTCTTGGTGAACAAAGATCGACCAACTCATAATATATATATATATATATAGAATACATGTATCTACATACAAATCCTATCTAATTATTCTTATAATGTAATATACTCACCACTTGAACTTTAAATCTTTTCATAAAAGGAAGGAACTGGAAAATGAAAGCTGGGAGGCAAGCTGCAAAATAAACCAGCTGAAAAGAAAACAAAAAACCAAATTCATAACCATGTAATATTAATAACCAACGCAACAGTGTGACAAAAATAATACATGTATATGTAATTCTTTAGCTAGGTAAGGGCAGCCTTCAGTCATCGAGTTATACTGCGATTCATCAATCTGACTAGTAGTTATTTTTTAGGACCATATCCCCTCCACCCAGATTCTTGTTAGTTATTGAATTTATTATTATTGAAATGGGAGCTTTTATTGAAACAAAGAGAATTTTTTTATTGAAATCAAGAGAACTTTTAACAGACACATCAAATAGAACCGACTAGCTGTACTGATTTATAGCCATGTTGATGTTACACCATTCTAGATCCAGAGCTATTTGACCCGGAAGTGAATGCAACTAATCAAAGTGGCTAGGTGGTGTTTAATTCTTATGCCGAAAGTGTTAACTTTCAAATTTAAAAAGTATTTTATTGGGTATTAATGTATCTATTCTATCTTATGACTTTTACCATCTCTGAGGACATTAAATGGAGCCCTCACATAACCAATACACATGAAGAAAGCCAACACCACATTCGACTACCTCCGCCGTAATCTGAAACATTGCCCAGAGTCCTGCTGCAAAACAGCTTACTTGACCCTAGTGCGCTCCACCTTCCACCTTAGAATACAGCTCTTTTTTGTATGGGATCCCCACCTACAGAAGGATAAACAGAAGATCAAAAAGTACAACACCAAGCTATCCACTTTATACCAGGAGATTACACCACAAAAGAGCCAGAATAAATCTAAAAAAATGTAAACCTTAACTTACCATCCCTTCAGAACCAGAGAAAGGCAAAACGGTAGGGGAACCGGTACCAACACCGTCACCTCAAGACTAATTATTCCTGCTTCGCCCAAGTTCTGAGCGTAGAGTAACTGTCAAAAAATTTACTGACTTTCACAGTAACAATTTTTTAGAAACCTATACTACTAATAATACAAAATGTTTTCATCCTTTCCAGTGTAATAGGGACGTCTTTAAAAACTCTTTCTTTCTTTCTTTATCAATGGGTTCAGTTGCCTGAGATGATCTTTCTCCAGGATGCCCTGTCCTGGCATTTTGTTTCCTTCCGAAAAATGTTAAATTTTTATTCTTCAATGCCTCTTTTATATCTTCTTTCCACTTTCTCCGAGGTCTGCCTTTTGGTCTTTTACCTTGGGCTTTAGCACTGTATACTGATTTAGCTATTCTATTGTCATTCATTCTGTTTACATGCCCAAACCATCTCATTGATTCGTTTCTATCTTAGTTTTTATGCCATCTGCTTTGGTTTTATCTCTTATTGTTTTGTTTCTGATTTTATCTCTTTTAGTATTCCCTACTACTCTTCTTTACTTCTTAGATATATCTTTATTTCATTTCAGCTTGACATACCACCCCCCCCCCCCCTCCCCCCCCCATCTCTTTGTTTTAAGTAGGTTCTCGCATAATCAGGGAGAGACCCCTGAAACCCCCTACCTTTTTTCTCTCTGGGTTTATGCGTAATAGGGGGGGGACCCCTGAACCTTCTCCCACCCTATCCCTTATTTTCACTTCATTCCCATTAAACATTTGGCCAGGTATTTCTGATTCCTATCTCGTCAACCATTCCCTGACATCAATTGGTAAAGTACCCAAATTAGATAACCTTACTGAATCACCGTCTAGATCTCTAGGTAAGCAAATGAAAGTTAAAGTCACTTCCAACAATGTCTCGACAAATCAATACTAAATGGTTGGGTTATGTCTAGAAATCTAAAACTGTTCAGCGAATTTCATAACAAAAGGCGTCAGCTAAGTAGACGCTGTTTCCATGGTGTCTTGTCAGGAAGCCTTCACTTACCTCATGAACGATAAGAGATCCCCATGTCGCAATTTGAAATTTGGTATAATGATTATTCATGTATATCCAGGCATTGGCAAATGGCTCTTTGATTGGGTTCTCTGGCAAAATATTAAGAAGATCATCCCCAACACTTAGAAATGTCGATGTTTCGTTTTCCATCGTGCAGGTTAGAGACGAACTCAACTCCTCAGACACTGTTATGTAAATCCAGTGGAGTTCACTTCAAGTAGTGCAAATCTACAGCCGGGGAAATATCGAACCAATGGAAGTCGATCAGTCCATCACCAGCTGATATATGGAAATCCCCTCTAGTAACTTAAAATAGAATCATGCTTTGACGCAAATATTATATTCTTGCATATGATTGGTGCGCTTCCAATCGCCTGATGTGACACCAGAGACCTTGGTCAAAAATGCTAGATTTATTCATAAGATATCAGTTGTACGTAATCATGGCTTTGAGATCACCCCACACTGGCACAGGGTTGACAACTTAAAGAGTGTAGCCAGAAGATGATGAAATCTAATGGGTTTTGAGGCTTTTGTTGAAGTTGGGTTTTTATTCTTTCATCCACTTAAGAGAAGAAAAAACCCTCTGAATGCACGATTCTTTAGGGTGACGTACGGTTTCTAAGAAATGAAGAAAGGGAGAGACAGCGGTTGGAAACGAAGACAATCATTATACATAATATTAATACCCGGTAATAATAATAACTTTAATAATATTTTTTTATTGTCCATTCAATGCAAAACTTCGTTTGCCACTGCTTGAGAAATCGAAAACATGGGATACACTTTTTGACATTGGAAATTGGGTGTGCTTCGAAAGATATAATATAATAATATGGTGAAAATAAGATATATTATATATTTTGTATTAAACATGCATACTCTTATGTTAATGAGTGAAAGGGAGGAATATTTAATATGACGCCAATCCCAAGCAAACAGGCATAGAGATGAAGCTAATTGTGGTTTTTTCTTCTTCATGCTGCTTGTACAGGATCACCAAAGTAAGGGGATGGGGAGAGAGAGAGAGAGAGAGAGAGAGAGAGAGAGAGAGAGAGAGAGAGAGAGAGAGAGAGAGAGAGAGAGAGAGAGAGAGAGAGAGAGAGAGAGAGAGAGAGAGAGAGAGAGAGAGAGAGAGAGAGAGAGAGATACATTGAGATAAAACATCTAAACAGGAATGAGTAACAGTCATTCCGGAGAGTGACATGGAATGAAATTTTAAAAAAAGAAGAAGAAAAGATAGATAAAGCAAATTTAATGAGACAAATGCGAAAGTACGATCCCAGCAAAAGGAAGAAGTTTGTGCCCCGTTACTGTTACTGATTCTCGTCAATTCCTCTCCGCTTCTAGTTAACTTCTCTTTTCTTTTTTTTTAACCTGGTGTGCGCAATTACCATCTCCCCCTCTCTCTCTCTCTCTCTCTCTCTCTCTCTCTCTCTCTCTCTCTCTCTCTCTCTCTCTCTCTCTCACACACACACACACACACTTCCCCCTTCTCTGTCTGTCTGTCTGTCTCTCCCCCTCTCTCTCTCTCTCTCTCTCTCTCTCTCTCTCTCTCTCTCTCTCTCACACACACACACACACACACACAGTCATGAAGAATTTGAATGATTGTTGTTGTGGATCTGAGTCCGGATGGATTTGGTGATGTGATGTTCCCCCATGACGAAAAAATTGTCATGATAAAATAATTTGAGCTCTGTCATTTCCGCTATGCGTTTTGCAACAGTTGAGTAATCAAAAAGTGAGAATCGAGAATCGAGACTGACAAATTAAAATTTAGAATTTCCGAAGAAACAAGGCCAAGCAAGCAAAATCATTTGTGAACGTTTAGCACCAGCATTATTGTAATATCTTATATTATAAATCACTGCATTCTTCGTTGAAAGTATAGAGTCCAACATTTGTCAAAAATTCGAAAACAACCCCATTAAATGAGGAAAATGAGTGAGTAGATTCTAGATGTAGCTCTGGAGATCTGAACTTATTTTTTATATATCATGAGTGATGTCCTCATTGTCATAAAGGGAAAGTTATTTATGTTGTAGATCTAGATCTAAATGTAAGATTTGTGTAGAGACATCTGATTCAAGTTTCAGTGTAGCCTAGATGGTACATATATCCAGTTCCATGTGTATTTATGCTCCGGCTGTGATTATTTTCAGCCGGGGTGAAAATAAGATCAGATCTTATTTTCAGTGGGTTTTCATGTCACTATGCCTAGTCCCTGGGTCTTTCGTTTTCATTGGTCGGGTCAATCATTTTTTAATGGCCCCAATATTTGTGTTTCTGCAACTAGAATTTAGAATCAATCAGCTAGGCTACGCTGTTTTTTTTGTTTGTTTCTCGTCGGCTGGGTTCTTTGTTTTCTTTTTTTGCTAGAGAGAGAAAGAGAGAGGTGATGGAAGAAAACACACGGGGAGGGAGTGAGAGAGAGAGAGAGACTCAGACAGACAGAGAGAGACGCTATACTATATTTAGTGGGCTGATCTTGTAAAAATGAATTGCAAATAGCGGTTCATAAAAAACCTCAAGAGAATCAAAAAGAAAGTTCGGCAAAATAAGAAAGATCCTACTAGTACTAGATCTACTGCGAAGCAGTCTGCACCGGTAAGCTTATGCGAGAATATTCAGAGAGAGAGAGAGGTGATGGAAGAAAACACACGGGGATGGAGAGAGAGAGGGGGGGCGAGGGGGAGAGAGAGAGAATGGAAGAAAACACACAGAGAGAAAGAGAGAGAGGATGGAAGAAAACACATGCAGAGAAAGAGAGAGCACACGGAAATTGACAGTGTTAGATTAGTATAAGTAAGAGAAAGAGAGAGGTAATGGAAGAAAACACACGGGGATGGAGAGAGAGAGAATGGAAGAAAACACACACAGAGAAAGAGAGAGAGGGAGGAAGAGAGAAAGGACGGAAGAAAACACACGCAGAGAAAGAGGGAGAGAGATAATGGAAGAAAACACACACAGAAAGGGAGAGGGGAGGGAGAGAGAGAATGGAAGAAAACACACACAGAAAGAGAGAGGGATAGGGGGGGGGAGGGAGAGAGAGAGAACACGGAAATTGACAGAAGAAAAACAGGGCCTTTCACTCAGTACACAACGAGAGTGAGAGAAGACACAGACACATAATATTTAAACAACAGTGTACACCTTGGCTCTGAAAAAGATTATTTTAAAAATAAAATGGAATACATTATTTCACAAGCACGGAGCCATGGAAAAACATGTCAGTATAGCCAGTTCTCAAAACCTTTAAAGGATGCAGATACAACACCACGTTTTCCAAAAACTTTCTTACAAGTACAAGTGTGATGGGGAACGTAAAAAATATACATGTACTTTGAAGTAATTTATAATAAAGAAAACGTAAAAACAATGCATAACCCATGTGATAAAATAAAGTGCACTTCAGTATACAATGTATTACACTAAAAATATGCAATCAATTCTCGAGATTTCGAAATAGGTCTACATAAAAAAACCTCAAGAGAATCAAAAGAAAGTTCGGCAACAAAAAGAAAGATTGTTCCTTTCAACATTTATATATTTAAAAAAAAACAAAACAAAACAAAACCCCACAAACTGTACAAGTGTGATGGGGAACGTTAAAAAAATACATATATGTACTTTAAAGTAATTTCTAAAGAAAACATAAAAACAATGCATAACTATGATAATTGATAACCCAGAGTGTGATCAAATGAATTGCACTTCTCAAGATTTGGAAATACAGATACATAAAAAACATCAAGAGGACCAAAAGAAAGTTTGGCAAAAAAAGAAATATTGTGCCTTTCAACATTTATATAAAATCTACATGACACATTTTCATATGTTCAAGATGAAAAAAAACCCAAAACAAAACAAAACCCCACACTGGGATAGGAAGGTAGGGCCTACATCAACGTTTCGCTGTCCCAGGGGAGAGATAAAAATAGAATGCCAGTGACAAAAGTAGGAATTGAACAAAATGAAAGTGTACAAGTGTGATGGGGAACGTTAAAAAAATACATATTTGGATAGAATGAATAATAGAATATGAAACAACGAGGCACGAGGCGGCTGCGACTGTGAGCAATATGAAACGAGGCACGACTGACATAGACACGAGGTGAATGCGACTGCGAGCTCTGGGACGAGATCCGGTGAAGGAAAAACCGGCTGAAAATAAGATCCAATAACTGCGAGAATCTCGTCTCTAGGGCGAGATCTGGTGAGGAAAAAACCGGCTGAAAATAAGATCAGAAATTATTCTTAGCCCGGCTGAAAATAATCACTCCGTTATGCTCCGCTACCACTGCTACCAGTCAGAATAAAATGAATGAGAAGAGAGATTCTGGTACTCTTCAAGTTTAACCCAAGAAAAGCGCCGGCCCTTTATTTAAAGGGCGTGTTACGGTTAGCCCGGGAAGAACGCAAGCCCTATATTTAGGGCCACCATTGGCACGGGAAACGCGCAGGCCCTAATTTTAGGGCCAGACACCAAGGTTTCTTTAATG
This sequence comes from Doris montereyensis, assembly GCA_037039925.1. NCBI lineage: Eukaryota > Metazoa > Mollusca > Gastropoda > Nudibranchia > Dorididae > Doris > Doris montereyensis. The sequence continues at coordinate 769,713 of JAXRKP010000007.1, read as the reverse complement.
GAAATTTCCACTTTCCTTACAATACATGGTTTATAACTTAGTTCAACCTTTGACTTTTGAGTTCATAGTCAAACAACAGCCAATGAGATTACAATTTATTTTAAGCTCGTGGCTTTCCCGGTAGCCGTTACCATTTGTCAAAGTGACGCTTTCTCCTTCAACACACTTCGTGCAAGTCTAAATTGATTACACGGCTATCGCTGCTATTGTTTAGTCCTTAGTTTAAGTTTCTTTTGTTGCATTAATATCACAATACGAATTCCTTATTTTTCAACTTACAGAAAATGCATGTTTTATAGATCTATTATCATCTGTAAATGTGAACTCCTTGTTCGTGAAAACTAGGTCTTAATCCGAGCTTCACCAGTTGCACACACTCGTTTTTTCATGCAACTGGCTGGGGCAACCCCTCACTGTAAGAAGGTCACTTCCAGTAACACTGGGAGCTCTATTTGGGTTAAGATCTGATGTAATATTTGACCCAGAAATGGTTGGCCAGGTAAGAAGACTCGCCAAATTTTTACCAATTAAAAAGAATTTGGGAATGAAGTGAAAATAAGGGGGGAGGGGGGGCTTCAGGCGTCCCCCTTCCGTCCTGAATAAAAGTCAGAAGATAGAATAGATACAGCAATATTCCATAAAATACTTATATCTGATAGTTAACACTATTTCGCATAAGAGCTAAACACCACCTGACCACTGTTTTTAGTTACATATATTTCTGGGTCAAATGGGACATCACATCTTTAAGAGTGCCTGTATTCTTAGAGTGGACGAAAGGATATTAACGTAAGAAAAGCTTGCAGTGTTACCAGAGGGGTTTCTCCAGCCATTTGCATGAAAGAAAGAGTGTATGCAAGGGACGAAGCTAGGATTTAGACTTAGTTCCAACAATGATTTCATGTTTACAGATGATAAAAGATCTATAACACATGTATTTTCTTAAAGTTGAAAGAATACGGAATTCATATTGAGATGTCATTGCAAGAAAGAAAATTTAAACGCATTTCATGTTTACAGATGATAAAAGATCTATATCACACATACATGTATTTTCTGAAAGTTTAAAGAATACAGAATTTATATTGAGATGTCATTGTAACAAAGCAAATTTAAACTCAGAACTAAACAATAGCAGCGATAGCCATGCAATCAACTTAAGCTTGCATGAAGTGTGTTGAATGAGAAACCGTCGCTTTGACGAATGATAGCCAGGCTACTGGGAAAGCTATGAGCTTAAGTAGTAATCATGCGCTTCCTGTGCCAATAACGGTGGCCCTAGATATAGGGCCTGCATGCTTCCCAGGCCAACCATAACACATCCTAAATAAAGATCTGGCACTCTTCTTCGGTTAATAGTCTGGCACATCCGAGGAACAAAGATTTAGAGTGGTCTAGCAATCAACTTAAGCTTGCACGAAGTGTGTTGAACGAGAAACCGTCGCTTTGACGAATGATAGCCAGGCTACTGGGAAAGCTATGAGCTTAAATAGTAATCATGCGCTTCCCGTACCATGGACCAGAAGTAGAGGCCAAATAAAGCAACTTCTTTGTGTCAATAAGTCATCCTTTGGTGCTAGAAGATATAAAAAAAATAGTCAATCTTGTGATAAATGTAACCCATTTCATTTTGCGTTTTGATTGGTTGATGCCAATGAATGATTGAATGTCCCAAATTTCCCTTATAAACATTAACACGGCCACTGTAACATCAGATTTGCTACTTTCGACAACAAAACAGCCACCCACTCTAAGACAAAATATTACCACACAACAGATTCTCGTTAGTTATTGTATTGAACAAACATTTAATTTGATTGAAATAGGAGCTTTTTATTGAAATTTTGAAAGTTTTTATTGAAATAAACAGAACTTTTAATAGACACATCAAACAGAAGTGACTAGTTGTACTGATGTTATACTGTTATAGCTGTGTTGACATTCTATCTCTCTTGCAGACCTGCCTATTTTTACGAATTTCTCGTAACGGTTACGGAAAATTGATGCTGATTACGGGATGAAGAAACCACAATAAAAATTAAAGATTTCTTAAGAGTATGATTTCTGAAGGAAAAAATGGGAAAACTGTAATTTTGTAAAACGGTCGGTTCCATCGTTCTTAAAGACTCGAGATTCGTTTGCATCGTTAATATTCGATACCAAATTCAGATCTTCCCGATTACAAGTTATCATGTGTAGGTGTAATTATCAAGTTACAAACTGCGCTTCTCGATTTCAACATTCTTCATAAAATAGTCTAACACTAACAGACGATGTTAAAATTGTAGTACTCTCCGATAGACGCAGGCTAGGTATAAGCCTATTTGACAGAACTGAGGTGTCAATCGTCCTGCTCATTTCCTGTTTCTGATGGTTTCTTGTAGTCTATTCCATTGCATGAAATCTCCGCTCACTGCCACAGCCAACCGTAATGCATGTGAGTCGATCAATAATGTTGCGTTTAACAGAATAAAATCTGGACAGACAGCCATCGAGAAATCAGTCCTCCAAATCCCTCTCTCTCTCTCTCTCTCTCTCTCTCTCTCTAAGGAGCAGGATTGACAGTGTAGGCCAGACATGACATAAGTCTGTCTGACACCTTCATCTGGGTAGTACTTGGACTCGGACAGACAATGAAGCTAGACGTGGAAGAAAACTGACACTAGTGACACGTTTGCCCTAGACCTAGCATTGCTCGCTAAAGTGTGCCATTTGTTCTCATATTATTGTTATTTCTGACAAAAGCTCAACAAAATAGTCATTTTAAGGCCTCTAATGGATGGGTATGAAGTTGCATTACGGATAAAAAAGCGTGTCGACCGTGTCTTTACACACTGTCATTATATAGTAAAAATCGGTCAGCAGAGGAAAGCATGTGTTTATCATAGTTTATGCAGAGTGTGTGTTTATCCAGCGACTACTGTATTATTATTTTACAAACACATCAAACCCAATAGACTGTGTGGTCAAAGAAGGTTCATTTCAGTGCTGCTTGCTTTATTTTCTATTTTAAGATTCACGGATCCTTGCAGTTACAGTGCTCATTGATCAGCCTTTACTTTAACATTACGTAGGCCATAGTTTAATATTTCAAGCAAAATGTCACACAGTTATTTTCTTGGTGAAATCCAATGTTTGAATGAAACTTGCAATCAGGGAAAGAAAGCTGAAAAATAATTCAGGCAAGATAGAAGCAGAGCAAAACAAATACTGAATAACAAATCTTTGTTTAGATTCATCTTTTTCCATTTCTGTTTTTGTTATTACAGCTCTAAATCCAGCAATTGGAAATAAGATGAATAGGAATGTGAAGGCTCAGCTGATACTGAGCTTCGAAGAATCTTAACTTGCGTGAAGATTCATTTTGTAAGTATAGTCATCGTGATTGCATGCAAAATTGTGTCGAAGGCTATGACTACTGTATTCGGCACATTCTTGAAGATAAAACAGCACCCTTTAGACAATGCAGCTATATTACCAGGTCAGGCAGGAAGTGCCCCTGTGCAGCTCCAAAGCAGGACAAGAAAGATGGGTAAGTGAAGTGCTGTAGCATGAAGGAGTTAAATGTTAAGATTCATTTGTAGCCTTTTTTGCTTAGCTTAATCTGTGAGTAGTGTGAGTGAACATTAACGTAATTTAGTATATAAATGAAGATATAGGGGACGATCACTGGTACTATAAAATCTTGCTTTCTTTGTTTTACTCAAAATTATATACCATCCTTATTTGTCATATAAAGTATTCAGAGATGAAAAGAGGAAACATGTTCTACATAGATAGATATTTGTAATACACGCATGCATTTGTGCTTATGGCGGCTTGTGAACATATAATTGCACCACAGGTCTAAACAGATAATGATATTTTCTAATTCTTAGGTATCAGTGATTATAATCTTCCTTAGATCCGAGGAAATTTTCGTTTTTAGGTCCTCCTCGTTTCACTGTTCACTGCATAAAATAGTTCCTCGACCTCATCAATTGGAGTGGAGACTGGTGTATAAGTGAATCAATTTCGTAATTGAGACCAATACTTGCAAAGAAAATTATGAAAAATAAAAGCAAAACAAAATACAAACATTTGTTTTCTTCTTCAAAACTTAAGGTTTTGTTTGGATCATGCGAAAAAAACATTGATTTCACGCCAGCGTGGAGCTCGCAGGAGACGCCCCAAAGACTCCGTAGATTCCTTGCTGGAAGAGTTAGCTGTCAGTTCCAGCTCAACAGACATGCAGCATGCCAATGAAAACCGCAGAGGCAAAGTGCACAGTGACAGCGTTGCAAACAGAGCATTAGGTCATTGTCAAGTATTAAGACTCGTTTATGTCTTCTTAGATGCATCTCCAGTTTAGTTTGTTTTTGTTTATTTTGAGTATTTGTTTTATTTAAATTTGTCAGCTGGGAAGAATTGTTTCATTTATATAAAAGCCATGACAAATGGTGGTACAATACAAGATAGACTTATTTTGTGTTGTCCTTTCACAGGGGATTTTGCAAATTATTATTGATTCAAAAGACAAAATATATGATAAATATAATAAACTGAGTTGGTGTTACATTCACACAAATGCACATTAATTTCTTAGAAATGGGCACACATCTTTTATTTTATTTCCTTTTTGTACAATGATGAATTTCAGTTTCAGATCTTTTGTCTCTTTTTTTAATGTGATAAAAGGTTTCATACTTTTGTTTTAACTTACATACACTTTTCTTATTTTCTCATCTTTCTTTGTGAATCCAGATTATGCAAGCTCAAGTGAATCTGAGACTGAGCCTTTGCTGGTTGAGAATGCATGGAGAGATAATTGTGACAGTGATGCTGAAAGCATTGATAGTGATCAAGAAGATATTCTCAAGTAATTTTGTGTGTGTGATATTATTTTTGTTATTGTAAATTGTCCCTTGGTCATCAGTCTAGCAAATATTTCATTAAATAATTTATGTTAAGCTTATTACAATCCCATCCATGAAAAATCTTGCTGTAAGATATGAAATGAAGGAGGTCCTTAAAGAGAAAAGTGCAGCAAGATAGTTGAATATAGCTCAACTGTTGTAAGAATATCAGATGTTTTTGAGGATTAAAGCTCCCATGTTAACTATCTTGGGAGTGCAGTGGAGTGCAATCTCTCTCTCTCTCTCTCTCTCTCTCTCTCTCTCTCTCTCTCTCTCTCTCTCTCTCTCTCTCTCTCTCTCTCTCTCTCTCTCTCTCTCTCTCTCCTCTCTCCCCTCTCTCCCTCTCTCCCTCCCCCTCCCTCCCTCCCTCCCTCCCTCCCTCCCTCCCTCTGTCTCTCTCTTTCTTTCTTTCTGTGTCATATAGACACACAAACACACACCTCATATGCAAAAAAAATTTCATGGTATTACATTAGCTGGGCGCTTCTTAAAATTGAAATGATCTTTACTTAACATTCTTTCTTTTTCTTTTTTCTTGCTTTATTTTCTCGTAAAGATATGCAGGTGCGTACACGACCGAAGAAGTTGCACAGATTCTGAGGGACAAGCTGATCCGTTTGCAGGCCCTTTACATCGACCAGTTCAAGCGTCTGAAACACGTTCTTTTGAAGAAGAGAAGGAAATACCTAGAAGTGCACAAGACGGAGAAGGAGTTGTATGGTAAAGATATGATACAAGAATGCATTGTTTCGCTTGCTTTTATTCTCCATGATTCAATTAATGTAAAGTTTTGTGATATTTTAACCTAAACATTTGCAGGCATAGGTGTTGTTGAGCCCTAAAGAGATAATATATGCATCAAATCGTGTGGTTTGAGGAGTCAGACAATGGAAATGTGTGGTGTATAAATCCACTAAGAATCATTGATGTTCCTTGGAAAATATTGTCTCTCCTACTGCATTAGAAAAGAGACAGATGCATGTTGTTTCTATTTTCTGTCAGTTATGTACTGTCTCTAAGCATTTAAGATTAGTCTGTGGCTAAATTTAGCTTATTGATAATCTTTAGCCGGGCAATGGACAGGTAAACACCTGTACAGGGATTAGGCGATCTCGCCCTCCACGAGTCTCCTGCTGCCCTGCCTTGCAGGCAGGTCTTGGTTGACCAAAGGCTCAGGAGTTAACCCTGACAATATATCAACCTGCTGCCTTGCGGACAGGTTTTGAGCAACCAAAGGCCAAGGGAGTTAACCCTGACAGAAAATAATAAGGCTCTGTAGGGGGCCTCAAGGTGGCAGCCCCACCATCTACCTAGGGTACAGTGGGCCAATCCCTTGCTTATCCAAAACCAAACTGATTCAAAGAAATACATATAATGATATACCCGGCTTGAACTTTCGAAGATGAATCTGGAAAAGAACACGGATTGTGATTTTTGGAACATGGAATGTTAGGGCAATAAATGGAAAAGTTTAGAATTAGCTGAAGAAATGGAAAAATTCAAAGTAGACATTTTGGCTATTACAGAAACAAAGAGAAAAAGGACAAGGAATAGAAATTATAGGACTAAATTATACTTTAATTTTCTCAGGAGTGGATGTCGACAATAGAGCTAGAGCAGGAATAGGCCTTCTAATGCATAAAAGGCAAGAAAAGCTACTAGAAAGTTGGAAATATATAAGCCCACGGCTATTAGAGGTAAATATTAAACCAAAAGGAAGAGAAATTAAATTATTAATAGCTTATGGACCAAACGAAGATGCCACTAAAGAAGAAAGAGACATCTTCGAAAACGATTTACAAATAGCTGCATAGAATCTCAAACCCAAACAGGAATTAATGGTTTTAGGAGATTTAAACGCTAGAGTAGGCAATAATGTAGAAACATCAGGAGGAATAATAAGTAAAGAAGGAGAGACAACAACAATTTCTCCAAACGGAGAGAGACTAATAGATTTTTGTCTAAAGAATGACATGAAAATAGCTAACACGTTTTTTTTCTTCATAAAGATATCCACAAATATACAAGAGTAAATGAAGACAGATGTGAAAAGTCAATGATAGACTGCATAATAGATAGCAGCTCCCTTTTTTTACAGTACAATGGATGCAAGAGTAAACAGAGGAGCTGAAACATTTAGTGATCATCATCTAGTGATAGCCAAAATGAGATCATTAACTGAAGAAAACAAATAGAAAAGGAAAGAGAAGAAAGCTACTAAACTCTAAAAAGAAGAACTAAGTAAAATGTATGGGTTTTAGATGCCCGAAATGATCTTTTCCAGGCTGCCCTGTTCTGACATTTTCTGTTTCCTTCCGTGAAAGTTAAATTTCTTTGCGTTAATGCCTCTTTTATATCTTCTTTCCACTTTCTCCGAGGTCTGCCTTTTGGTCTTTTACCTTGTGTTTTAGCACTGTATACTGATTTAGCTATCCTATTGTCATTCATTCTGTTAACATCCCCAAACCATCTCAGTTGATTCATTTCTATCTTAGTTTTTATGTTATCTGCTTTGGTTTGATCTCTTATTGTTGTGTTTCTGATTTTGTCTCGTTTAGTTTTCCCTACTACTCTTCTTAGATATTTCTTTTGGCTGCCTGCACTCTACTGTATTCCCTACTGTCTAAGGTCCAAGTTTCACTACCATAGAGGAGAGTAGGACAATAAACTGTGTTGTATACTGCCATTTTGGTTTTTGTTGACAATTCTTGTTTACCTACAAATGCCTTTCCTAGATGGTTATATATTACACTTGCCTTTTGGATTCTCTGGCTGATTTCTTCTCTTAGTTTTCCCTCTGAGTTAATCATTACTCCTAAGTAATTGTAGCTTTGAACTTGTTCTAAATTCTCTCTGCCTAATTTAAGATTTTGTGTTTTAGCTTCCCTAGTTACTAGCATTGTTTTGGTTTTCTTTGCATTTACTCTCATTCCTCTTTTATTTAATTCATTATTCATTATGTTGATATTTGACTGGAGGTCCCTTTCTGATTTTCCAAATAGAACTAAGTCATCAGCAAATGAAAGCATTGATACATTTACTAGTTTGAGCTTCCACATACCTACATTCATTTTCTTCATTTTTGGGATGCTTTTGTGATTGAATCTATAAATGTGATAAACAAAAGAGGACTTAGGGTACAACCCTGTCTTACTCCTATATCTACATCAAATTCTGCAGATACATTTCCAGCTACTCTCACTGCACATGTTGGTTTATTATAAAAACTTTTAATGGCTTCTATTAAATTTTGCTCTACGTTGTGTTCTTTTAAGGAATGCCATAGTTCGTCCCTCCTCACAGTGTCAAATGCCTTTTCTAAGTCAATAAAACACAGGTGCAAGTCAACGTGATCTTGTACACTTCTTCCATGTGTAAATCCACTCTGGTGTTCTTCAATCTGATCCTCTACTCTTTTCCTTAGTCTCATTTCCAGAATCCTAGCATACACTTTTCCTGGTACGCTAAGTAGTGACATCCCTCTATAGTTTGAGCATTCCATAGTTGACCCTTTCTTGTGTATTGGTACTACCGTTCCCTTATTCCAGTCATCTGGCATCTGTTTGGACTTCCATGCTTGTTGACATATTGCATGTAGTAGTTTGTCTGCCTCTCTCCCTTGGTTTTTAATCATTTCTGGATAAACTGGATCTGCTCCTGGGGCTTTTCCTAATTTCACTTTTCTTATAGCTGTTTGAACTTCTTCCGTTGAGATATCTACATCTTCAGCTGTCTCATCTCGATTACGTGTTACTCTTAAGAATTGATCTGTACTCCTTGTTTCATATGTTCTGGAGGGATTATGTAATTGTTGAAAATACTTTCTCCATGTTTCCATGATTTGGCTGTCTCCTTTCATTATTTCTCCTTTGGTGTTCTTAATTTGTCGTATTGGGCATGCTTTGGTCTTTCTCATACTCTTCATTGCTCCCCAGAACAGCTTTTGATTTCCTTGATAGCTTTCTTGAAGTCTTTGTCCAAACTCTCTCCACTGTTCCTGTTTTGCTTTCCTAACTTCCTCTTTGGCGATAGTTCTTTTACTCACGTAATCTATCCTATTCTGTGGTCTCTTTTTTTGCAAGTATTTCTTCCAGGCATCCTTCTTTTCTTTGATCTTAGTCTTGACATCCTCATTCCACTATGCTGTTCTTTTCCTATCTGCTTTAATTTGTTTCCTTCCACAGAGCTCTTCAGTACAACTGAGGAGTGTTTATTTATATATTTGCCACTTTTCTTCTATTATGCTTTTCTTCAGATCCATCTGCCTTTCCCAGACAGATCTTTTTATCCTGGATTGGTATATCTGTTTTACTATTGGTTTATTTAGTTCTTCTATTTTGAGTTTAGTAGTTTTTCTTCTCTTTCCTTTTCTATTTGTTTTCTTCAGTTAATAATCTCATTTTGGCTATCACTAGATAATGATCACTAAATATTTCAGCTCCTCTGCTTACTCTAGCATCCATTGTACTGTAAAAAAGGGAGCTGGTAACTATTATGTAGTCTATGATTGACTTTTCACATCTGTCTTCATTTACTCTTGTATATTTGTGGATATCTTTATGAGGAAAAATGTGTTAGCTATTTTCATGTTATTCTTCAGGCAAAAATCTATTAGTCTCTCTCCGTTTGGAGAAGTTGTTGTCTCTCCTTCTTTACTTATTATTCCTCCTGATGTTTCTACATTATTGCCTACTCTAGCGTTTAAATCTCCTAAAACCATTAATTCCTGTTTGGGTTTGAGATTCTCTGCAGCTATTTGTAAATCATTTTCGAAGATATCTCTTTCTTCTTTAGTGGCATCTTCGTTTGGTCCATAAGCTATTAATAATTTAATTTCTCTTCCTTTTGGTTTAATATTTACTTACCTCCAATAGCCGTGGGCTTACAAATTTCCAACTTTCTAGTAGCATTTCTTGCCTTTTATGCATTAGGAGGCCTACTCCTGCTCTAGCTCTATCTTTGACATCTACTCCTGAGAAGATTAAAATATGATTTGGTTCTACATTTTCTATTTCTTGCCCTTTTTTCTTTGTTTCTGTAATAGCCAAAATGTCTACTTTGAATTTTTCCATTTCTTCAGCTAATTCTAACTCCTTTCCATTAATTGCCCTAACATTCCATGTTCCAAAAATCACAGTCCGTGTTCTTTTCCAGAGTTGTCTTCGAAAGTTCAAGCCGGGTATATCATTATATGTATTTCTTTGAATCAGGTTGTTTTGGATAAGCAGGGATTAGCCCACTGTACCCTAGGTAGATGGTGGGGCTGCCACCTTGAGGCTCCCTACCGGGCCTTGTTATTTTCTGTCAGGGTTAACTCCCTTAGCCTTTAGTCATTCAAGACCAGCATGCAAGGCAGTAGGTTGTTATTTTCTGTCAGGGTTAACTCCCTTAACTTTTGGTCAGTCAAGACCGGCCTGCAAGGCAGCAGGTTGTTTTCTTTCAGGGTTAACTCCCTTAGCCTTTGGTCAGCCAAGACCTACCTGCAAGGCAGCAGGAGACTCATGGAGTCTACTCCCCGTACATGTGCTTACCTGTCCACTGCCCGGGCATCTTTTATAACTTTCATTTACTCATCTTTTACAAAACTTTTTGTGAAATTGGATGTCTTTCAGGTAGTATTAAACTGTACAAACATGATCCCCTGCAGCGAGAAAGTTACAAGAAGCTGTGTGCGATGAAGCGCTATCACAAGAAGTTTGGAAAGGTAAGTCATATGAACAATATCAAAGAGGTGAGCAGGTGTTGTATTTTAAAATATATTTCAGTACTTTTTATATTGCATAGCTGTCAACCAGTATGTAAAAAAATTGTTGAGTGCGTTTTTTTGGCCTTGAGTCTGTAAATCTGATTTTACCTCGAAAAGTACATAATGAGGGTAAACTGTAAGTTTTGTTTAGAGAAACCCCAAGTTAACAGAATAGACTCAGAGAAATTGGGGTGAAAATCCGAAAACCCTATTCTGAGTTCACATGACTGCTGTCGCATTTCGTCAGAAAGACCAGCGATCAGCATACTTTTTGTTACTAAGTAACTTGCATCAATATTTTCTGGAATATTAAGGGGCATCGTTTGCTTGGTCATAATTTTTTTTTCGATTTGGAAAGGTTGGCAGGAATGGCATTGTAATAAATCATCTCTAAATCAGTTAATTTCAATTAATTCTTATAAATATAATGGTGGATATTTTTTTCTATCTCAAACTTTTAACAACTGACTACATGAAAGAATGAAACTAAATGCAAGGAAGTTTCATTATCTCCATACATGTTCATAGAAATATACAAGCATAAAAAACGTAATATGATGATGCCTAGGTCCATATTTACACATGTACCTTTTACGTTTCTGTGTATGTGCATGTTCATACATCTGTATACATGTTTTTGATTTTGCACATTTATTTTAAGAATTGAGTAAAAATTACTGTCATTGTTGTATGTAATTTCTCTGATATAATCATAAATGTAGCAATCTTACCAAGAATTATGATTACTATTGTATTTTGAAGCAGTTGTATTCATTTTATGTGTCTTTATATTACTCTGAAGAAAAAAAAAGTGTACAAAAATCTCTGAAAAAATGATCTGTAATGTAAACCAGTCATGAGGGTGTCGAAAATGTGTGATTTAGAAACAAGAAAAAACTCTTGTGCTCTAAGTTTGGACCTTGTGACATTTTTTTTTTTTTTATCTTTGTGTTTAGGAGGCGTTACTACAGAAACAATCCACTCAAAGGCGGATACAAACGACGGAAGGACCTAATTACAAGCCTCCAGTCTTCTCAAAATGTGTGTTCATGGACGAAGGCGTCAGGTGTAGCAGCAGAGTTGTCCCACTCAGCAAATTTTGTCAACGACGTATCCTTTTAAGGATTTGTGCTCATCTCTGTTGTTACGTCGTTAAGTCGTTAGTTTTGTTTGGGTTACATTCATATGAAATGGATTTTTGTAAATTTTGCATCAAAAGTCATCAAGATTTTTTTTAAAGAATGAGAGATAGACCTAGAGAGAGAGAGACAGACAGAGTAATTAACTGAAGTTAAAAAAAGAAAGGTAGAAACCCAAATCTGAAGCAGAAAAAAAAGGTATGTTTGTAAAGGATCTGTTCATAAAGGATGATGTGAATTTAGAAATGTGGTGGTATAAATGAATCCTGGGGTGTGTTCAAGTTCGAGGGGTTACTTGATTTAAGGGGATAGAAGTTGACCCTATGGTCATTTCAACATTAAAGCTAGATCCAGCCTATGCGGGATGACATAGCCACAAATTTTCATATTGACGCCATGTTCATTTAACTCTCTTCTACCCTTGAGTCAACATTAATTTTTTTTTCTTGTCCTTCCATCCATTAACATTCCACTGCTAACAAGCTTTCATAGTGAATAGCTTTGACAGTCAAATCAATGTGCTGTGAAAATTTGTTCTTTTCGAAAAGAGTTCAAAATTTGAAAAAAAAAATCAATAAAAGCAAAAGTGAGCCAGATTAAATATTGTGGATATGTTATGTGTGTCGGCTAAAAGGGTTCAAACTCAATTCCAACGGCCTACATGAATTCTTGTATCATCCATTCTCGAGAAGAACGAGATTGCAAAGTATAGACCAATGAGTCATAAAAGTAATAAAGCTACTCCAGTCCCAACTAATCGGTAGTATTCATTGCTACTTTTACGCTTTTAATATCTATCTCCAATAGACCTTTTGGTCAACAGTGCTGACAATTTGTAGGAATTATGCCCCTGAAATCATAAGTCAGCACACACAGTCCTAGAAGAAATTTATATGTATTCTGAGAGTAATTATGAAGATGAGGATAGTGAAGATTTCACTTATAGTTATAGCTGAGTCGAACATGACTGCAGAAGTGAAGGAGGTGGGGATTGGGACACCAAACAGTGGATTTAGAGATCTAGACCAGTCTTCGATTTCAATGGGTGTTAGAACTAGGGCATGACTGCAGACTAGTGCTGCAGCGTTCTTTTAGTTTGCCGGCGCGAAATAAATCACCTGTCAGTTGGCACCGACCCAGAGGAAATTCCCCACACCCGTATAATGTTTCTCCGATATTATGTTGATATTGCTGTGATATCATTTGTTTTGCCCTGTTATTCTGAAGATGCCAAGGAAGTGAATATTGTTTTCTTACCATCTCTGAGTTTGTGCGTCTCTGTGCTTTCAGACTGCTCTAATTTCATTGTTGTAGTGTTTTTCCTTGAGGTACAGTGAATATTTTTAAATACTGTTTTTATCCTCTAAACGATTAAACATTGTCAATACAAATTTTAATATCTTTTCTTGGCGTTTGTCAGATTCGAGTCTTTCGTTCGATCGAATACACACTGTTCTTCAATCTGTGTATATTGTGCTCATAACCCGCCCATATAACATGAGTTGTGATTGTTTTTCTTTATCATAGTAGGATTCCGTATGATAGATCATTCAGTCGGTTCACAGAGCATTATCAAAAGTCTTGTTCATGACTTGTGCCATGTCTGTGATGAGCTTACTTTAATAACACACACACACTGTTTTGTTGTCTGTCTGTCTGTCTGTCTGTCTCCCTCTCTCTGGCTCATTCTCTTTCTCTCTCTTTCTTTGTTCCTCCTTTGCTTTCTCTCTGTCTGTTTGTCTGTCTGTCTGTCTCTCTCTCTCTCTCATAATTCAAGAATTACGTATTTATACCACATGATCAGTGCAGACACGTGTAGCATTGTGTTTGGGATATGTGACCCTCAATAACTTTTTCTGAGAACTCACGCTCCATGTGGGCCTTCTACTAGGACTACTACAGTACATGAATATTTATTTTTTCTTTCAAGGTTGCGTGTAAGTTCTAGACTTGAGTACTATTCATAAAGACCTTGGTAAAACAATGTAAGGGTTTGCACTATGAATGAAAGTGAAGAGAGAGAGAGAGAGAGCACGGAGCCGAAACTCACATCGTAACTAGTAATAACAGCACTACAGGTATTGTGCTGGTAGTGTTCAACTACAGTGTATTGTTATAATAATATATTTTTGGCAACGTCATACAGTGGGAGGTTTCGCTAAAAGTTGAGCAGTTAGTTAGTTCGATTTGCAAGACAGGTGACACATACGGGGACTGTCGATTTGCAAGACAGGTGACACATACGGGGACTGTCTCCATTTCACGAGACGCTTGACAACCATGCTGTCTGCCTTTCTCTGTCTGTCTGTCTGTCTCTCACTTTTCTCTCTCACTCTTTATCTGTCTGTCTCCCTCTCTTTCTTTCTTTCCACTGACACCATATTATTATGGTAACATGCACACGCCTGTCAATGAGAAACTGTATGAACAACGGTGTGATAGCTGCATTAAATAAATATTCATGTACTGCATTAAATGTAACAGTGGTTAAAGGCTGATGGTGACAATACTAGAAGTGGGGAGGAGTTGTGGTGAGTATAGTTCAAACGGTCAATTATTCTTCGTTCTTTGAGTATAGTTTAAAACAGCAATCATTGTGACAAAATGTGCTTATATAGGCATGAAAAAGGTAAAATGTTGTCATTAAGTACAACTAATATGCCCCATTTGAAACAGATAGTACCGTTCTCATGAAATAAAGAGTGATTAAAAGTACATTGGGAATACAGATAGACTTAGATCTTTATGTTTATATTTAAATTAAAGTGTGTTCTTCTGTTTTGGGGTGTTTATAGTTGTTTTTAAAAAGCCATGTTACACAACCAACGACGGGAGTTAAGCGTGTTTTTAACCGTGAGCCTACTGTGAACTCTTGCTGACCTCTCACCGAGATCAACCACTACGTTCAGCGAGAAGCCAAACGAACACTGGTGCACACCCGCGACGGGTTAGTAAAGACGCCTTCTAAGACTGTCAGCTCATAGAATTTTTTTGTGGGTATAGTTGAAAATTAACAAGAAAAGTCTTTTTAAATGCTGAGAACAGAAGTAGATACTAACAGTAACACAACAAGCACCTGTCTATTTAAACAATTTATTACCTTTCCAAATGTCACAACAAAAAGACTTAAAACGTAAAAGTTATGCCCTTTTTGAAGGACATCTAATCTTACTAAGCGGGTGGAGGCAGCCCTGGTGGGAGAAACGTGGATGGAAGGCAACTCAATTAGAGATGGCTGAAAAGTTAAAAGTGATTTTGGCAAGCTTAGTTCATTGTCCTTGACCCTAGTTCCAGACATATTGCACGACCAGAATCAAGTCTTGTATCGGCCCTGTCCATTTGCAGAGAGCCAGTGTGGTCGGCCAGTTCCTACTCTATTTGGAGCTCAGTTCTGTTCTTTACATCAACCTTTGACGTCAGACTTGCAGGTAATGTGGGCAGTAGTTGTAGGGGCTAAAATAAAACAAAATCTGCCTGTAGTTTGTAAAATAGTTTGTTTCTGGATAAAGAGGGTATTATAAATTCACTTATTAATTTATTGCTTAGAGCAGGGGTTCTCAACCGTGGGTATCCATACCCCTGCGTAAATTTATTTTGAGAAAAAAAAAACAGGCTCAGGGTCTTGTTTAGTGAACTGATTTACTATACAAATCACTAACGCGTTTCAAGAAGTTGCACCTTACTTTCATCTGATGCCATCGGCCTCTCACATCATGAAAGATCCTAGGGAAAAATTAAACCGCAGCGCTTAGTTTTGCATTGCCATCCGACAGCTGATTCAGGCAGGAGAGTTTTTAAACACATTTTTTTCATCCAATCCTAATTCTAATGACAAGTCTGGAATTGGCATTAAAAATAATGCCAGAAAAATTCCAAATACACGATTGTCTTGATTTATTTTTATATCATTTTTGTTTGTTTATTGGGTTGGGCATAGTTATAGACAAGATTAACAGCATGTCGTCACCAATTTAGCCATGGTCTATGGCTTGTCCAGGTGAATGTGAATGGGATAGGCAAAGCTAAAAATAAATCTCCCCTCCTGATGACTGCAAAAAAGTAGAATGCACTTTACTTGTGTGCCTATCTCGTCTACATTTTGCTTTGAGCTTGGAAATTCACGTGCGATGATAAACGAACCCACTCAGAATGAGCCCTTAGACCAGTGGTTCGTTACCTTGTTGGAGGTACTGAACCCCACAAGTCTCATACATGCATTCACCGAACCCTTCAGTGGGGTGAATGGAACTTGCCATTTATCTTTTCAAACATTTGCAGTGTTTTGACCTCACCCCAACCCCTGAGACTGACTCACCGGACCCAGGTTAAGAACCATTGCCTTACTTAGACATAGACTGGAGATTCTGGCATTCCCAAGCTTTCAGTGATTTCAGGGTGTCCAGCAAGGTCGGAAAAGTCGGAAATTTGATACTAAGGTCGGAAATCGATGCCCAGGGTAGGAATAATGTATGAAATCGGGTCTGAGGCGGGGGGGAAATGGCGAATCATACTTTGTACGAGTCCAACGTTCATATCGTTATGGAGTGGTATTTGACTACTATGTGCCAAGGCAGACGCGTTGTAGAAAATTGCACGATTACTACCGTTTTATAGTGAGTTCATCTTGTGTCAGGCGATTACTATTCAGCTTGCTTGTTCCATAGTTTGATGGATATTGTTATTAACGACTGGCATTTCCAGGTCAGCAGTCAGGGTCCTTTGTTATAAATTGAGGCTGCCTATGCACTCGCTACAATTCTTAACTCTAGGCTCATGCTCTATTGTGATAGATCTATTGTTCGTATGGTTCTTAGACAGTTGGATTTATAGTGATTCCATGCCAGCCTTCCACATTGGTCATACTGTGATCTAGATCTAGATTTCTAGACTCAAACTGTGTGCCCAAACTGTAATTAGATCTTCTAGTTTCCAGATCATAATATTGATTATATCTAAAGTCACAAGTGAATAAAATGGGCAAGTGTTATTTTAACCCGGCATGGTTGAAAGACGGCTGGTTCGTGAGAGTGGATTGGCAGAGAAGTGAACAATCCGGATGTTTTCTTCTGTCGGATGTGCAAACAGACATGCTCAATAAGTACGTCGGGATTAAAGCGTTATACTCCCACATGAAGTCAGTAAAACATGACCAAAAACATTCAGATGGCTAAGCAATCCACAGGGATTCTTGATTTCATAAAGTCAAAAGAAAGTGCCTGTGGCTCAACTAGTGAAACTGTGGCTGCTGCTCCTAAGTGTACCACTCAAGAAAAACCTTGTAGAACACTTGATGCTCACATTAGTGATGACAAAGTGCTAGCAGTAGTAGCTGAAGTTTGCTGGGTGATGCATCTGGTCAGCTCACATAGCAGTGCTCGAAGCTCTGACGGCGTTGGAAACTTATTTAGAGTATGTTTCCTGACTCTGACATAGCGAAGCAATTTCAGTGCGCCAGAACAAAAGCCAGCTACCTTTCTACGTTTGGCTTAGTTCCGGCAATCCACAAAGAACTTATACAGGATGTCAAGGATGCACAATTTTATGTTCTCCTTTTTGATGAAAGTTTTAATTCAGAACTGCAGCAAAAACAAATGATGTTCATCTACGTTTCATCAAAGATGGGTTGATGAGCACTAAATATTTGACATCATTTTTTATGGGCCATGCAAAAGCAATTGACATAGAAAAAAACATTTAAATTGTACTTTCATCTGTTGGTCATAATCTACTACAAACTTCCATGGATGGCCCCAATGTAAATTGGAAAGTGTTCAAAGACATGTCAGCAGAATTGGAGAAGGATCAATCCCTCCAACTTATCAATATTGGTTCGTGCGGGTTGCACATTGTGCACAACTCGTTCAAGGCTGGAGTACAGGCATCTGAGTGAGACATTCGAATTGGCAATTAGCAACTTCAAATACACAAATACGATGATGCAAATTAATAGAAATAGTAAAGAAATCAAATATATAGTTCACAAACCGGCCAGCCCGTCATGTTGACATAAGTAGGAAAAACATTGCACACTGTGTGTCCAAGTCGGTGTGTAAACCGGCCCACTACAATGGCTGGTGATGCTCTGCTCTTATCGCCTCTCTCCTCTTCGCGTGGCCTTTGTTACAAACTGGCCGACCCCGTATTTTGAAACAGTTTTAATTATTATACTGAATTGTTTGAAATTTTACTGAAAAAAATTAGTTATACTTAACAATCTAATTCTTATTTATTTGATATGGCATAATTATTGTGAATTGAATATACACTCACCTGATTAGTGGGGAGCTAACTTGTATTCATCAGTCGGGATGTCAGACTTGCAGAGACGAAACCAAAACATGACCGGATTGCGCAGGTAAAATAAAAGTCGGGGGGAGGAGTCTGCCGGTTTGATCGTGCGCCATTTTTACACATTTTCATTGGTTGATGCTAACTAGCATCAATACACAGCGTGCGTCTTCTTCTGTGCTCGCAAAAAGAAGGAAAAAGTGTTTTTCTAAAATTCTGAGTCGGCCGGTTTGTGCCCACCATCGATATATAGATCTTACAATAGATCTATAGTAGCATTTTTTGTTTGCAATTTTCCCTTTTCGCGTTTTTGCAAAAGGTTTTATTTTGTTTATTTCCTGGATAGGGTAGAATTTGTTCTTGAATTCCTAGGTAGGATTTTTTCTTTGGAGTTAGGAAATTTGACTTCAACCTTTTGCTGGACACTGTGGATTTACATTTTGTCTACTTTTCCTTCTCAGGAACCAGAAAAAGACAATGAAGACGAAGCAGGTGACCAGGAGCTATGTGATGGTCAAGGGTCGGAGGTCAGTGTTTCTGATGATACCAAGCCCCAGGTGTTGATGGATATTAAGGAAAGCATTGTTCAAGACGCTCATCATAGTCAGAGCGATCAGTTTGGAAAAGGGGGAGAACCATTTGCAGGGAAGGCCATTAAAGAAGAACCTGAGGGAGATGCTGATGATGACCAAATGAGATGATGTTGCTCTACATTCACTGCAATTAATATTATATTATTTTTATTGCAGTAATTGTTATGTTTGTTAACTCACTCACTACCATAATCGCACATGTGTCGGCCTCAAGTGATAAGCCGCTCGCTCCCAAGACCGCACCTGTCGGCCTCGTATTTACTAATTTTTTCTATATGAACAGACGCGTAGTCGGCCTTGGTATTTACATACAGGAAGGCACTTTATTTATCTTCTCAGTGCAGAAGAGTCGAATTACTTATAGTGACTTCCCTTGATTTAGGAGTAGATCTTCTGACATCGAGTTACGAAGTTACTGACAGCCGCATTTTCAGTCAGCCATGGCTTCTAATAGTCGACCGAGAAGAAACATTTTTGAAGTTTTAGATCCTTTTATGCAAGATGGATCAGACATTGATGATTCTGATCTGGATGATAGTGATTCTGACCCTTCTTTCTTCATAAGAAATAATGATCTTATGTGTCTCAGACGATGAAACGGCACTCAGTGACAGAAAACGTCGTAGGCTGGCAGTGTCAGTGTCAGACTCCTTGAACTCCGAACAGGCTTCAGCTTCTACTGGGACCGGTACCGATTGATCTAGATCTACCCCATCTACGTCATGATCGTCCAATTCTAGAATCCAGTCACTAAATCTAAATCCTTCCACTTCAACCAGACCCACACACCCAGTCACTGACAACAACGACAGTGACAGTACTGCCACTGCCACCAATGGTCAGTTAGATCCTGATTGGACTGTCGATCTAGAGAATTTCCTCAAATCCCTCCATTTACTGCTAATCCTGGTCTTCAATTTGACAGAATATAAACACCCCTAGAGATATTTATTCTCTGATCATCACTAAAGACCTAATAAAACATTTCAACTCTGAAACTAACCGCTACGCACGCCAAGTCTCCCAGTTGAATGAAAAGGATATGTCCGACTGGAAAATTGTCGTAGAATTGGACGTTGAGGGCTTTCTGCCGGTTTGTCAGTGACATTCATTCACGCCACCGTTTAAAAAAAATAGTCTCTGTTTTTCATCTCAACGACAATTCGTTATATGTTGAACCAAGTTTTTCACTCTATTCTTGTATTCTGGTCTTTTGCGGTACCGTACTGTCGGATATTTTCGGTAACCTGCGCTGCTACCAAAGCCTCGCAACGGCTGTCGTCCACGCTGTGTAGTTCCAACGCGGCTGAGTCTAGCCTCCTGTCGCGAGCCAGCTCTGTGTGTGAGCAATGCGCTGTTTTCATTGGCTGCTGGAAAAATCAATACAGAAATTTCTAGGCTTTAGGGGTTTTGGCGGGCCATTCAGTTGTCACGCTCCATTCATTGTTTCATTCAGTTCTATTGAAATTTGAAACACTGTCTTATCGAGCCAGTCTGCAATTAGTGCTGAATGCATCCACCCGTATTTCTACTATTAGTTCTATTCCTATACATCGTCAGTCAAGTTTCATTCTAGTTTATCTAGGGGATCTTATACATTATTTAGTTTGTGATTGACGTGATTGTGATTCAACCAAGACGATAGATCTCTAGATTGTGATTTATTCTTTAAAAGGATTTTCATGGCGCCTCCAAACAAAAAACCTCGTATTGACCAAAAGTACAGGCAGGAGTATTTGGCAAAATGAACTTCAATTGTGTCATCGAAAATTAGTTGTCATCATGCTAGGTGTGTAGTTTGTGAATCGGATTTTACAATAAAATCTGGTGGTGCAACAGATATCGACAGGCATGTAAAAACTAAAAAACATCAAGACCTCAGTAAAATGAAATCAGAACTAAAATCTGTTAAATCTTTTTAAGCCAAACCCTACTGACCAAGCTGCAACACGAGCAGAGTTATTTTTGAATAAATTTGTTGTCGAACATAACCTGCCAATTTCAGCCTTGGATCATGCCGGCGATCTTTTTCGACAAATGTTTCCGGATTCGAACATCGCAAAAGAGTTTTCTTGCGGAGGTTAAAGGCTTCCGCGCTAATAAATTACATTCCATTCTGAAGTATGGATTGACGAGGTGGCTTTCACTTCAGGACTGTGTGATCCGACTTCTAGAGCAATGGGAGCCACTCAACATTTTTTTTGATGGCAAACTTTCTAGCATGAAGCCCTCGCAAGTGAAGAGCTCTAAATCTGCAAAATTGCAAAAAGTCGCACAGTTTTTTGCAGCCACCTCATCTAAGCTGTATTGCTTCTTCCTCAAGGAAAACCTCCCATTGTTTACAAACACAAATCTGATATTTCAAAAAGGAGCTCCACAGATCCATAAGATGATGTCAATTCTAGATGAGCTGGTCAGATCTGTTTATCAGATTTGTAAAGCCTGACGTCATTACTGCATCAAACAATATCTTGAAAATAGAGTTTGATGCTCATAGAAATCAGAAGCCACGTGGGATCATGGGCCATGAAACCCAGTTATGCCTAAAGGAACTAAAAGAGAAAGGTTTTCATAAAGACTCAGAGGACATTTTCGTGGATGATGTCAGGAGATGGAGCCTTGAAATACATTATTTCAAAATTTCCTATCAAGGATGACTTCTTGGAAAATGCTGCTGTTTTAGACTTGAACAAACGACTGTCAGCTAGATTTAGTATGTCAATACAGACCGTTTTTCATCGTCACTGAGGGCAAACTGTTTCAGTTAGAGTTTGCAAAGTATCAAGTTGATCAAACCATCTCTTGTAATATCACAGGAAGAGAGAGTGGATAGGCAGTGGTATAGGGAAGGGGAGATGGAAACTCTGATGGAGCTGTCAAATATCCTAATTTGTCAGTAGCCACGAAGGGAACAATACTCAAATGCCGATGTAGAAAGATTTTCAGTCTTGTGCGGAAGAACCAGACTGAATTCAGGCCCTCTCTCTCGACTGATACAGTCAGTGCACTGGTTGTGCAAAGGTGCACATGATTGCCAGAGGATCTGTTTGCCATCGACAGACCTTTTTCACCAGCTCTGATTAGTAAAGCCAAAAGTGCTTACTATCAGAGTGTGAAGAAGTCTGGAAGTCCCTGTGACATATAGTGGATATATTTTAAAAAAAAATTTTCTTTGTTTATTGTGATTACTTTCAGAACACCTGAAAACCAAAAGCCTGAGGTTTACATAAAGACTCATCAAGCCTTCTACTTTGACTTCAAATAGCGATGGATTGCGTCATTAGCACTGTCTGAGTAATCGGTATGTTGATTCCTCTTTTTTGTCCCAGATTCCTCTTTTTCAGCCCTGTGATTCCTCTTAAGGGATGTTGGGGGTAGGCAGCTCTGCATGACCCACTATTCAAGGGCAGGTCATTTTATGACCACCTCCGCAATATATTCCCAATATTATTCATTCCTTTGCGGGAACTTTCCTCGACGAAGCCATGTGTGGTTGGAGAGGCAAGTTGCGCTTCAAAGTTTACATCAAGGACAAGCCTGTCAGTCGTGGAATCAAGCTCTATATGCTTACGGACAGCAAAACAGAACAGCATACGTGTATTCTTTTGAAATATATGCAAATGAACTTATCCTAAGCAACAAACCCCATGAGATTTGTATTCGAATGATGGATCCTCTGCTTCGTCAAGCATATCATTTATACATCGACAATTTCTACACGTCACCTACCCTCGCCAACGAATTTACCAGCAAAGGAACAATGGTTGTTGGCACTGTTCAGTCTAACAAGAAAGGATTTCCAACGGATCTGACCGCTGCAAAATTGGATTTGGGCCAGTCACTCTTTCGTCGACGAGGGAATGTTGTAGCCCTGAAATGGCGGGAGAAACGTGATGTCCACCTCCTACAACCAGCCACAATCCTGAAGAGAGGGTAACTGTCACAATGAGACATGCCACTCGGGAAAAGCCAGTGGCAATCAGGGACTACTCAAAACATATGTTCCCCTGTGAAGGCATAGCCTGAAGTGGTGGAAAAAAATGTTTATGCATTTATATGTGCTATTAATCGTACAAGCCCATATTCTTCACAATCAGGTCCTTGTTAAACTAGGGGAACCCAAATGGGGGCTCCACAAATTCATAATTGCTCTTGGAACATCTCTGTACCATGAGTACATGAAAAAAAAAAAAAGAAGAGACATTCAGCCCGTCAACCCCAACACGGATCCTACGCGTCAGCGTCGACCCGCCCCTTATCATTCCCTGCCCTCCTCCCAACAACGAGCAAGTCAAAGCCCAGGCGTACCTGCAAAGTTTGCATAGACAGGTCTAAGGCAAGCCCAGACTTTGATAAAAACAAGCATTATATTCTGTGGGATTATTTCTGTTATAATTTGGACTTTTTATACTCAAAATCATTGGTTGTATAGACACTTATGGACATTTTGTGTGAAAGAATGTGGGGAAATTTGATTTTTAAAAAGTTTGTGGGTAAAATATACCTATTTTTGAATTTTCATAAAAAATAAAGCATGAGAGATAAATAAAAAATTCTTTTTGTATTAAAAAGCTCTTGCAAAGAGCTTTATTTAGCTGTAGTAACATGTATGGTCAAGTCTGTGTGATTTTTTAAAATTTGTCTAAAATAGCCGGTAGCGAGTGGCTTGGTCTTGGCCCAGGGGCCAGTAGTGAGTGAGTTAACCATGTGATGAAGTTATATTAAGAGGATAAAAAAGGAGAGAGAATGTGTGTGAGCAAGCAAGCAGGCAATCTTGTGTAAATAAGACGATTGTCATTTGCGTTGTCCCGTAGGGAGGAGGAAAAAAACAAACCATCCAAACACATGACAAGATTTGTACAAAGCCTGTCTTCATTGTTAGTGCTACCGATTGTTTCCAGTTTGTTATAATAAAAAAATAATGAAAAATTATTTATAAACATCAAAATGTTTCTTTCTTTCTTATTAAGCTCTTTTTACATATGATTTAATTTGTTACGTTTTCTTTCTTGTCGTAGTCTTGTTTTATTTCCCATACTCACAACTCTCTTTCTTTCTCTGTCTCAGTGTCTGTCTCTCACCTTTTATTGTTACTTTTTTTCCTTCTCTAGATTTAAATATATATAAAGCTCCCATTTTTTGGTCTTCCTTTTTGTTCTTCTCCGTTGTATTCTCCATTTTCCCTATTACTCATTCATATTACAATTGTATCACCATCTTTTCCTTTCTTTCTTCCTCCTTTCTGTATTTCTTCTGACATCACACTGTGTGATGCCTGAATAAGTGTTGAAATCTAGATATTTCTCATTAGTTGTCTGACAAAGGGTTATTTATATCTGAAACGTCACATGTTCGTTCTGTTTTTATTGGTGGAATGTCATTTATTGTCGTTTTTCAGACTGTTTCAAGTGCATGGTACCGCTTGAGTTTGATTTGAACGCATCGCTTCACTTTGACTGGGGCTGGGTGACTGAATAGACAAGTGCTGGGTGAAAAGGACTGTAGACCTTTTTTGAAAAGTAGATCTATGCACAACACAGGGATGGGTGACACGTATCAGTAGTATCACCATAGTGATGGGTGGTGTGGAGATGGGATGGGTGGTGCAACATGGAAAACTCATTGGCCCGACCTGGAGAAATTTGAGTTTGCTGCAGTGTACTTCTCCTAAGTTATGGTCAGTGCAGTAGTCGCCACCAAATTGCATGAATTTTTTTTCATGTAACCGAATTTTGCAACGCTAATTACTCCCTCAAAATGCAACAACGGCTGGCTTGACTTCGCCAAAATGCACCAGGTTTTTGTAAGTAGTTAGTACATCTTCAATTTGTTGCATTGACAGAATCAATTCATCATGATGTGAAAAATAAGCTCAATAACGTCTTTTTGCCTCGTCCCAGTAACAAAATCTATCACACATGTGTTGCGTGTGTCTCTAGATTGTGTTAACTATGTGCGCACATGCATATGACAATGCCCTAGTCTTGTCACCCTTGTATCCCCCCCCCCCCCCCCCCTCCCTAAAAAAGGAGGTCCTGTGTACATATTACAACACTGTGCAAGTCAAAGGTCCCTTGGCTGGTTACAGGGCAGTCCGGCAAAATTTAAAAATCCTACCAAAACCTCAGAGATCACCTAGTTGTGGATGTAGGTAAATCAAATCAAAATTTAAACAAAACACAAACAATAACACACAACTACCATTCCAAAACAAAAAGTTTATGTCCAAACAAGAAAGGCAACGTTGTACTCTTACTCTTAGGAAAGGTATTTCACTCTTCTTTCCTCACTGGACTGAGGTGTGAATGAGTACCTAACTAAAGGTAAAGAATCTTGCAAAGTGTTAGTACGAAAAGCCTATCAATCAGGCTTATGTACTGTGTGCTCCTCTGGGAGTTGAGAAGGACTGAATGCAAGGCATGCTGGGGGATACATGATGTACAGTTGGTGAGCCTGCACTTGTGCAGAGATACAGACTATAAATCCATCTTTACCATCTTTACCTTTACATTACAAATATGTTATGATATATCACATCTGTTTAAAAAAATGCGTGTTTCACTTTTTCTAGTCCTATTTAGTCATTCGTTTCATTTGATACTTTGATAAGATAAATACACAACATTCTCACCCAATGGCATTAGCACACTGATGTACCCAGTACTAAGGAATGAGTAAAGCTGAAGATGCTTAATTTCAAGTTTTTATTTACTTGCTTGATTTGAACTTGAACAAAATCACAAATATAATGTATTATGATAGCAAAATCATAAACTGACAAAATAAAAACAAACTACACTGTATTTAAATTTAAATAGACACTAGTGCAAAAGTCTCCAGTCTAGTGACTTCTTTTTGTAACGTAAAATATATTGGGAAAGTTAACATCGTTGACTAAAAGTACCACATGCATACTAATATATTGGCAGAATAATGAATTGTAATACAAAATTCATCATTTTGATACAGAATTTAAAAAAACTGCCTTCCCTTAATTTGCCAAAAATTTAGATAAGACTTATGGACTTAAACTTGGGGAGGGGAGAGCATGTGAAGAGATATAAAGCGGACTGACTGAATCATCGGTCATTTTAAAATTTGGGGTGGGTGGTGGTGGTAGGGCATGGTGAAGAGATTTATCGATTGCGTGATCAAGTGGTCCATCACCATTACACCACATACACATACAGGCACTACTTGTCTACAGTGTCTATGTCTATGCACACCACAAAGTACGTATTGCTTTCTCAGTATAATGGCTATTACATGTAAGTAGTGTACGTTGGCAAAAACGCATAGGGATAGAAATGTAAGGTTGCTTTGTTTTTCCTCCTAATAAGTTCTGTGTTTGGATTATACTATACTGGCTTTATCCAGGGGAAATGTTCCTCTGGGGAACAAACGCATTTTCGAACTAAAGGTAAATTTTGGATTAAACTAGTGTGAAATAATAGGCATGGTAAATAAATTAATAAAACAAAATGCACCAAGAATAAAAATAAGTATCTTTAAAGATTTTTTACAAAAATAGCACCTGCGATTCAAAATGACTACATAGGGTTGTATTGTAATGTAAGCAGATAAATCCAGATCTTATTATAAACTATAACATCTGACAAGATCAAACCTTTTAAAAAATAAAGGTTATGAAAAAACAACTGAAGAATTTATATCAACAACATAACTACTAATCAGGGAATAAAAAAATGTATATAGTGCTACTACTAAACTACTACTACTTCCCTGTTTTGGTCCCAAGGACGTTAATATGTTTTAACCTTCCGTAGGAAAAAAAAGGAAATAATGCTTCTTGAATCGGGAAGTGGACAAGTAAGCATCTGTACGGGGATTAGGCGCTCCCGCCCTCCATGAGTCTCCTGCTGCCTTGCAGGCGGGTCTTGGTTGGCCAAAGGCTAAGGGACTTAACCCTGACAGAAAATAATAAGGCCTGGTAGGGGACATCAAGGTGGCAGCCCCACCATCTACCTAGGGTACAGTGGGCCAATCCCTGCTTATCCAAAACCAAACTGATTCAAGGAAATACTTATAATGATATACCTGGCTTGAACTTTCGAAGACGACTCTGAAAAGAACACGAACTGTGATTTTTGGAACATGGAATGTTAGGGCAATAAATGGAAAAGTTAAAATTAGCTGAAGAAATGAAAAAATTCAAAGTAGACATTTTCGCTATTACAGAAACAAAGAAAAAAGGAAAAGGAATAGAAAATGTAGGACCGAATCATACTTTATTAATCTTCTCAGGAGTAGATGTCGACAATAGAGCTAGAGCAGGAGTAGGCCTCCCAATGCATAAAAGGCAAGAAATTTATAAGCCCACAGCTATTAGAGGTAAATATTAAACCAAAAAGGAAGAGAAATTAAATTATTAATAGCTTATGGACCAAACAATTTGCAAATAGCTGCAGAGAATCTCAAACCCAAACAGGAACTAATGGTTTTAGGAGATTTAAACGCTAGAGTAGGTAACAATGTAGAAACACCAGGAGGAGTAATACATAAAAAAGGAGAGACAAAAACTTCTCCAAATGGAGAGAGACTAATAATAGATTTTTACATAAAGAATAACATGAAAATAGCTAACACATTTTTTCCTCATAAAGATATCCACAAATGTACAAGAGTAAATGAAGACAGATATGAAAAGTCAATCATAGACTACATAATAGTTAGCAGTTTCCTTTTTTTATAGTACAATGGATGCAAGAGTAAACAGAGGAGCTGAAATATTTAATGATCATCACCTAGTGATAACCAAAATGACATTATTGACTGAAGAAAACAAACATAAAAGGAAAAGAGAAGAAAGCTACCAAACTCAAAATAGAGGAACTAAATAAACCAATAGTAAAACAGGTATACCAATCCAGGATTTTAAAAAATCTATCAGTGAAAGGCAGATAGATCTGAAGGATAGCACAATAGAAGAAAAGTGGCAAATGAATAAAGAAACACTCCTCAGTTGTACCGAAGAGGTCTGTGGTGGGAAACAAATTAAAGGAGATAGGAAAAGAACAGCATGGTGGAATGAGAATGTCAAGACTAAGATCAAAGAAAAGAAGGATGCCTGGAAGAAATATTTGCAAACAAAGAGACCACAGGATAAGATAGATTTCATGAGTAAAAGAACTATCGCCAGCAAAACAGGAACAATGGGAAGAGTTTGGGCAGACTACAAGAAAGCTATCAAGGAAACCAAAAGCTGTTATGGGGAGCAATGAAGAGCATGAGAAAGACCAAAGCATGCCCGGTACGATAAATTAAGAATGCCAAAGGAGAAAGAAAGAAAGAATGCTTTCTGAAAAGTGTGAAAATGAATATGATGAAAATACATCACGTTTAAAGCTCTCTCTCAAAAACCAAAGTAACTTCGATTTCTCAGTTGAAACCATGCCCGAAACTTTCTACCAAGAGCTGGTGAATAGGGCTAAAATAATACTACCTGTAAAATAGTGCTTCCAAGCGCGACCTTGAAAAAAAAATCAATACTCATGTAGTACTAGTAGCAGTAGTGGCCCTAATACAATACAATACTACAGGTGCATGCATTGATCAGGATGCCATGTACCTAATTCTTGTATTGTATCACTGTATGAGAGAGAGAGAGAGAGAGAGAGAGAGAGAGAGAGAGAGAGAGAGAGAGAGAGAGAGAGAGAGAGAGAAGAGAGAGAGAGAGAGAAAGAGATAGAGAGAGAGAGAGAGATAGAGAGAGAGAGAGATAGAGAGAGAGAGAGAGAGAGAGAGAGAGAGAGAGAGAGAGAGAGAGAGAGAGAGAGAGAGAGAGGGAGAGAGAGAGAGAAAGAGATAGAGAGATTACATCTTTCTTAACAGGCCTAGTTGGCGTTAGTAGACAAAACACGGAGCAGAAATGTCTGGCTTGTACGGGCTTTAACTCACTCACTACCGGCCCCTGGGCCAAGACAAAGTCACTCGCTACCGGCTATTTTAGACAAATTTTTAAAAAATCACACAGACCTGACCATACATGTTACATGCATGAAACTACAGCAAAATAAAGCCCTTTACAACTTTGTAATACAAAAATAATTTTTGATTTATTTCTTATAGTTTATTTTTTATGAAAATTTAAAAAAGGTATATTTTACCCACACAAACTTTTTAAAAAAATCAAATTTTCCAACATCGTTTCACACAATATGCCCATAAGTGTCCGTACAACCAATAATTTTGAGTGTCAGTGTCAGTACTGTCACTGTCACTGTCAGTGACTGGGTGTATGGGTCTGGTTGAAGTGGGAGGATTTAGATTTATGGACTGGATTCTAGAATTGGACGGTCTTGACGTAGATCGGTAGGTCTAGATCTGGAAGTCAGTAACTTCATCACTCGGTGTCAGAAGATCTACTCCTGAATCAAAGGGAAGTCACTATAAGTAATTCGACTCTTCTGCACTGAGAAGATAAATAAAGTGCCTCCCCGTGTGTAAAATACCAAGGCCGACTACGCGTCGGTTCATATAGAGAAAAAATAGTAAATATGAGGCCGACAGAGTGCGGTCTCAGGAACGAGCGGCATATCGCTTGAGGCCGACACATGTACGGTCATGGTAGTGAGTGAGTTAACCATGACGTGAAATCGGATGAAAGCACAACAAAGGTAGAACTAAAGTATAATTGCAAATGAGACAAAATTCTACGATTACTTTTCAACGATAAAGAGTGGTGACGATGTCTGACAAATTGAAAGCCCGGAAACAATTTAGGAATGAAGATATCAAAACAGAAACAGCATCACTAAACAGCCACATCTGTT
The DNA here is from genome assembly GCA_037039925.1 of Doris montereyensis. Classification (NCBI taxonomy): domain Eukaryota; kingdom Metazoa; phylum Mollusca; class Gastropoda; order Nudibranchia; family Dorididae; genus Doris; species Doris montereyensis. The sequence continues at coordinate 740,259 of JAXRKP010000007.1, read as the reverse complement.
GTGCCCTATGAGAAATCTTGTCTGGGTCTGAGATGGAAGAAATATGATGGCGATATTTCATAAAAATTCCAAGACTTTTCCAAGTCTTAATTTCTTCCAACCAAATTCCAAGACTTCCAGTTTTCCAAGATGAGTATGAACCCTGTATATATTAGCAATTATACAAAGCCATAGGCAATCTTGCAACATTGAAGCCTTTGTGTCTAATAGAGACAGAAAATTTGATGATATTTTAAATTTAGATTCTATTAAATTGATAACATGGAAGATGCTAGTAATGGTAGGTAGATTTTCTCATATTATCGCTATTACCTTTCACTAAGTTTCAGTTCAATTTAAATTGACTTCCTTGGTCCCGTATTTCCATCGACATAAAAGGATGACCATGTGAGTTTAAGGTCTGTGAGTGAGTGTGTGTAAGTGTGTGTAGGTGCCTTTCTTTCTTTCTTTATCAGTTCCCATTCTACCTTTCGGTGTATGGGTGTGTATTTGGACAGAGAGGTTGGTGTCTCCACAATTGTGTCCTTAATTCTTTTTTTTACATTTTTGTTTACTTTTACCGTATATCACCGCACATAGGACGCAACTTTTTAATAATAAAAAAATCATGCGTGCCAGGCAATTCAACTGTCGACGTCGTCGGGAAAAGACAATAAGCATAATAAGCACAAAGACAACAGAACATGAAAAACAACACTTCACCATAGTTCTGAGTTGTTTAGCAGACAGCTCAAAATTAAAGCCAAATGGCCGTATTCAAATGTAACACAATCCCGAAAGTGAAAATACCAAAAGGTGTACTGGTTCGTGTGCAACTAAAAGGATGGATGGATGATAAACATTTGACAAAAGAATGGTTAAAACTTGTATGGGAATAGAGACCTGGCGCGCTATTCAAAAAGCAAAGTCCTTTATGAAAATTGCCATGCACATTTATAAAAATGTTCTCACATGGGTGAGCAAATGATTTCATGATAGGCCCAGTCTCTTCTTGATAAACTTGGCAATCAGTCTCTGGGGGACATGGCCCAGGAGTCCAACACTTTGTGAGGTGAGGTGACCTGGTCCCCCTCTAGGCGGTTGATCAAAGTTGTACATACAACTGCTCCTGAAAATTTACAACACAGCAGATCACATTACAAAACTTAAAAATTTATGAGAAATACAAAAAAAGTCGGTTTGGCTCTCTATGGCTGTAAGACATGAAGAATGATCAAAACAACATAACAGATTAGCACTTGTCTGAGGTGCATTTTTAGGATCGGATGGCCACATAAGGTGAAAAATGAAGATCTATGGAAACGAGCATGACAAGAACCAGTGGCCAAACAGATTATGTGAAGGGCGTGGGGTTGGCTTAGACAAACTGCCAAGAAGCCAGCATCCAGCACTTGGAGCCTGCAGGGGAAAAGGAAGAGAAGTCGGCCTTGTAGCACCTGGAGGCAAGACAATGAAGCTGAGATTAAGATGCAAGGAACCAACGGGACAGTCATTCGGCAAGCACCTCAGGGCAGAGTATGATAGCGGAGTGTTGCCGATGGCCTATACTCATCCCGAGCTATGGGTGTAAATCAGTAAGTAAGTAAGCATAAATGAAGAAGAGGTCAATCAGAACATAGGATAAAAAGATTTATCAGTGAAAGGCAGATTTGATCTGAATGATAGCACAATAGAAAGCAAGTGGAAACTGTATAAGGAAACACTTCTTTGACGTACTGAACAGATTTGTGGTAGGGAAACAAACTAACCCAATCCTGCCCAACGCGCCCACTAACGCCATTTTGGCATCCTGCCTAATGCGTCCGCTAGCTCACGCCGAGTGCTGCCAATGTCAGAAATTAGAAGGCTTGTTTACAAAGCATTCTAGCGACAATTCTGCGAGGTCACAACCTATCGTAACTTTTAACCTATTCATGAGACTTCACGGGATTTTAAAAAGGAAATAGAACTCTTCTATGTGGTTTGGTCAATATTCTATGATTTTTGAAAGTTCAGAGGTCGGCAACCGGTAAAATGGCATTTCAACTGCAACGCATGTAAAGCTGGCTTCGCAATTGAGAGAGAGATGAATGGCGATTTAGGGCCGAATAGAACCCTAAATCATGACGAAAATGATGAAGGCTCTGATATTGAAGAAGTTTTAACTGGTTTGAGTGATGATGAGGGGATTATGAAGAAAAAATAACGATAGATCTAGAGCTAAATCTATCGACACTGAAGCGAACAATGCGCCAGCAGGCGAAATCATAACTGCCATGCCTTTGGACGACAGACCTATCCGACATTTAACTTGTGTCATTTACAGTGTCTGATGTTGTTAATATTACTAATATCAGTGTTTCTGTCCTGTACATGAATAAATTTGAAAAAATAAAGAAACCACAAAAACATGGAAAAAACGTATTTTAATAACAATGGCTGCAAACAGAGACGGAGTTATCTCATATCTGCTTAGGCATCCAGCCCAGCAAGTTAGGCAGGATTGGGTTAAAGGAGATAGGAAAAGAACAGCCTGGTGGAATAAAATTGTCAAAACCAAGATCAAAGAAAGGAAGGAAGCCTGAAAGAAATACTTGCAAACGCAGATTTGTTATTTGCTTAGGACAGCAAGTAAGCATAAATAACAAAGGGGTCAATGAGAACCTCAAGTTTGTATATTCCTGCATCCTAATCATGAGCCAGGACATCACTACCTGTTTGCAGGGACAGTCATTACCTCAATGTCAAGGTATCTTCAATGTATTTCACATAACTGCATATAATCACATACATGGCTTTACTATAGATGGCTAGTTGAGATAGTAGCATAACTAACTGCTGCATTGTTTCATGTTCTTCTGACAGCTGTAGCTGTGTAGCAAAATCTCTGTACAATTTTATCTTCAAAGATAAGTCTCCAAAAAGTGTTTGACTTGTTTTCAGTCACAATCATCAAATGCTGTACATGATTTGTTATTAGTCACAGTCATCAATATACATGATTTGTTTTTAGTCACAGTCATCAATACACATGATTTGTTATTAGTCAGTCATCAATACACATGATTTGTTATTAGTCACAGTCATCAATACACATGATTTGTTTTAAGTCACAGTCATCAATACACATGATTTGTTATTAGTCACAGTCATCAATACACATGATTTGTTTTAGTCACAGTCATCAATACACCTGATTTGTTATTAGTCACAGTCATCAATACACATGATTTTGTTATTAGTCACAGTCATCAATACACATGATTTGTTATTAGTCAGTCATCAATACACATGATGTGTTATTAGTCACAGTCATCATTACACATGACTTGTTTTTAGTCAGTCATCAATACACATGATGTGTTATTAGTCACATTCATCAATACACATGATTTGTTTTTAGTCACAGTCATCAATACACATGATTTGTTTTTAGTCACAGTCAGCAATACACCTGATTTGTTTTAGTCAGTCATCAATACACCTGATTTGTTTTTAGTCAGTCATCAATACACCTGATTTGTTTTTTAGTCACAGTCATCAATACACCTGATTTGTTTTTAGTCACAGTCATCAATACACCTGATTTGTTATTAGTCACAGTCATCAATACACCTGATTTGTTATTAGTCACAGTCATCAATACACATGATATGTTACTAGTCACAGTCATTAATACACATGATTTGTTTTTAGCCAGTCATCAGTACAAATGATTGTTTAATAGTCACAGTCATCAGTACATATGTTCTTTATAAGTCACAAACATCAATACACATGATTCAAACCATATGATTTGTTACTAGCCACAAACATCAATATACATGATTTGATGATTTGTAATTTGTCATGATCATCAATACACTAAAACTATAAAAGTAAGCAGCATGTCTGTTTTTGTATTTCAGATTCCATACCTGCCATGAAGTGAGACATAACATTTGTTCCTTACCACTGACTTGAGCCCGATGACAATAAGCAGCAAAGCACAGCGACTCCATCTCCATGTTTGAATTCCATGGTCATGCACACGCTGAAGAAACGCTGCCTTGTCTTCCTGATTGTATGAACAGAAAGCGCCATCTAGACGACCTTGACCTGAATATATCAAAACAAAAATGTAGTCTTTTTAGAATGTGAAGAATTTGAAAGCATTTTGGTTTGAAGATTTTTTTATGACGATTACCACAATATTCTCAACCACATATATGACTTTTAAATTTCACCTAACACAAACACAAATTGATTTATATTAACTAAGACAGAAAGACATATATTCATACAGACAAAAATAAATATCACAGAGAGATGAAATGAGAGCAAAAAAGACAAAAGAAATGAAAACATAAACATGAAATTGTAGATTTGATTTGATTTACCCACATCCACAACTAAGGTGATCTCGGGATTTTTGGTAGGATTTTAAATTTTGCCCGGACTGCCTGTAAACAACCAAGGGATCTTTCACATGCACAGTGTTGTGATTTGCACATGGGAGAGAACTTGGAGAAACTGGTTCCAGCTGTAGATAGGGGGGTCTACTTTTGTTTTCCCATGATGCATGTCATATAATTTTGGAACCCCCCACAATTACCTACAGTGGTTGGCTATTTATATAAAGCAATTGACCATTGCATTAACTAAAGAATATTGCCTGGTTACGGAGGAACATTCCGATCGTCTTCATTACTGCTCTGCTGTTGTCTAGTAAATAACATGGCTGACAGGAGTGAAAACAAGAGAAGTCTTGCGAAAGTGACATTGTTCATTACATCACCTAACATACACCATGTTCAAATAACTAGTCATTTTTCGTTAAGAATTTCATTATATGACCTATTTATGACATATTTCTTAGGAAAGGTTTAGGGAGGGTTAGAATGCAAGAAAACTAATGATTTGAGCCCTCACTCAACAGTATGTAATGCAGACACTAAATTAACAACTTTGAAGCCGTTTTTCTCCAAAAGGCATATATATTTGAACCATCATGGACACAATCAGCAATATCTCAACAACCGTTCACGCTATCTAGCAAATTCAACAAGAATAATCACCAGAACATCCTGCACTATCTGAATTTGTAAAAGAAAACGCATATCTCAAACAATGACCACGCAGATCCTTTCCCCAGGCGCACAAACACATACTGTGTATCGAACACTACACCCGGGAGTTTAGACGGACTTTGAATGAAATGGCCTACTGGGAGATACATGATATACAGTGGGTGAGCTTACACTTGTGTGGGGATATCGACTATTAATCAATATTTTAATTTAAGCATAACGGGATGCTATACTATATGCTACCCAGGGAGTTGAGAAGGACTGAATGAAATGGCATGCTGGGAGATAAATGATGTACAGTGGGTGAGCTTGCACTTGTATGGGGATTACAAACTATCAATCCATCTTGAAATATTTTCAATTCTTTTTAAATAATATGTCTGTGTCTTTAACTACAATATAATGGTACTACCAAATGACTAAGCGTACAGATTGTAAAAAAAAATAAGAATAATATTATATCTTTACTTGTCTTTTTCAAAATTGAATCGTAAACATTTTTTTGTAGTCCAAATACCTTCATAGAATCCTAATGCGCACATAGTTTTGCCTATGATTGTGTCATAGCCATCGTCTTCACTTGCCAAAGATTTTAACTCTTGAGCCAAAACCGGATCCAATTTGGCTGGCATCTGAAATTTCTTGCCAAGAACAGCCTGGGCGAAAAGAAACAATCATCTGAATCCTCTTCCTAAACAAATAAAAGCCACAGTGAGAGTTTTATTGACAGCAAGCATCTTATACCCCGAGTGATCTCAAGCACGACCATTAGATTGAACCAGTGCTCTATACTGAGGTTATGCAGGTAGGCATCGAAGTTATTATTTCATTATCTAATAATAAAGCCTTCATAAGTCACTCATCGCCATTACTGACATGTATAGCATCCTGTCAATAGACCGGTGGCTGCCAAACCTGACACCCGTTGGTTTTGTCATTTCTATTTTTGTTCATACAAGTTCCCGATTCTTTTCGGTATCAGCATTTCTCACACGTGTAATCGAATCATTAGTGTGGAGATATGATATAGGATTATTATGGGGTAAAACGTTCTTTTCTGTATATCAAAAGTAGACAGACTGGCTCTAGTAGTCAATAATTTTGTTCTTGAAAACAAATAATTCCTTTCAACCCAAGAATCAGTTGTAAATCTAAAAGTGAATCCGATTCTGAATCATCAGACACTAATCTTTATGATGCTTGATCGTCTAGAAAGAAACCAAACACTACCTAAATCTAATACCAAAACAGTTTACGGAAGAAATAAGATTTTGTTTACCAATTTAAAAAAAAAAAAGTTTTTCATATGCTTTACTAGAATCATATAAACTTTACATGCAGAAACAACCAACATCATCTGTTATATCGTTTTGTCTAAAGATAGTACATTTTGATTTACAAATCTACTTCAAATGTACAGTTACAGTAATTAAAAAAATTATGCATCAAAATACCCAGCATTTCTCGTTACTCTGATCCGAAAATGTCTGGCAGTGAAACACGGGTTAAGTTGAATGAAAATTTTACTCAGACGGGAAACAATAACATATTCCTTGATTAAACTTCTGGTAGAAAAATTCCTTAAATGAAAACGATCTTGAGATTAACTTATGATCTAAGATTTTCAAAAACGCATGATTACAATAATAAAAGAGATTATATTGGAAATTTTCCTGGGTTTTTATGACTACCTATTAGAATGAACTTTGTATTCTTAAATTTTTCAAAGACATTAAAAGGAAACAGAACGGAATGACAAAGTCAAATTATGACAACGGTGGTGAAGATTACAAACATGCATAAAGGAAAATGTAAAATTCATCTCATGTCATGCAGTTATAAGGGGTGGATATCATTGATCAACTGAAATGACAGTTTGGGAAAGTGGATGATTCTGGGAAAAAAAACAAAACAATAAGAACCAAAACATTGTTTTTAGTAAACAGTTCCCCAAAGCTTTTTTATTCCATTAAAATTTACGAGGACCACCATTTGTAGCAATCTCAGGGTGAATAAAGAAGCAGCAGCAAGATGAAAGATAAGCAAAAGAGTGACAGGAAAGAAGCAGGACCTGCCAGCGGTGCCCGCCAATCGGCCACTTCAACATAGATCTTACCAACTCCATGTAGGGCTGAAAGAGACCATCAACCACTTCCTCCGTGATAACCACAGTGCCTGGGGTTAAACCTAAAGTATAAAAACAAAATAAAAAACCCCATTTGATAGTTAAAATTTGGAAATAAAAAATAAATCGTTTGATTTTTTTGTAAGTGCATTTTTATCTCTACAAGTTTAAAAAAATCCAGTATTCGCTGAAAGAAATGACAGTTTGGGAAAGTGGATGATTCTGGGAAAAAAAACCAAAACAATAAGAACCAAAACATTGTTTTAGTAAACAGTTCCCCAAAACCTCCACCCAAATGTTTTTGCAGCGCAAAATTTAGAAAGAGCATCCACACTTATTCACCAAAACTCACAACAAGATGCAAGATTATTTGACAGATTTTGCAGTCCAGTCATGATTGAAACATACATGGTTCCATCTTCAAGTAATCAGAAATTCATTGTCTCCTGCACCCACTTTACCCTAATGCAGTAAGGCTGTGAAATGGACTGCCAACATAAATCAAACTCAGCAGTAGTCTATTCTGATTTCTTTGAATCAAATCTAGATTCTATTTAATTCAAGTCTCTATTCTATCTAGATTCTATTTAATTCAAGTCTCTATTCTATCTAGATTCTATTTAATTCAAGTCTCTATTCTATCTAGATTCTATTTAATTCAAGTCTCTATTCTATCTAGATTCTATTTAATTCAAGTCTCTATTCTATCTAGATTTTAGATCTGTTGTTACATCTTCTACAAAAACCAATTTACATGATTAGTTAGCCTACAATTCCATAGAAATCTCAATTTTGATATAGATTCTGGGTCTAGAAATCTATTATTTTGCATGTGCAGGGGGAATATAGGTAGCAAAGAAACTTGAACAATCATTAATAAAACCTCTAAGGCAAAGTTTCGCAGGTTTTGCCAGGATACACCAGGTGACGACTGCCAGAAATGCACAATATGCTACTTTGCCAATCTAACATGAAAACATTGCTGATCCTCAATGAAGACCAGTTAAACTAACTGCCCCATATTTTCTCTCATCCTTCTAGTTCATAGATCAGGTTTAATTACAAGCAATACTGTAATAACAATAACAACGATAGTAATAATGATAACAACGATAATAATACTAATAATAATGATTATACTATCTTAAAAATAATCATGTACAGAATTTTTATAGTAACTTCAACCACAGATGGAAAAGTTTTACTTAGGCTTCTCTTTTCATCTAAAAAAATAGTTCCACCTACAGGAACATATTTATATGCGGTCCAAAAGCATTAAGTATGATTAAGAGATACTTTTACATGAAGCATAACCCCCCCCCCCCCCCCCCCCCGCATTTTTAAGTCTCAAATTTCCAAAATTCTTCATGAGATCATAAATGATCCCCATGACATCTTAGCCAAGTTTGCTTCATTTACTTCCCCTCAATCCTCATTACCTCAAGTAAAGGGTAAAATAAAACAGCGTAACCTGAACACTCTGATTTTAATGCTACAAAAAGATTTTGCTCTTGACCGCATCAGTGTACATGAAAAATGGCTCAGTGCTTTTTTGATAACGGTGAAATCATAATGCAATCATGACCGAGAATGTATGCAAATTAAATCTTCACGTACATGTTACATTCCCATGATGTCTTTTACAATTAATTCTTATTGTTATGCCTTTGATACACATGAAAAATTAATAGTTGTTACACTGTTACAGTCTGATTCTGATTTGACTCTGTTTCCAAAAACAGACCTCTAAATCTAGCTAGACAGGTCTTCGTTTGAGATCAATGAGAGTGATGGGTGAGATAAATTTTGTATTTTTATAGCTTTATAACAACCGTGAGGAACCTTACCTATTCCGCCACTGGTGCCTATACGCAGAAATACAACGTCATGGCAACCAGCATGATGGATGAGTTTGAGGATTTCATGGAAGATGATTGACAGTGATGGAATGCCCATGCCGTGCAAAAAAACAACAAATTGATACATATGAAACAAAACTTGTAATGCTATAATAAATTGGCAATATTGATTATAATTAACATTATTATAATTGTTTCATTACTATCATCATCATTACCATTCTTATTCTTATCATTAGAATTAGTATCATCATCATCAGTATTATTTTCATTATTAATCCTTATCATATTACAGTAAATTTTCTTTGAAAGTTTTAATTTTCACATCAAGATTGTGAGAAATACCTATGACAAGGTGACACAAGTAACAGCAATTGAAAGCACAGATACATTTTTGTGTATTCCACGAAGATATTTACTAATGAGAAACATCATTGTTACAATGATTGTAATCAGAAGCCGTTAAGATTGACACATTGCATTACGCACAATGAAGAAATGATTGTGCATTTTGGGTTTGTTTTACTTACACTGACTGACAGAACGGGGCCAACTTTGTAGAGCACGTAACGATCAGATTCATGGGCAATATCTTCTAGTTGCATGCCGACCGGCATCGTAATATTCAATTCAGAAATAAGAAAATTTGCAAAGCTCTTCATACGATTTGTAGAACCTCCAAAACAGACAATCTGCAATTTGAAAATAGAGACTTTAAGAGACATTTGATGATTCTTCCTTTCGTTACATTCAAAGAAATCAAAGAAGTAACTATTGTTAAAAGGAAAACATTTACAACATATCTTGAAATGAGCATGTTTTTTTGTTATTAAGATAATAGCAATAGTATATATCAGTGGTGATAATGGAGAAAAGCCAAAAAAGAGGAAAATTATCGATGTCACGACAAACTACCCACTCTCTCTCTCTCAGTTGTCATAACTTCATGAAAGCGTAGATCTAAAGGTTGTAGATCTAAAAAGCGTCGGTATGCAGATATTGAATTACTGCTAATTAGAACAATGCATTGGAAATGAAGTGGTAATGAAGGCGCATGTTTCCTGTTTCAAATAATATGTGTGAAAGACATGTGTATTTATATATTCTTATTTCTTGCAATGATACAACGTCTGCCGACATGGTATACTGGCATGTAATTATTTTATGATATAGAATGCTGCTTATAGTCTTATACAGAAATGTTCCGAACTTAAAAACAACTTGTAAAAGATCGTTCCAATGTCGTTGCTACCGGCACAAAATAACATGTCACAGCCATAACAAATACCTTGACATCAGAAAACATTTCTTTTAAATTGTGTGTCTTGTTGCTGAGTCCAATATGATACAGGACATCTTCCTCCAAGAGAGCGATATGAGGGTTGAATAGCTTAATTTTCGTTCGCCTATGAGAGGAAAAGTATTGCCACATGAGAGGAAACAAGCTGTAATGTCTCTAAATCGTAAACTATTGTGTGTTTGTATATAACGAGTCTGCTTGTGTGAGTGTCAGTTTTCCATTGATCCATTCATGTAGTCTTTTCACTCTGTCTGGTACATTAAACTTTGTGTTCTTCGTATTATTATTAAACATCATACAAACTGTATTCTCTGTCAACACAAACATCTCAAAAGAAAAATGATTGTAAGGCAAAATAATCTTATACCCAGTCACACTAGATTCCCTTACAAGTTTTCGAACGGTTTTCTGATTCTTTCGAAACTTTGCTTCCTCTTGAGAAAAGATAATTAAATGAGATGCATTTTTATAAACAATGCTAGAAGCAAAAGAATTTAAGAGAGAGAGAGAGGTAAGGAGAAAGAGAGGTATGGAGGGAGAGGGAAGAGGGAGGGATGGAGCGACACAGACAGACAGAGAAAGATTAATTATAAAAGTGGGATTTAATAATAATATATGTAGCACTTTCTTTTCAATTTGATTATTTTTAACTTACTGTACTTGATAGTCTCAGCATCTTTTCTTTCATCACCATCTTTATCAGATGAAGGTAACACAGAGGACATGTTTACAGTGCCTTGATGATGAAGGATAAGGTGTTTAATAATGCAATCTTGCAGCGTGCCTGACAATTATCGCGTTTCACTATAATCAAACGGCTGGAAATGGAAAAAAAGATCAAAGCGGAAAATTTAGTCCTAAGTATTTCCATGAAAGAATGTGGCAACATCAGAGTATCAACTGTAGTGGAAAGAGTCTTACAATATTACCTACAAAGCTCTGTACGTTTTCATATTAGTTTATTACTGAGATTGCATCACGTTATACCTGTTTTGTTGAGTTGTCAAGTCCAGTGGAATAAAGTAAATATGTCTGTAAAGTCGTGATTCCTGTCTCATATTCATATTGTCATGTTGTTCTTTATGTACATTTCTCTTAGTTCTTATCATAACTTTTCTTTCTTGTTGGCGTTCTTAAAGAGATGAAGATTTAAGTGTATATAACATATATATATATATATATATATATATATATATGAATTTAGGTCCTGTTTATTTAGATTCCACATCGAGATACTAGTTTTTAGAGACAGATCCAAACTTAAGATAGCTTTAACTCTAGATATCTAGAGTAAATTCGGCTATGCGCTATCCCTTAAGTGGTCAATGTGCCATATCACAGAAATTTGCAAAGCTAGCGCTTTCATTTTCGTATCACAAGAATCTCCATCTTTTAACGCGTCGGCAGACAAAGTTCCACGAACACATGACACAATATTGATCCTCTCATGACAGTGTTTTATAGTGAACTAGTCTGTTGAATCGTTCATTGTTCTATTCATTGTACTATGTGAGTCAGGTGAGGTGCGATGTGATGAGCAGTTGGCGCGTTTTCCGTAATTTGTGTGTATATATATAATATGTGACTGTCAGATCTTTATTTATTTTCTTAATTGATGAAAAGATCTTCAACTTCAATTGTGTGTGTTTACAAAACAAACCAAGTTGTGACAAGACATATATCATGTGTACAAATAAGAACTTAAAAAAAAATTATACCAAAATAAATTTAATACATGAAATTGTAGAGCTAACACGAATTGAACAACGAATTTCACATAAAGGGTGTGGAATTAATACCACAATAAAACTTCAAAATGAAGCAAAACAGCAAGTAATGTACCAATACAGCAATAAATCCCAAATCATCTGTACAGAGCGTTTCTATATTACTCTCAAACCTTATTATCCCCCGTTATACTGTCATTCTGCTTACCGCCAGCTTTTCCCCTTTGAACGGATATAATGCTATACAAAAATGATGAAGTACCTCACTATACCACCTTCCGCCAATGTTTTGGCATTAACGTTCCTTATTAATTGTTGTAAAAGCAGAACTAGCTATACCACTTTAATGCACTACCACCCTCTTCTCAGAAGTGATGCAAGCGGGTAATAGTAGAATTTAGTTTGGCTTGGTCACAGTTCATGAAGTCAAAAAAACACACACACACACGGATCACTGCCACAGGTATCTTAGTACTCTTACACAAACAGAAATGACAGTGACACAAGACTTCTTCTTTATGAGAACGAGAGTACCGAAAGGTTTACAGACGTTTGTCGTCCACTGCACAGGTCTAGGTCAGCTTAGGTCAGCTGAATGAAGAATAGCATTGGCATAGGGCCCAGATCGCGTCATCCTGACAATAGCTTGGTGGGGTAGGCATGGCTATGATTAGGTCCAATTAAGTGGTGAGAAGTAGGCTTCACATGTGTCATAATCTAGGCTAATCCATTTTGATGTTTCTAGACTACGGAACATAAGAGACAGAGCGATCCTGCTTTACTATGATATAATACTTTACAAGCCTTTTCACATGCAGTAGGCCTGCATTGTCTTGTCAGTGATCTTTTTTTTGGCGGTATAGAAGTTTGAGTGTACTTTTTATTTCTTATTTTTTTATGTTGCGAGTTTTTCGTAATATTTATTATTGTGTTTGTATCAAATTCATAACAGGTTACTTAGGAATAATAATAAAATTGCGAGGGTCTTGTGTTCTGACAGTTCTCTAAGAGTTAGGTGCATGTTTTGGACTGATGTATGAACAGTACTTGATAAGATCGTTTAAAGATATATAATTCTAATGACATTATTATACAAAAGGAAGAATGCAACATGACATAGACAAGTCATGGGATCAGAACTTGACATTTAAAGTGACAGCATTTTATCTCTTGTACATCTGAAGTTATTTTCAAGCAAGATGCATGGTCTCGATAATTAGGCGTTTAGGTGGGACAGAAATATCAGGATATTCTGTACGTCAACATAATACTCCATTTCAATAAAATGTTTCTCACCTCGCCAAGTTCGCAAGTGTCGTCGACACATGTTTGCATAGCAGTTGTTATCATCACTGCCTTTTGTGATGAAATTCAGTATTGTGCTTTTTTCACATAATATTCAATTATAAAATCCTCTGTTTCCACAAGAATGGAGTGTGATCTTTCGTAGAGACCTATTACAAGTTTCGTGTAGCTGTTGTTGTGTTCGGACTGTGTGATGCGATGTCCTGTGTCTTTCTTGATTTTGGATATCTGCATGTGTATTTTACTGCTGTCAAATTGCTCAATCTTGTCACTATGGCATGAGTGATTACTTTTGTGTTGCTGATCTTCATGAGTGGTAGAATTAAGATCTTGTGAGCTTGTGTTTTCCTCAAGGCTTTTAATGTCAGATGTGTGCTGGCTCTCGCTGTGTGTGCCCTCATCGTCGGATGTGTCGGTGTCGCTTTCTGTACTTTCTTGCTCTGTTGTGTTGTTGTTGTGACTCTTTATGCCGTCAGGCTCTTTGACAACTTTGTGGCGTTGGCTTATTTATGTGCATTAGTCCTAGGCTTTGGTTCAACGTTTTCTTCGATGTCGTCGTATTTGATTGTTTTAGAATTTTTGGTCCATTGTGATGGGTCTTTATCGTGTTGCACACATCAATGCTACTTTGGAATATGGCTTGGGTCACTTCATCCACGCAAATATGCAACCAACAACCCCAGAGATCACATTTTATCTATTAGTTGCTACCCTTTTCTTTTCCACATCCTTTACATTTACTCATATTAGTCATATTATCCTCCATCACAGTCTTTACTTTCACTCTCCAGAACCTTTTTAACGTCACGTCACCATCATTTCTTCTCAAACTCCTTCTACATCTTCTTCGCCTTTTCTTTGACTCTGCCTTCTTTCTCTCCACTTCACTTTACTTTTGTTCACAAATTCGATCTCTCTCTCTTTCTTTTTCCCCTCTCTGTTGCCTCCTGTACATCCCTCACACTTTTTCCTTTCTGTTCAAAAAGGTTCGGTGACCAATTGTTTACTATGTGGCAAAATGTCCTCCAATCTTCTTTAACTTACGGTGGTTGCAAGACTTGATTTCTCTTCTTTCCACACGTGTAGGCCTACATAAAACAGGAAAAATATCATAAATTCCCCCAGATAAATAAATGAATGTGCTTAATAATAGTTCCAAATAACAGCGCATTGAACAGACAAAGAGTAGCCCCTCGGTTCACACACTACGCTTACATAGCGCATTACCCGACACCCTTCAACTGTCATCAGTTCGATGCGCTATCCCCTTTAATAGACAAACTTGTATGTCTAGGTACACTCTTTAAGCTGAAGAGTACATTTTTATAATGTTATAAGTACATTTTGATTTTCAAAACAAGGCAAAACGATATATCATCTATTTACAGAGCTTATATATGCCATTAGTCTTCCTTACTGAAACAGGTAAAAATGCCATGAGAAATATTTACTGATCGATATCTGTTCTGTCGAATCATAAAACGAAACGAAGGGAAGCGAGAGGTGTGCCATGCGCACATTTTTGTTGTCAGGTGGAAAGGCGCTGTGTGCGAGGATGTAGGACGACAACCGACAAAGCACACGACCGAGTTTACTCTAGAGCTAGAATCTAGATCTAGATTAATAGTGATTATAGTTCAAAATTATGAAAAAGGAACATTTCTAGAATATGGCAGGTTTCACAAAATGGTCCATCCCCATTTCCCTCTTTTGTCAAAATGTACATGTTATATTTCTTACAAGTAGTATATACTATGTTAAAGCTTAGAACCTGAGGATTCCAGATATATGACTTTAAGAGATAGCAAAGGACTGTGAGGCGAGTAAATTAGCTTTTACAAGCCATGTTTTTCAGTCAACTGTGAAAATTGTAGGTCCAATGCCAGTGACATAATGTTATGCGAACTGAACAGGTCCGTCGACCGAGGTTTCCCTGGCGTTTATTTAGTGCCGTAACGCTTGGGCATCTGATTTAGAGAGTTCCCTGACTTTTCCCTAGTTCTCAATAAGACATGAAGTCTGTGTTTGTGTTTCCCAACACCTCGGGCGTGGAGTCCACGGCCGGTGCCTTACCGTTGATCAGATGACTCACCCAGTCCGGATCGTGTGGATGGATGAAAACCGATGCTTTTTTGTAAAATTCTGTGATTATACGCCTTTATACTATCCTTATTACGTGTTACGAGTTTATTGTGTGTACCATTCTGCTGAAACCGGTACGGTAAACTTCACGACTTATATAACGAGTGAGGATGCGATATGTATAGGCCGATATTTGCCAATAGAGAGGGAGAGAGAGAAAGGGAGAGAGAGAGAGAGAGGAAGAGATGCACCAGCAACAAAACCCTCACTGAAAAGAAAGCGCTTTTGACGACAATGGTTCTTTTCCCCCCCTCTCCCATCATCACTTCTTCCCTACTCCCATCATCACTCCCCCCCCCGTCTCCGACTATCTACAGTCACATAAAGTGCCCCACTAGACTAGTACAAACTTGTGTCTTTAACGATCGATAATTGCTTCGCAGAATACGGGATGGGATGGGAGCGGTGGCTGACAAATCTTGAACTCTACTTGAACCTGTGCTATAAGTGTTATATTCTTTCTTTCTCTTTCGTTTAAATGTGTTTTTAGTAATATTGTATTGTTATACGAAGAAGACTGTGCATAGTGGAGACATAGAGTCATTATCGTTGTAATGGACTTCTAAACCTCCCGTATTGCCAATTATCTTGTCTTTATTTATTAGAAAGTAATAAATCATGAAAGCCTATTGATTGCCGGACTTCTTTACATAAGTTTCACTAACGATAAGCCAAAGCAGGTTTTGTTAATGCAACCGAATCTAACCTGAACGGTCTCCGAATCTAACCTGCTCAGTCTCCTTTCTGATGGCCGATCATCGTCTACATTTTTGTGCGGACATCAGCGCATGGCTGTAAGGGGCATCCAAAGACAAAATATTCCTCAAAGCCAACTGGACAATTAAAAAAAAAAAATTCACGATTTCTCAATAGGCTTACACAAGATGAACTATGAAAAAATAGCTCGACGCAATATTACCGTTATTAGATCTCAGATTGAATTTTTTTTTTTTAGACCATATATATTATAAAGTTTTGCAGACTGACAGTAGTCTCATGGTATTCTCACTCTCATTTAGAGTTAAACCTATGTTTTTTTTCGTTTCTTTTACAGGAAATATGGTCGTAGGAATACGTTTTATTTCACTCCAGCTCATAAAACGGCGCTTCTATGTATTTTTCAACTGTTTTTTTGAGCTCTTACTGTGTGGTCATTTGTAGACCACAGTTGTTACATAATAATGAAAACCTGAAACCTGCCTCACTTGATCACTGCAAAAGATTTTTAAAATTTAGAACTGGCCAAATTTTCTTTGAACAATACTCTTTCACATGTAATTAAAGAAAACAGAAAAGGTCATTCACCTCACCTACCTTAAAGTGAAAAAAGACTTATTAAAAAGAGGGAAATGCCGTCAGTCTCGATTTCTAACGTTCGCACCCAAAAAATATTCACAAAACACACAAATTGAAAGCAAATTTCACAATATTATGTTTTTTATATCTGCAATGTCAAAGCTATACATGGACCAAATGTTACGAAGATTCATCAATTAGACTTTGAGAAATATTAATTGAAGAGTTCAAGTTATCATTGGGTCCCATTTTTGTGAAATCTGCCATATCTAGCTATCTACTAGAATTAGAGCTAGCTCTAGAATAGATCTAAATATCTCATAAGAATTACTGAGTAAAATCACATATATCTAATAATATACATACAGAAAGTTAAGTCGAAATGTTAGGACAGAAGCAACTCAAAACAAGGACATGGCCTAGACTACTTACGTTGATCTAATCTAGATCTATCTTTAGATCCACACCATATTGCGGGGACAGAACTTTTTAATCTTACCTTCCCAAACGAAATCAAAAGTAGACTCTAAACAATAACATTGAGTATCGAGTACGAAAGTTTTGCCTTCGATCTTTTTCTCGTCATGTTTTTAGACAGGAAAGGAAAGTTCTTTCAAAAGTTTCCGCGTTGCTTTTTATGTGTCAAAGTCAAACCAACTGTTTTACATGCATCTTGTCGCCTCATCTGTTCAATTTATTTACCGAAGCGATCATGAGGGACGTGGACGGAAGAAAAGAACAGTACGATGTATACAAGGAATGTGTATGAAAGACCATAGATACGCAGATGACACAGCTTTCTTGTCAAAATCAACCGAGGGAATAAAGACCCTCAGTCTTATCCATGCAGTAAAGAACACAGTGAAAGGAAAGGACTGATGCTGAATGTGAATGAGATAAAACTAGAAATAGAGGGAGAGGAAGTGGACAGAGTCAACAGCTTTCAGTACCTAGTACCTACATCAGAAAAGTAGCCAGTGGAAAAAAAACAATTCCATATATTAGACTTAGACGACTCGCAATCACCCAAAAACATCAAATTGAAAAGCATAAGAAATGATCAGGAAGGGACAATGCGCAGATACACAATCAAGAATGTTAAGAATCATTGTCTTCCCAACAGCAGCATGTGAATGCAAAGAATGAACACTGTAAAAACATTGCTTGTTGCCTGTTTTCGAATGATACCCCCCCCCCCCCCCCCCACTTCTTAAAATTCCATCTTTTATGGTGTAATGCTATGTATGACCGGATAAAATACTGTCAAAATATCATACTTTCAGACAGGTGATATAAATCATGAAACACAATGTAGTACATGTACAATGTAAAACGGTTACATTTTCTCTCTCTTCAAACAATGAAACAAGATGAAGGTAGAAGCTTTTATAGAGACTGTAAGAAAAAAGCAGGTTCTTTACGATGAAGGAGACGAGGAGTTTTCGAACAGGGTTTTAATCAGCCAGAAATGGATGGAAGTTGCAGAGGAAGTAGAAATTGATGGAGAGTTAATAAACATTTAATAATTATTGATTCGATCTTTCTGTCTGTCTTTCTGTCTGTCTGTCTGTCTCTCTCTCTTTCTCTGTCTGTCTGTCTCTCTTTCTCAGTCTGTCTGTCACTGTCCCCCTCTTCATCTCTTTCTGTGTCTGTCTGTTTGTCTCTCTCTCTCTCTCTCTCTCTCTCTCTCTCTCTCTCTCTCTCTCTCTCTCTCTCTCTCTCTCTCTCTCTCTCTCTCACACACACACACACACACACACAAACACAACCACTCACTCTCTCTGTCTCTTTATGTCATTGTACTGCTTCAAATGCCATACTGTGTTTATCGTGTCAAAATCTAAGTGCTGTGGATCAGGTGTGGTTGTGAGAACTGCTATCTCTTGATTATTATTTCCTTTATTTTGGCTTTATTCATGATTGCATTCAAATTCAAATTGAGGAGCAGCAGTGCAGGAAATAAAAGCAAAATTCTTTTCGCGATATCATGCGATTGCTCTGGTAACACATTGGTCATTTTGCCAGGAGACTTCCACTTCCAGCAGGAGATATGAAATACTGCATCAATGTTTCTCGGACTTTTAAAAGCACTTTTTGTAGCTCGTCTGTTTCCATTGATTCTGGATCCTTAATCCAGTTGGATTATTTGCTGTGAAACTGGTCACCCGTTGAATCACATAGCGAAAAACAGCCAGATGCTTTTATGCTGACAAAGTTGTGAGGCACAGTGATTGCCTTGACAATATCGGTCGCAATGTTTGGTTGAACGTCATTGGGCGTTGCAAAGTCTCCACATCTGAGCCATTTTTGCAAAAGACGCTTCAACAACATTTCTTGCTCGAGACA
The DNA here is from genome assembly GCA_037039925.1 of Doris montereyensis. Taxonomy (NCBI): domain Eukaryota; kingdom Metazoa; phylum Mollusca; class Gastropoda; order Nudibranchia; family Dorididae; genus Doris; species Doris montereyensis. Next base: position 721,111 of record JAXRKP010000007.1, on the reverse strand, counting down.
AACGATTATTGAATATTTCTTTTTACATGTGATTAGATGACGATAAGATAATGGTCTCATAATATTTGTCTCTTAGGGGTAAAAGCATCATCAATACAAACATAAATGACAACTTGATATGTTAGTGGTATCGTTCCCTCGGTAGGGATGCCAAGTTTTTTCAGATGTAAGTTGTCTACCAAACACTGATCTCTGAAAGATACGTCCATCGTTGTTACTTCCACACAAACCCACGTCAACCACAATACATTTCCCATCTGAGTCTGCAACAGCAAAGAGAATTATCGAAAAAAAAGCCTTTATAGTTATAGTAAAGGGAACCTGATTTATTTAGCTTCTTGGTGCGCATGCTTGCCATCAATTGCTCCAAGGCAAAGGGGAAAGTTGAATCTCGTATAGAAATCATTTGCCATGTTTATCCATTTTTTCTCAATCCGGAACTGGCATGTCCTGTGGCTGTAACACGTCCCACAAGACCGCACAAAACCGCACATGATTTTTCTTATCGTTGATACGTCAGCTCGGAAATGAAAGGACAGAGAAACATGGTTTTCTCCTGAGGCAAAGATACCTGAAAATAGTGAAAAATAAGAATTACATAAATGTCGCCGCGGTGGCTTAGTGGTTAGTGCACTTTTGAACATTGCGTCCGTTACAGACTAGGTACAAAACTTTACTTTACCAAATAATTGATACAATAACAGAGATAGATATATGTCATATGTTCTCTGTAATCAGATTTTCTACCGGTTTAGTAATTTAGTATTGCATCAGATTATGATTTTAATGACAGTGTAATTGATTTTGTGTTAAGATAATCCTGAGAACCCACTACTAAAATCACTGATAGGGCCTATGATTAAGAGAGTACTGATAAAAGGTCACAATATCATATGTAGGCTCCTTAACGCTCAAACAGTAAAATTATCTGATCGCTGTGCAGTTTCAGGTTTTCTTTTTCCATTTGCCATTTACAGCCCTGCACTAAACAATTGTTCACCTTTATATTTCTCAACAGATGCAACTGCAAAAAAAGAAGTGGGCGGTGCTGAGAGACTCTTTTAGGAAAACATCAAAGAAGGAGACACCTTTCAAGTCTGGATTAGGGGGCAAAGGCCATAGAATATGGCACCTTTACAATAACTTGCTTTTCTTGCTTCCTTTTGTTGAGGACCAAGCGCCTCAACTACAAGCAATCTGGTGGAGGGACTAGAGAACGAGCAAGAATCTCAGCAGGCATTCTTTCATCTGAAAGTCGGGTAATTGATAGAGGATTCACGACCTGGTCCAAGCTGCACGGCTAATGCCACCATTCAGTGCCAACCCCTCTTCAACGGAAGAAAAAGGCTTTACCCCAAGAGAGACGAGGCTCTATGTCCCCTTTTGATGTTGAAATGTTGAATGCATTAAATGGGGTTGCAACATCAACAACAGTATCAACAAAGGCAAGCCCGGACGATGATGAGCAATTAAATTTAAGTTTTTCATTAGACCAGGTTTCAAAGTTCGAGCTTCAAGGAGAGTTAACGCCACACCCCATATCTGCGACACTCACAGCAGGTCACAAAAGTTTGGGCTTCGCAACGGTCAGCTTTAAATATCCATCGACGCTAATTACCAACCATCCCCTAATCATCATATCTATTACCGACGACTCCTACCAGTACAACCAGTACACAACAAATGCAAGTGCACATGTTCATCAGTCTTCACTCCCCAGACGACTCATCCTATCAGTACAGCCAGCACTAGCAATACACGTCAACTATGTAGCTCGAGTTATTCCGCTAACGGGGCAAATGATTTGTAAAAGTCAATGAATAAAGTATGATATATCTTTTAAAAACACAGCGCCTATTGTATTATTATATTTCTAAACTTTCTGCCAAAACAGCAAAATCAAAAAAAAACAATTTTCCCCATTATTGATAAAATGGTTCAAAACACACTGTATGTAGTTAAAAATAAACTATCCTTACCTCAAAGTTTTCATAAGTCGTTCTTTGGCAGGGATAGGTTTTCGAAAATTTGTTTCCCTCTTTGTAATATAGGATCCAATCAAATCTAGCAGCAAGTAAAAAGTACTTGGTTTCATTCGAATGTAAGATAAGCACTTCTCCTCATCATTCAAAACTTCATCCACAAGGGGATGGAACTCCCCGTAGGTTTATCTCCGTTGATGGATTCTATGAACCCAATATCTTCGCTTACTATAAAAACTTCTATTTTTTAAACAATACAAAATCGTTAATATCTCAGCTTCCATGTTTCCAAATATTCAAGAAGACAACACAACACAGCACGACAGCGCCGGAACAGGTACGGGACGCGTATGTGCCAACCAGTACGTCGCCGTTCCAGTGAAAACACGTTGGTTTTTCACTGGAACGGCGACAGCACGGTGACGGGTGGCCTAAGCTCCGATTTTCGCTTTACAGGCACACGTGACTAGATCTAGTTATTTTTAGGACACGAGTCATCGAACTGTCGAAGTTTGCTGAGCGCGCTAGCTTCGCTCCTTGATTTGGAGGCTGGGGTCCCCGAGTGGAGTGCCGGATGGTGAAAACATTGCGTGTCAAGTGTCACCAACTTGGGCATTTTTAGACAATGACCTAGATTTCCACAATTCTAGATCTAAATAATAGACACATGATGTTTATAGTGTCTTGCAACAATTTCAGATGTTGTTTGTACATGTATTTGCAATACCATTATAATATAAACATTTAGATGACAAAAGAGTGAGAAAGTAAGTGCTCAAGGCTGTGGCAGTGACCGAGTGACCGACACAATGGAGAAATACTGAATACCACATCCAGTTTGTTTTTAGTTAAATATCGTAGTCCTCGGTTAATTGTGTATTATTGTTATGATTTTAAATGTTAAATAAGCTCCTAAACTTTAAAAATACCAGTTTTAGTTTATTTCATCATCTGTGCCACCTAGTTTGCAAGTTAAAAGAGTCCAAAAGTAAAGTGACCGAGAGCCGACATAAAGTGACTGAGATGCAGATACACGTGACCGAACAGGTGACACAATGCACGAGAAATGCGATTTTTTTTTTTCTCAATGGATATTGCGAATAAGACTAGTACGGATCCGTCCTTTGACCTTGTGACATCATAAGATTTCCCGACCTACTTGTCAAACCACGTGAGATTCACTCGAATAGAAGTTTAGAAGCCTGTACGTCTACACAACTGCTCGAACTAAGTGATGACCTTTTCAGGTTCTGTCTGATCAAAATAAATAAATAATATGATTATGATTAAATCTTTCAAGTTGTACTAGTGGATCCATGGCGATAAATTATGAAGATTATACTCTAGCTCTAGCTCTAAATATTTAAATTTAGAATTTCAATCAAGGGAAGTCATAGATCTACATGTAGATCTAATACGAATGTAGTCCCATGAACTCTTTCTTTTTTGGCTTTCAATGGCAAGGTAACGTATGCAAATGAGGAAAAAGTGACGTCACCCTTCTGTGCGTTATACGTTAAGCTCAAGTATTCAATAACTCTATTCGTGCAAATAATCCAATAAGAGTAGATATAACTGAATACTATTGCGTCAATTCAAGCAGTCCTTCGGGATAGCCAGCGACTATAGCGAATACTACTTTCAAACTCGAGACTGAGCGTAGTCTTCGTAATAGGGCTGTGGACAGAGACGTAGTGCGGTGTCGATTACTGAAATTCCATACATTCATTCATTAAGCGTCCTGCAGTGTAGCGTTGACGACCAAGTTCTTCCAGACTCCTCGTGGGCTAGTCACACTTATAATATCAGGTTGTCCACGTTCTGTGTGTCTTCAGCCATCCTGTAATTCCATATCTGCAATATTTTCTCTTTGTCGTCGTCTACTTGATCTTGCACCATCGATTTTGTCAGTGGGAACCAGATGTTTCATTTTCTCCATCCTCATTACATGTCTCCAAAAAAGTTGCCTGCCTTTCCTTTATTGTGTTGAGGAGAGGAGTTTTATGTGTTTGCCTCTTGGTTGCTTGACATTCATACTGAGGATGGGTTCAGTGTAACATTGAATCCTCTTTTCCTCGTTTGTATAGATAGATTTATATTTGTCAAAATGTGCTTCATTAAAAAAAGACAGGTTTTGTTTGATTTATTCTTGCCTTGATTTCTGTTTTGCTTATTCAATAGGATGTTATGGTGGTGCTTAAGTATCTAAAGTTGTCGACTTGCCAGAATTCAAGGTCTTGTGTTTTAATTTTGCATTACTGACATTGAGAAATATTTATTCCAAAAAATAAAACCTGACATAATGTGGTAACATTTTATTCGACATGACATGTCAACCTGCTAGCAACGATCAGACATAACGTATCCCACCTAACGAAGTAACATTTTATTCGACATGACATGTCAACCTGCTAGCAACGATCAGGACATAACGTATCCCACCTAACGAAGTAACATTTTATTCGACATCACATGTTACCCTGCTAGCAACGATCAGACATAACGTATCCCACCTAACGAAGTAACATTTTATTCGACATCACATGTCAACCTGCTAGCAACGATCAGACATAACGTATCCCACCTAACGAAGTAACATTTTATTCGACATCACATGTCAACCTGCTAGCAACGATCAGACATAATGTATCCCACTAACGAAGTAACATTTTATTCGACATCATGTCAACCTGCTAGCAACGATCAGACATAATGTATCCCACCTAACGAAGTAACATTTTATTCGACATCACATGTCAACCTGTAGCAACGATCAGACATAACGTATCCCACCTAACGAAGTAACATTTTATTCGACATCACATTACCCTGCTAGCAACGATCAGACATAACGTATCCCACCTAACGAAGTAACATTTTATTCGACATCACATGTCAACCTGCTAGCAACGATCAGACATAACGTATCCCACCTAACGAAGTAACATTTTATCCGACATCACATGTTAACCTGCTAGCAACGATCAGACATAACGTATCCCACCTAACGAAGTAACATTTTATTCGACATGACATGTCAACCTGCTAGCAACGATCAGACATAACGTATCCCACCTAACGAAGTAACATTTTATTCGACATGACATGTCAACCTGCTAGCAACGATCAGACATAACGTATCCCACCTAACGAAGTAACATTTTATTCGACATCACATGTCAACCTGCTAGCAACGATCAGACATAATGTATCCCACCTAACGAAGTAACATTTTATTCGACATCACATGTCAACCTGCTAGCAACGATCAGACATAATGTATCCCACCTAACGAAGTAACATTTTATTCGACATCACATGTCAACCTGCTAGCAACGATCAGACATAACGTATCCCACCTAACGAAGTAACATTTTATTCGACATCACATGTTAACCTGCTAACAACGATCAGACATAACGTATCACACCTAACGAAGTAACATTTTATTCGACATCACATGTCAACCTGCTAGCAACGATCAGACATAACGTATCCCACCTAACGAAGTAACATTTTATTCGACATCACATGTTACCCTGCTAGCAACGATCAGACATAATGTATCCCACCTAACGAAGTAACATTTTATTCGACATCACATGTCAACCTGCTAGCAACGATCAGACGTAATGTATCCCACCTAACGAAGTAACATTTTATTCGACATCACATGTTACCCTGCTAACAACGATCAGACATAACGTATCCCACCCTAACGAAGTAACATTTTATTCGACATCACATGTCAAACCGCTTGCTTAAGATTCGATATAACGTGGTAACATTTTATTCGACGTGACATGTCAATCACCTTGCAACGATCAGACATAACCTGTCCGATATAATGTGGTAACATTTTATTCGACGTGACATGTCAACCAACTTGCAACGATCGGACACAACCTATCCGACATAACGTGGTAACATTTTATTCGACTTGACATGTTAACCTGCTTGCAACGACCAGACACAACGCCTATCCGACATAACGTGGTAACATTTTATTCGACTTGACATGTTAACCTGCTTGCAACGACCAGACACAACCTATCCGACATAACGTGGTAACATTTTATTCGACTTGACATGTTAACCCGCTTGCAACGACCAGACACAACCTATCCGACATAACGTGGTAACATTTTATTCGACTTGACATGTTAACCTGCTTGCAACGACCAGACACAACCTATCCCACATAACGTGGTAACATTTTATTCGACTTGACATGTTAACCTGCTTGCAACGACCAGACACAACCTATCCGACATAACGTGGTAACATTTTATTCGACGTGACATGTTAACCTGCTTACAACGATCTGACATAACGTGGTAACATTTTATTCGACATGACATGTCAACCTGCTTACAACGATCCGACATGATGTATCCGACGTAATGTATCCGATATGATGTATCCGACATAATATATCAACATAATGTATCCCACATGATGTATCCGACATAATGTATCCGACATGATATATCCGACGTAATGTATCCGACATAATATATCTGACATAATGTATCCGACATGATGTATCCGACATAATGTATCCGACATAATGTATCCGACATGATGTATCCGACATAATGTATCCGACATAATGTATCCGACATAATATAACCAACATAATGTATCCAACATAAAGTATCCGACATCATGTATCCGACATTATGTATCCGACATCATGTATCCGACATGATGTATCCGACATGATGTATCCGACATAATGTATCCGACATGATGTATCCGACATAATATATCCGACATAATGTACCCGACATCATGTATCCCACATAATATAGCCAACATAATGTATCCGACATCATGTATCCGACATAATGTATCCGACATAATGTATCCGACATAATATATCCAACATAATGTATCTGATATGATGTGGTAACATTTTATTCGACATGACAGGTCAACCTGTTTGCAACAATCCGACATAATGTATCCAACATAACGTGATAACATTTTATTCGACAAATATGTCAATCTGCTTGCAGGATCTGACATAGCGTAGTAGTAATAGTGACATTTTATTCGACATGATATGTCAACCCGGGCAGTGGACAGGTATACACTTGTACGGGGGAGTAGATGATTCCGCCCTCCACGAGTCTCCTGCTGCCTTGCAGGTGGATCTTGGGCGACCAAAAGCTAGGGAGTTAACCCTGACAGAAAAACAACCTTCTGCCTTCCAGGCCGGTCTTGACTGACCTAAGGCTGAGGGAGTAAACCTTGACAGAAAATAACAACCTGCTGCCTTGCAGGCTGGTCTTTTATGACCAAAGGCTAAGGAGTTAACCCTGACAGAAAATCACTAAGCCTGGTAGGGGGCCTCCAGGTCCAGCCCCACCGTCTGCCTAGGGTACAGTGGGTAATCCTCTGCTTATCCAAAACCAAACTGATTTCAGAGAAATAAATGAAATATACCCGGCTTGACCTTTCAACGACGAACATTGAAACGAACACGGACTTTGATTTGTGGAAATGGAATGTTAGGGCAATAAATGGAAAAGAGTAAGAATTAATTGAAGAAATGGAACAATTTAAAGTAGATATTTTGGCCGTTGCCATTATAGAAACAAAGAAAAACGGACAAGGAATAGAAAATATATGACCCAATCATATTTTAATCTTCTCAGGAGTAGATGTCAAAGATAGAGCTAGAACAGGAGTAGGCCTCCTATTGCATAAACGGCATGAAAAGCCACTAGAAAGTTGGAAATGTATAAGCCCACGGCTATGAGGTAAATATTAAACCAAAGGATGAGAAATTAAATCATTAATAGCTTATGGACCAAACAAAGACGCAACTAAAAGAAGAAGAAAAATATCTTCGAAACAGTTTACAAATAGCTGCAGAGAATCTTAAACACAAACAGGAACTAATGGTGAGGATATGTAAACGCTAGAGTAAGCAACAATATAGAAACGTCAGGAGGAGTAATAGGTAAAGAAGGAGGCAACAACTTTTCCAAATGGAGTGCGACTAATAGATTTTTGCCTAAAGAATAATACGAAAATAGCAAACACCTTTTTTCCTCATAAAGATATCCATAAATACACAAGAGTAAATGAAGACAGGTGTAAAAGTCAATGATAGCGTACATAATAGTTAGCAGCTCCCTTTTTTACAGTACATTGGATGCAGAGTAAACAAAGGAGTAGAAATGTTTAGTGATCATCACTTAGTGATTACCAAAATGAGATTACTGACTGAGGAAAACAAACAAAAAAGGAAAGAGAAGAAAGCTACTTAACTCAAAATAGAGAAATCAAATAAGTCAGTAGTAAAACAGATATACCAACTAGGATAAAAATATTTATCATTGAAAGACAGATGGATCTGAATGATAGCACAATAGAAGAAAAGTGGCAGATGTATAAAGAAACACTCCTCAGTTGTACTGAAGAGGTCTGTGATAGGAAACAAATTAAAGGAGATAGGAAAAGAACAGCATGGTGGAATGAGAATGTCTAAACTAAGATCAAAGAAAAGAAGGATGTCTGGAAGAAATACCTGCAAATAATTAGAAGAACAGAGGATAGATAGATTACGTGAATAAAAGAACTATCACCAACGAGGAAGTTAGGAAAGCAAAATAGGAACAATGGGAAGAGTTTGGACAGACTTCAAGAAAGCTATCAAGGAAATCAAAAGCTGTTCTTGGGGGTGCAATGAAGAGCATGAAAAGACCAAAGCATGCCTAACACGACAAATTAAGAATGCCAAAGGAGAAATAATGAAAGAAGACAGTCAAATCAATGGAAACATGGAGAAAGCATTTTCACCAATTACATAATCCCCTCCAGAACATATGAAACAAGGAGCAAAGATCAATTAGTAAGAGTAACAAGTAATCAGAGGAGACAGCTGAAAATGTAGATATTTCAATGGAAGAAATTCAAACAGCAATAATAATTTTAAAAAAGTGAAATTAGGAAAAGCCCAGAGCAGATCAAGTGTATTCAGAAATGATTAAGCACCAAGAGAGAGAGGCAGACAAACTACTACATGCAATATGCTAACAAGCATGGAAGTCAAAACAGGTGCCAAACATATATGCACACTTTGTTGTAAATATAGGAGTAAAACAGGGTTGTATCGTAAGTCCTCTTTGGTTTATCAAATGTAGGATTCAGTCGCAAAGGCATCCTCAAAAAATGAAGAAAATGAATGTAGGTATGTGGAAGCTCATACCAGTAAAATGTATCAATGCTTTCATTTGCCGATGATTTAGTTCTGTTTTGGAAAATCAGAAAGTGACGTTCAGTTGAATATCAACATTAAGAACAATGAACTAAATAAATGAGGAATGAGAGTAAATGCCAATAAAACCAAACCAATGCTGGTATTAGTAACGAGGGAAGCTCCTAAAACACAAAATCTTAAATTAGGCAGGGCGAAATAAGAACAAGTTCAAAGCTACAATAACCTAGGAGTAATGATTAACTCAGAGGGAAACTAAGAGAAGAAATCAGCTGTAGAATCCAAAAGGCAAGTCGCAATATATAACCATCTAGGAAAGGCATTTGTAGGTAAACAAGACTTGTCAACAAAAACCAAAATGGCAGTATACAATACAGTTTATTGTCCTACTGTCCTTTACGGCAGTGAAACTTGGACCTTTAGACAGTAGAGAATACAGTACAAGCAGCTGAAATGAAATATCTAAGAAGAGTAGTGGGAAAAACTAAAAGAGACAAAATCAGAAACACAACAATAAAGATCAAACCAAAGAAGATGGCATAAAAACTAAGATAGAAACAAATCAATTGAGATGGTTTGGGCATGTAAACAGAATGAATGACAATAGAATAGCTAAATCAGTATACAGTGCCACAGCCCAAGGAAAAAGACCAAAAGGCAGACATCGGAGAAAGTGGGAAGAAGATATAAAAGAGGCATTGGAGCATAGAAATTAAACTTTTTAGAAAGATCATCTCGGGCATCTGAATCCATATACCGAAATGTAGAATGGAAATGATAAAGAAAGAAAGAAAGAATATGTCAACCCGCTTGCAACGATCCGACATAATGTATCGCCATCGACTCTTCATCAGACGATACTAGACTTAGTAGTGGTAGTCCAGAGGCAAGATGTCGGGCACTCCAACATAAAGGTCGGGTTCGAACCCCGTCAACGGTTGAAATATTCTCATGTTTTCTCTAGGTGAAATTTACCCTCCCCCTCCGCCTGGTCCAGGTAGGTTGATCGATACCTAGTCCACCTCAGCAGGGGCCAGTTCTGAGACGGGATTCTTGCTGACTGAGCATGGAGAGGACAGTTGCGTGTTCACTTCATGAGGCGTTGGTCGCGTACATCTACTGCTACTAAATCTAGGAAGTTATGTTTGCGAGAGAAAATTCGGCGCCTAGTAGGAATGGTCGTTTAACGTCGGCTATGATAATGACAAGGTCAGCATGGTACACACGATTATTCGAGACGTCAGTGCTGTGTCAGCCAATAACATCCACAGTATGTTACATTACCACGAGAACCATAATTAAGTGGGACTGGCGTCCCATTTGCCTTGTCAACAGAGTGACCAGAGCACACGTCGAGCCGGGGAAGCAGGAATATTCGACACCCGTGCGCCATTGTCCGACCAGGTTTCAATAGTTTGTAGGCTGGTTTAAACCAAAACGGTAAAATGCTATAAATTAAATATATTGCAATATAACAGCTTTGTGCTGAAATTGCTTTTTTTTCTCGAATGAGCATATAGCACCTTATGAAATTAAATAACAAATAAAAGAAATTAAACACCGTCGCTTCATCACATCATACCTGATTATTGACTGACTCTGTCTCATATAGGAATAAGCAATAGACGTGTATGCCAAATTCAGAGAGCTACTGATTTGCTAAGGCGGTACTTTCTGCTCAGTCTAGCAAGTTGTCATATAGCAACGACAAAAAATTAAGCAGTTTGCTATGTTTAAAATAAAGGATAGTGACTTGAAAAACATTGAAGCAGTTTGCTATGTTTAAAATAAAGGATAGTGACATAGAAAAAAACATTGAAGCAGTTTGCTATGTCTAAAATAAAGGATAGTGACATGAAAAAAACATTGAAACAGTTTGCTATGTCTAAAATAAAGGATAGTGATATGAAAAAACATTGAAGCAGTTTGCTGTCTACAATAAAGGATATTGACATGAAAAAACATTGAAGCAGTTTGCTATGTCTAAAATAAAGGATAAGTGACATGATTTTTTTAAAAGCAGTTTGCTATGTCTAAAATACATGTAATGTAAAGGATAGTGACATGAACAAAAATTTAAGCAGTTTGCTCTGTCTAAAATAAAGGATAGTGACATGAAAAAAACATTGATTGAAGCCCTCGTGGAAACAAAGACAAGACAAATACAGCAGGGCTTTGGATTTTAAAAAAATAGAGCAGCGTTTTTCTTTCTTTCCTTATTTTTTTAAATAGTAAACCTCGCATAGTCAGGCCACAGCTGTCGTTAGGCTACAGCCAGGCTCAAACTGGCCAGTCAGCTGTGTAGGCTACGTGATGAGTGAGAGTCTACTATTCATTGTGATTAACGTGGAAGTGTGCTAACAAGGCCACCGCTAAGTGATGAGGAGAGTTTAACATTGTGACCCTGTGGAAGTGTGTTACCGTACATTGTAACGAAATGTAATCGAGATTTTTAAGTGTGGAGGAGTTGTATGTGTGTGTGTGTGTGTGTGTGTGTGTGTGTGGACAAGATAATGACAACAGCAAAAAAGCAGTCGAGCATCAAGGCTTTCTTCCAGAAAGACAAACGACCAGATTCCTCCGAAATACCCATGAGACGAGGAAGGGGCACATCTTACATCGTTGCGAGTTAAAATAAATAAATAAAAAATTTTAATTTAAAAAAAAAAACAAAAAACAAAGTAATTGAATCAAAGAAATCTATCTAGGCCTATGGGTCACAATGTTCTTCATAAGGAAGGGAGGTAATTTTGCTACTTTTTAATTATTTTTTGGTAGTCTCCTTTGTACTCCTATTGCGGGAACATGGATGTAACGGGGTTTTTTTCTTCTGGACCGAAAGTCCCGCTATATCCATAAGACTAAGACTTGTTGACCGCTTTGTAGCAGTAACCGCTGTAGCACTAGCAGTAACCGCTTTGTAGCACTAGCAGTAACCGCTTTGTAGAACTAGCAGTAACCGCTTTCTAGCACTAGCAGTAACCGCTTTGTAGCAGTAGCAATAACCGCTTTGTAGCAGTAGCTTTTGACATGTTCAATTTGTTTTCATCGACTTTCTACTACATGTATAAGTAAGTATAAGCACTTGATGATTCTAGATTTTTGTATGTGCCCAGAGTCTTATTCCATGGGGTGGAAGCTGCGCATCATAAATGGCCAATATTATTATTATTTTTATTATTATTATTATTATTATTAATATTATTATTATTATTATTATTATTATTATTATTATTATTATTATTATTTTTATTATTATTATTATTATTAATATTATTATTATTATTATTATTATTATTATTATTATTATTATTATTATTATTATTATTATTATTATTATTATTATTATTATTATTATTATTATTATTTTTATTATTATTATTATTATTAATATTATTATTATTATTATTATTATTATTATTATTATTATTATTATTATTATTATTATTAATTATTGAGTGAAATCGCAAGGATCTGCTCACTCGAAATCAAATTTTTTGTTCGTACTTTTGTACCTAAATCTAAATTTTGCAACAAAAATTACATAAAAAATCTCTTCTATATTTACATTTAAATTAGACTTACGTAGTAGAAAATCGGTGGAATATTATAAGGCTTGATAATTATCATTATTTCGTCACCTAGCTTTTTGTTAGTTACAAACAAAAAGTATGCCCAGGGTATTAAGTGTGGCCTCTTAAACCCTTTCCAGGCGGGTCCAGTATATTTGCATGCCGCTGGTCACTCTAGGCACACCTACGCTAGTGGCGGGTTCCGTATATTTGCATGCCGCTGGTCACTCTAAGCACACCTACGCTAGTGGCGGGTTCCGTATATTTGCATGCCACTGGTCACTCTAAGCACACCTATGCTAGTGGCGGGTTCCGTATATTTGCATGCCGCTGGTCACTCTAGGCACACCTATGCTAGTGGCGGGTTCCGTATATTTGCATGCCGCTGGTCACTCTAGGCACACCTACGCTAGTGGCGGGTTCCGTATATTTGCATGCCACTGGTCACTCTAAGCACGCCTACGCTAGCGGCGGGTTCCGTATATTTGCATGCCACTGGTCACTCTAAGCACACCTACGCTAGTGGCGGGTTCCGTATATTTGCATCACTCCCGGCCTTCCAGTAAGACTAAGTGTTAGTGGTGGGTCCCGTATAACTGCACTACAGTGCACTCAAAGACAGGTTTTGGAATGCCTCTATGCTGGATAATTACGCTGATCAACCCACGCCATGCTAAACAGAGAAAGTCTACTATTCTAAAAGGGTAAAAAGTGATAATTCATTTCCGAGGCTAACACACACTCAATATATTTCTTATTAAGAGATACAACAAAACACAGGAACCCTATCTCAAATGCAGGCTGTGGACCCTCTGCAAAGTAAGCTGTAATAGATGTTATTGTTAGTAAACAATGCAATATAAACACAATGACAATAGTAACGAAATGAATTGCCCGCTATGTCACCTCACTCAACGAAGATCAAAAAAACATCACAATAATCACAAGTACGTTGTGGTTAAGCGCGGCAGCCTCGTCAGCGGGGAGGGGGTGAGAAAACTATGGATGCCACGTACGAAAGCCTCGTACACAGCGGAAAGAGATTATTGACCCATATTGAGGTCAGCCGGCAGGTTAACCTTACATGCTACAAGAGTTTTTAATTAACCAAGTTCAAGGCAATGGGTCAACTCATGGTTAGGCGGGGGTGTATGACATTTGGAGCACTATTTTATTTCAAAGGAAACCGCTATATGATATCTGGAGCACCATTTTTTATTTTAAAAAATGCCGCTATGTGGCATTTGGACTTTGGAGCACTACATTTTTGGCGTCGAATACAAGTCACCCAGTCAGTTTACTACCGATTACTGAATAGTTTTTTTAAAAAGTAAACACTTCCCCTCTGTGTTTGTACAGCTTTGAGACTGTCTCATGATATGAGGCCGCATTGAAAATGTTTATTTTATTGGAAATTGTTAAAAACATAAAAAAGCATGATATAGAGCTGAATAGGTCAATATTATCATCGTTGGGGTGAAAGGGGCGCTTGCAAAACTCCCGCCTAAAAAAATAAAATATTTAACACCAAAATCAACAATTAGTCACTCTAAAGATGCGTTTTCCTTGGAATCAGCTGTTTGACCGGGACACGGTCTTAGTATAATTCTGGCCTTATGTACCTATGGAGCGGACCACGGAGAGCCAATGAGAGCACGTGTTTATAAACCAATGTGAACAGTTATATAATCGTGCATGTTTTGTGAAATCATTCCAGTAACATTTGTTTTTACTTCCAAAACGTTTGAAAAAATATTATAAAATCCAGACAGCCAAAAAGTTAAAAATTAATACAGTTTAGATTGTGTAGAGTGGGGAGACTTATTTATAAAATTAAAGTCAATGTTAGGTGAGTGACAGAGCTTTCGCCAACGCAGAAGCGAAGTGTATAAATCGGCCGTCGATACTATTGTGCTCCAAATGTCATACTACTGCATTTTTACTTAATTTTCGCTGGTGCTCCAACTGTCATACTGCATTTTTAATTATTTTTCGCTGGTGCTCCAAATGTCATACTGTATTTTTACTTAATTTTCGATAGTGCTCCAAATGTCACATTTTAAAAATTTTAGTGCTCCAAATGTCACATTTTAAAAATGTTAATGCTCCAAATGTCACATTTTAAAAATTTAGTGCTCCAAATGTCAGACTCCCGTTAGGCGTCTATTGTAAGCATATACTTTGACCTACGTGTGGTTATCGTGAACCAAGGGCAATGCCGTCCTTGGGAGAACCAAGGTACGATCAAAGATACCGTACTCATATCTTTAGTAAGTTGCAGTTCAATCAATGGCAAAATGTGTATTATATAATTATACCCATTATTAAATCACAAACAACTTTTTTCTTTTGGTGACGGTAGTAAAGCCAATGCGCCGTGTCAAACCAAACAGCTAGACCTGGGTTCAAGGTCGAAGTGAATGGGCCTCGAATTGGGGTGACGCACTACACCCCTTATTATCATTTACTTCAATCAACAGAGAAACCAAATGAAAACAAGACACCATTATTGTTTGTCTCACATCACGCATCCATAATTTTATGTTGAAGGGGAGACATCAATTCAGCGCATGAAACCAATCAGCTAGATGATCTAGTTGAAGGTCAAAGTTAACGGAACGGTGATAAATTTAAAAAAATCACCGGCCTTGTCTTTTGTCCTCTTTGACACTACTGATGGGGTGTACTAATTTCAATTATAGCACCGTTAGTATCTACATGACAAAGAGAGAAAGAGAGAGAGAGAGAGAGAGAGAGAGAGAGAGAGAGAGAGAGAGAGAGAGAGAGAGAGAGAGAGACAGAGAGACAGAGAGACAGAGAGAGACAGAGAGAGCAAGAGACAGAGACAGACAGAGACAGAGACAGAGAGAGAGAGACAGAGAGAGAGAGAGAGAGAGAGAGAGAGAGAGAGAGAGAGAGAGAGAGAGAGAGAAAGAGGGGGGGGAGAGGAGAGAGTCTGTGTGTGTGTGTGTGTGTGTATTGTAATACACTCTTTTGTTTGCGGAAAGGAGGTAGATTTGGTAGATTTCTACGTGGACACGGTCTGTAAGTTCCATCTGCAAATAGGCTAATGCCGTCATGGATAATTTAATATATTCTGGTTGTATACGCAGCCAGTTGCTCAGTCGGTAGGGCGTCTGACCCACAGTCACTAACTGCCACACACACACACACACACACACACACACATCTCATCTCTCTCTCTCTCTCTCTCTCTCTCTCTCTCTCTCTCTCTCTCTCTCTCTCTCTCTCTCTCTCTCTCTCTCTCTCTCTCTCTAACCACGGAACAACACATGACTTACTCCTATCATCTTAACATTAAAGTA
>JAXRKP010000007.1:635000-695000 GCA_037039925.1 Doris montereyensis | reverse complement strand
TAGGTCCGACGTTGTGTTCCTTGGGTAAGACACGTAACACGCATTTTCCCGACTCGACCCGCTTGCAAATGAGTACAAGATTTAGCTTGGGGAGGAAAAGCCTGCGTCAGACTTAAACGTCCTGTTCAGGAGGTGATAGTGATAACCATCATCTGTTCCGTTTCACTCTATAGAAGCCGGGATATACTCCGAGTGAGGAAATCAGAGTGAGGTATCTTTTCCTTAGAGTACAATGTTGTCAAAACACACCCATCTGAGCCAGCCATGGGTTTGAACCAGCGTCATCGTGCTTACAAGCTCACATTACCACGGTTCAGCCACAACGTCTATTAAGGCACAAAGAGAGAGTGGGTTCGCTTTTCATCCTCTTTTCCTTGTCCCCTTCCTTTTCAAGGAGAGGAAAGGCGTTAAGGAAAAGGGGGGAGTGTGGAGGCAACAGAGCAGATTCGGCATCAATGCTTTGAGATTCAGTTTTAGAAATCTGAGAATACATATCTGTGTTTAAATTTCTTTTCCTCATTTCTCTTTCATTTTCTTTCAAAAGGGAGAGTTCAACGATTCTGCTCTGTTTGTATCCTTAATAGATCCACTTTCTTCAGCTGTTTCTGTCTCTGAGAAATAAACCCACGTGGCTATTATAACTTTTATCAGCTTCATGAACCCACGTTGCTATCATAACTTTTATCAGCTTCATGAACCCACTTTGCTATCATAACTTTTATCAGCTTCATTAACTCACATTGCTATCATAACTTTTATCAGCTTCATGAATCATAACATTTTATCAGCTTCATTAACTCACTTTGCTATCATAACTTTTATCAGCTTCATTAACTCACGTTGCTATCATAACTTTTATCAGCTTCATTAACTCAGCTATCATAACTTTTATCAGCTTCATTAACTCACGTTGCTATCATAACTTTTATCAGCTTCATGAACTCACATTGCTATCATAACTTTTATCAGCTTCATGAACTCACATTGCTATCATAACTTTTATCAGCTTCATTAAACGTTGTTATCATAACTTTTATCAGCTTTGCTATCATAACTTTTATCAGCTTCATTAACTCACGTCCCTATTATAACTTTTATCAGCTTCATGAACTCACGTTGCTATCATAACTTTTATCAGCTTCATTAACTCACGTCCCTATTATAACTTTTTATCAGCTTCATGAACTCACTTCATAATTTCAGTTTCCTTTACCGCATAGCCGTGGCAGCTCCCATGGCCAAAGCAGGATCACCAGGTATGTCTACGCAGAAGAGTTCTACGTTCACATGATGACAGAGGCCTTTCCCATGTGGGACAAACTTCAGGAAGAGTCAGGCGAAGAGTTCTTTACGTAAGCTTTGAGTCAAACTCTTCCTAATATAAAATTTATAAAAAACAACCACTCTTCTGTATAATAAATTTAAAATGTTTCTTCAAGGCCATTACGGCCCATAGAGCCGGAACTTATCTTGGTTTTTGTGAACGTAGTGTGAAGCGGAACAGGTGATTATAATCACCTCATGGACATGACATGACGCCAGTAGTATGACGTAGGGATTAACTCTCACCACTAGTGCTTGTAACCATTCGCACCTGTGTCTAGTGGGGGAAGATGCGTGTTACGTGCCTTCCCCAAGGAACGCAGCGTCGGGTTTACCTTGGCTAGCATTCGAACTCGGGACATCATGATTCCAAGTCCGAGGGCCTGACCACTCGACCACCGACACCACACTCATGTTGTTATTATTTTTATAACCTTTGGTTACACTCATACTATTAGTATTTTTATAACCTTTGGTTACACTCATGCTGTTATTATTTTTATAACCTTTGGTTACACTCATACTGTTATTATTTTATAACCTTTTGTTACACTCATACTATTTTATAACCTTTTTGTTAACTGTTTTTGGTTACACTCATACTGTTATTATTTTTATAACCTTTGGTTACACTCATACAGTTATTATTTTTATAACCTTTGGTTACACTCATACTGTTATTATTTTTATAACCTTTGGTTACACTCATACTGTTATTATTTTTGTAACCTTTGGTTATAACTGTTATTATTTTATTTGGTTACACTCATACTGTTATTATTTTTATAACCTTTGGTTACACTCATATGTTATTATTTTTATAACCTTTGGTTATGGTTACACTCATACTGATAGTGTTTTTATAACCTTGGTTACACTCATACTGTTATTATTTTTATAACCTTTGGTTACACTCATACTGTTATTATTTTTATAA
Source organism: Doris montereyensis (assembly GCA_037039925.1). NCBI lineage: Eukaryota > Metazoa > Mollusca > Gastropoda > Nudibranchia > Dorididae > Doris > Doris montereyensis. The sequence goes on along the minus strand of JAXRKP010000007.1, from coordinate 692,740 downwards.
CCTTTGGTTACACTCATATTGTTATTATTTTTATAACCTTTGGTTACACTCATACTGTTATTATTTTTATAACCTTTGGTTACACTCATACTGTTATTATTTTTATAACCTTTGGTTACACTCATACTGTTATTATTTTTATAACCTTTGGTTACACTCATACTGTTATTATTTTTATAACCTGTTTACACTCATACTGTTATTATTTTTTAAAATATGAAAAATGTCTTATCTATTTAAGCTATAATGTTATTACACGACCGTTTTAAGTGAGTTTAAGAATGCAAATTCCTAGCCAAGAAACCAAATCTTTGACAACCGATAGCAACTAAGCGTAGCATTGTGAACAATATGACATTTTTGCTTGTTATAAAACTTGAGAAAAGACTGTTTGTTTCCTGTAAGTGCAGGTGAGATTGTTTTTACCTTTTTCATGAATAAGCAACAGTGGCCCAAAGGCGACTTACTTAATCTGACTTACCAAACTACGTGTAGAGGGCTGGGGTCGAACCCCCTACCTGGACCAGGTATGGGTGTGGGAGGGGGGGGTTGATTTCACTCGGGGGAAAAACTCGAGAAACGTTTTCAATCGTCGGCGGGGCTTGAACTTGAACCCACGACCGTTGAATTGAGAGGCAGAACCTTGACTATGGACACCGAATCCTCTCGTAGATTGGACTGACTGGCTCATTTTTACCTGAATATTTGTTTTTGTCCTGACTTAAATCATGCTCTGACCCTACGGAAGTTCGGATGTTATGCACTGTAAACCATAATATGCTGTAGGCGATGAACGATTCATGTTGTACCAATGTCTTCTTGACCGTGGACATCAATGAAAGGCTGAATGTCAGAGGTAGGGTTTAGGGTTGTGTGAGTGGGGGAAGGGGGTGAGGAATGGGGGGAGGGAGTGAACTCGGCTTGTAAACAGTTCCTTAGGGTCCCTAGATGAACAAAGTTTATTCACATGTCTAAATCATCAAGCTCAGTATCTGACACGAGATCGCTTCTTGGAGATGACTGAGAGAATCCAGAGCTCTAGCTGGTTTTAACATAGGATTACTGCATTGTTGTCAAATTCAGTTGCATTGTTGTCAACTCCAGTTGCATTGTTGTCAAATTGAGATGTACCTGCATTGTTGTCAAATTCAGTTGCTATGTTAAATTCAATTGTAAAATTGAGATTGTTGTCAAATCAGTTATTGTCAAATTTGTTGTCAAATTGAGATGCATCGTTGTCAAATTCAGTTGCATTGTTATCAAATTGAGATGCATCGTTGTCAAATTCAGTTACATTGTTGTCAAATTGAGATGCATCGTTGTCAAATTCAGTTACATTGTTGTCAAATTGAGTCAAATTCAATGCATCGTTGTCAGTTGTTGTCAAATTCAAAATTTAGTTGCATTGTTATCAAATTCAGTTACATTGTAAAATTGAGATGCAGTAAGAGAATAGGTGTTAAGCGTTGACTATTATGGCGTATTATTTTGACCAAAATTAATGATTTTGTCCTCTCCAGAAATTGTGGTGTTCTTGATTTCCGACATATGGGATCACCACTACTGGAAAAAAAACAGCCACTCTACTCCGAGCGCAAGGTGTATCTCATGAGGTGCTCAGTCCTAGTGAAGCAAGGAGACGCTACCCTGCATTCCACAACGGCAAAAAAATATTGGAGCTATGTTCGATCCAAACGGGGGCATGCTACATGCTGATAAAGCTCTGAAGGCTTTCAGGTAAGTGCTTTAATGTCACTTCAAGTTCAAACACTAACAAAGGAATTCATGAGTTTATCCTACACTCCTTTATTTTGAGTAAAGGAAAAATGAAAGCTTCTTCAAAACGATTACGATCGATAAACCTGGAACAATAATCTCGATTTCTTTTGGTGTGAAACAGAGCAGGACGTGTTGGTACAAGCTGTCCTTAACATGACGTTTATATATTGCAGGTTTTTAGTCACCAGCTAAATGGTTGTTTTTTTTTTAAATTTCATTTAGTTTTACCATCATATACAACTAAGATGATCTCGGGGTTTTTGGTAGGATTTAAAAAATTTCCCACACTGCCTTGTAACAGCCAAACGATCTTTAACGTGCACAGATTGTTATGATCTGTACACGGGGACCTTGCTGATTTATCGTCCGTCTCCGATGGGACTAGGTATCGATCTACCTACCTGGAACCAGGGGGAAGGGGTGGATTTGAACTGAAAAACAAATCGAGAAAATGTTTTCAACTGTCATGGAGTACTTGAACCCACGAACCTTGGGTTGAGAAACCGCTACCTTGCCTCTGGACTACCGAGGCCCCCCAGCTGATGTTGATACCACTTTGCATATGGACCGAATGAAGACATACGTCTTGCTTGTTACCTTTCATAGGAATGAGAAAGACAACAGTGGATATAGATCTGCTAGGGACTGCAATGAATGTCAGGGCTCTACAGAAGATAAACATGGATTTATAGGTCGTATCCCAGCACAAGTCCAGGCTCACCAAGTCCAGGCTCACCAAGTCCAGGCTCACCAAGTGCAGGCTCACCAAGTGCAGGCTCACAAGCTCACCAGGCTCATTAAGTGCAGGCTCATTAAGTGCAGGCTCATTAAGTACAGGCTCATTAAGTGCAGGCTCATTAAGTACAGGCTCATTAAGTGCAGGCTCATTAAGTACAGGCTCATTAAGTACAGGCTCATTAAGTACAGGCTCATTAAGTACAGGCTCACCAAATCCAGGCTCATTAAGTACAGGCTCACCAAGTGCAGGCTCACCAAGTAAAAGGCTCACCAAGTGCAGGCTCATTAAGTGCAGGCTCGTTAAGTGCAGGCTCACCAAGTGCAGGCTCATTAAGTGCAGGCTCATTAAGTACAGGCTCACCAAGTGCAGGCTCATTAAGTGCAGGCTCGTTAAGTGCAGGCAGCAGGCTCATTAAGTGCAGGCTCATTAAGTGCAGGCTCACCAAGTGCAGGCTCATTAAGTGCAGGCTCATTAAGTGCAGGCTCATTAAGTGCAGGCTCACAAGTGCAGGTTCACCAAGTGCAGGCTCATTAAGTACAGGCTCATTAAGTGCAGGCTCATTAAGTACAGGCTCATTAAGTAAGTACAGGCTCATTAAGTGCAGGCTCATTAAGTACAGGCTCACCAAGTGCAGGCTCACCAAGTGCAGGCTCATTAAGTGCAATTAAGTACAGGCTCATTAAGTGCAGTATCACCAATTGCAGGCTCATTAAGTGCAGGCTCACCAAATGCAGGCTCACCAAGTGCTGGCTCACCAAGTGCAGGCTCATTAATCTGCAGGTTCACCGGCTGAAGATTATGTATCCTCAGCAGGCCATTTCATTCAATGTCCTTCTCAACTCCCGTGGGGAGCATACAGTACACAAGCCTGCTAGGCTTTACGTACTAACAATCTGACACGATCTGTCTCTACCTATAGCTGGGTACTGCTCATTCACACCTGAGTCAAGTAAGGAAAAAGTAGAGTGAAATACCTTTCCTAAGAATACAACGTTGTGAACCTCCCTCCTCCCCCACCCCCAATCTGTGCTAGCCGTAAGACTTGAACCAGTATCGTCGGAATTTCCAATCCACAACACTACGGTTCAGTGACAACGCCTCTAGGAGCCACCAATACGTACGAATAGGGCGTGACCTTCATTGTTAATTGATACACGATTGCGGTTGGCAGATCTTTCGTCTTCTTCTTCTTCATTTCTTTTTGTTTTTAAATTCTTGTTAAGAATCGCTTTTGAAGGCGTCATCATTCATTTGCAGAAAGTTTATAAAGACATAGGTGGAACCATCAAAGATGCAACTCCTGTCACATCCATCGTGCCTGGCCAAACAGTGAAAGTCGTCACACAGTCCGGCGTTTTCTGCGCTCAAAATGTCGTCATTGCCGCTGGTCCCTGGGCCGGAAAGTTTGCCAAACATCTGGAATTGGATATTCCTCTTAAGGTAAAACATGAATAATTTAAGTTCTTCCCCTCCCCTCACCTGCTGTGTTTAACTACTTAGATATTCCTCTTAAGGTAAAACATGAATAATTTAAGTTCTTCCCCCTCACCTGCTGTGTTTAACTTCTTAGATATTCCTCTTAAGGGATGCAGGCTCATTTTTGCCGAAAATCGGACAAATCTAGTCTATCATACTAGTGGATAGAATAGTTCATTCCCGTCATAATGATATCATAAAAGAAGCTCAGTATCGATTCTTTGAATTTATACGAATTTTTAGAAACGATACAGGCCTATTTTTCAACACAGCTATTATATAATAACAGCCAGAAATATTGTTTAACATATGGCAAGTTCGTACTCATTTTGATCGTCACAATTAACGACATCCGAAACAATCTTATTTGAGGATCTATAATAAATATTGCCTTAGATCAGCCGAAAAATACAGAACATATTCCGCGCACCTATTATCAAAGGCTTCCTTTCTTTCTTTATCAGTTCCCATTCTACCTTTCGGTGTATGGGTTCAGATGCCCGAGATGATCTTTATCCATGATGCCCTGTCCTGGCATTTTTTGTTGCCTTCAAAAATGTTAAATTTCTATTCTTCAATGCCTCTTTTATATCTTCTTCCCACTTTCTCCGAGGTTTGCCTTTTGGTCTTTTACCTTGGGCTTTAGCCTACCTCACTGTATACTGATTTAGCTATTCTATTGTTATTCATTCTGTTTACATGCTCAAACCATCTCAATTAATTTATTTCTATCTTAGTTTTTATGCCATCTGCTTTGGTTTGATCTCTTATCGTTGTGTTTCTGATTTTGTCTCTTTTAGTTTTCCCTTGTATACTCTTCTTAGATATTTCATATCAGCTGCCTGTACTCTACTGTATTCCCTACTGTCTAAGGTCCAGGTTTCAAAGCCATGCAGAGGAGTTAGGACAATAAACTGTGCTGTATACTGCCATTTTGGTTTTTGTTGACAATTCTTGTTTACCTACAAATGCCTTTCCTAGATGGTTATATATTGCTCTTGCCTTTTTGATTCTCTGGCTGATTTCTTCTCTTAGTTTTCCCTCATGAGTTAATCATTGAAGAATCCTAGGTAATTGTAGCTTTGAACTTGTTCTAAATTCTCCTGCCCAATTTAAGATTTTGTGTTTTAGCTTCCCTAGTTACTAACATTGTTTTGGTTTTCTTTGCATTTACTCTCATTCCTCTTTTATTTAGTTCATTGTTCATAATGTTGATATTCGGCTGAAGGTCACTTTCTGATTTTCCAAACAGAATTAAATCATCGGCAAATGAAAGCATTGATACATTTACTGGTTTGAGCCTCCACATAGGCTACGTACATTTTATTTCATTTTTGAAGATGTCTTTGCGACTAAATCCATAAATGTGGTAAACAAAAGATGACTTAGGATACAACCCTGTCTTACTCCTATATCTACATCAAATTGTGCAGATATGTTTCCAGCTACTCTCACTGCACATGTTGGTTTATTGTATACCTTTTAATGGCTTCTATTAAATTTTGCTCTACAATGTGTTCTTTTAAGGAATGCCATAGTTCGTCCCTCCTCACAGTGTCAAACACCTTTTCTAGATCTATAAAACACAGGTGCAAGTCAATGTTTCTCTCAATGAATTTTCTATTATTTGTCTAATTGTAAATATGTGGTCTTGTACACTTCTTCCTGGTCTAAATCCACTCTGATGCTCTTCAATCTGATCCTTTACTCTTTTCCTTAGTCCCATTTCTAGTATCCTGGCATACACTTTTCCTGGTACGTTAAGTAGTGATATCCTCTATACTTGATCCATTGATCCTTTTATGTATTGGTACTACCGTTCCCTTTTTCCAGTCGTCTGGCACCTGTTTGGAATTCCATGCTTGTTGGCATATTGCATGTAGTAGTTTGTCTGCCTCTCTCCCTTGGTTTTTAATCATTTCTGGATAAACTTGATCTGCTCCTGGGGCTTTTCCTACTTTCACTTTTCTTATAGCTGTTTGAATTTCTTCCATTGATATATCTACGTCTTCAGCAGTCTCCTCTGGATTACTTGTTACTCTTACTAATTGATTTTTACTCATTGTTTCATATGTTCTGGAGGGATTATGTAATTATTGAAAATACGTTTTTCACGCTTCCATAATTTGGCTATCTTCTTTCATTATTTCTCCTTGGCATTCTTAATTTGTCGTATTGGGCATGCTTTGGTCTTTCTCATGCACTTCATTGCCCCCCAGAACAGCTTTTGATTTCCTCGATAGCTTTCTTAAAGTCTTTGTCCAAACTCTTCCCACTGTTCCTGTTTTGCTTTCCTAACTTCCTCTTTGGCGATAGTTCTTTTACTCACGTAATCTATCCTATTCTCTGGTCTCTTTGTTTGCAAGTATTTCTTCCAGGCATCTTTCTTTTGTTTGATCTTAGTTTTGACATTCTCATTCCACCATGCTGTTTTTTCCCATGTCTTTTAATTTGTTTCCTACCACCGACCTCTTCGGTACAACTGAGGAGTGTTTCTTTATACAATTGCCTCTTTTCTTCTATTGTGCTATCATTCAGATCCATTTGCCTTTCACTGATAAATCTTTTTATCCTTGATTGGTATATCTATTTTATTATTGGTTTATTTAGTTCCTCTATTTTGAGTTTAGTAGCTTTCTTCTCTTTCCTTTCCTGTTTGTTTTCTTCAGTCAGTTATCTCATTTTGGCAATCACTAAGTGATGATCACTAAATATTTCTGCTCATTTGTTACTCTTGCATCCATTGTACTGTATCAAATGGAGCTTTTAACTATTATGTAGTCTATGACTAACTTTTCACATCTGTCTTCATTTACTATTGTGTATTTGTGGCTACCTTTATGAGGGAAAAAGATGTTGGCTATTTTTATGTTATTCATTAGGCAAAAATCTATTAGTCTCTCTCCATTTGGAGAAGTTGTCTTTCCTTCCTTACCATTACTCCTCCTGATGTTTCTACATTGTTGCCTACTCTAGCATTTAAATCTCCTAAAAGCATTAGTTCCTGTTTGTGTTTAAGATTCTCTGCAGCTATTTGTAAATCGTTTTCGAATGTATCTTTTTCTTCTTTAGTTGCATCGTCGTGTGGTCCATAAGCTATTAATAATTGAATTTTTTCTTCCTTTCGGTTTAATATTTACCTCAAATAGCCGTGGGCTTATAAATTTCCAGCTTTCTAATAGTTCTTCATGCCTTTTATGCACTAGGAGACCTACTCCTGCTTTCTAATAGTTCTTCATGCCTTTTATGCACTAGGACACCTACTCCTGCTCTAGCTCTATCTTTGAAAAATTGCTAAGTCAGTGCATCGGCCTCCATAGTTTCAACCTGTGGTGTTGTTGTGTCAGTGTCAGCCTCCCTAACGACCTGGATATGCACATATGTACTATTATAAGACCGATACCTTCGGCCCAAATAGCCTGGGACCACGGTTTGGCGCTTTTTAGGCCGTATGCGGCCCAGATATACCTAGCCAATTGTGTATCCCATTAGATCAGCTTAAACTTAATTTAACAACTACTAGATCAGACTCTCAATTATAGCATAGCCTACATGGTCTTATCTGTAAACACGGATTCTCCAGCAATGTCCGTGTCTTATCTTAGCACAGGAAGAATATGGAGCAGCAAACTTTAACAAAAATGTAGGTAAGCAACATCACTGTGACTGATGACTTGTAATATCCATCATTTTAAAATTAAAATTTGATAAAATATGATATAATTCAAAATCATGTACAGACTGAGAATGATAGACAAGAATTGTGTGTGGAATAAGAGGAAAAGAAGAAAAAAATCCCACCCAAAACCAAACGCCTTCAGCAAGTGAGAATACCAGAACAGTTACCCCCCCCCCCCCCCCCCCACACACACACACACACACACACACACGCACACACGCACACACACACACACACGCACACACACACGCACACACACACACACGCACACACACACACACACACGCACACACGTACACACACACGCACACACACACACGCACACACACACGCACACACACACACACACGCACACACGCACACACACACATGCACACACACACACGCACACACGCAACACACACACACACACACACACACACGCATACACACGCAAACCAACCCAACCCACTTCACTCCACTCTTTTCCCAACATTTTCTTTTGGGGTTTTGTTTCTCCAACAACCAACCACCGCATGTTTGTCTCACCTGTACCTGCCTACACGTCAAATCAGTCATTCAACTTCTCCATGCTTTCCTCTTTTCATTTCCAGCCAATCAAAGTTGTTGCCTATTATTGGAAAGCTGACGAGGCAAAGCTCCACCTACATCAGCCGGGTAAAATGCCATGCTTCATTGACTCGCAAAACGAGGGCGATTTTCACACTTATGGCTTTCCTGCCATTGAGTATCCAGGACTCGTGAAGGTAAACCTCAAGACTATAAGAGTATTGTAAAGTAAAAAGTAAAGTAAGTCCCATCATACCCAGAGTTGAGCCTGTAGAGAAATCAGGAGTAAAGCCCTTATGTTTTCTAGGCACACAGGCATAATGTGGTAGTTTGCCATTGCTTTCTAGGCCGCCTTTGCTTTCGCCAAGTCTTTAGCACAATAAACGTACCGTAGCTAATAGCTACCCATTTCGCTGCTGGGGCGACAGAAGGGCCAGAAAAATGTCAAGATTAAGAATCGAACTTGGGCCTCTGGGCGTGGTAGTCCGACGCTGTACTTACTGGGCTACAGCCGCCTCCAAAAAAACATGGTACAATATGAAAAATTATGGTTGATTTAATAAATGTCAGTTATTTTTATTTGCATGCTTTTTGTTTGATTAGAGCAGCGATTAGATCAGCGATTAGATCAGTGATCAGATCAGCGATTAGATCAGCGGTTAGATCAGCGATTAGATCAGCGATTAGATCAGCGATTAGATCAGCGATTAAATCAGCGATTAGATCAGCGATTAGAGCAGTGAATAGATCAGTGATTAGATCAGCGATTAGAGCAGCGATTAGAGCAACGATTAGAGCAGCGATTAGATCAGCGATTAGATAAGCGATTAAATCAGCGATTAGAGCAGCGATTAGAGCAGCGATTAGAGCAGCGATTAGAGCAGCGATTAGAGCAGCGATTAGATCAGCGATTAGAGCAGCGATTAGATCAGCGATTAGAGCGGCGATTAGATCAGCGATTAGAGCGGCGATTAGAGCGGCGATTAGAGCGGCGATTAGAGCAGCGATTAGAGCAGCGATTAGAGCAGCGATTAGAGCAGCGATTAGAGCAGCGATTAGAGCAGCGATTAGATCAGCGATTAGATCAGCGATTAGAGCGGCGATTAGAGCGGCGATTAGAGCGGCGATTAGAGTAGTAGCGATTAGAGCGACGATTAGATCAGCGATTAGAGCAGCGATTGGATCAGCTTAGAGGATTGAAATATCAACTAAAACGGCGTGGCATGTGTCATCAATCTGATTGGATGAAAATCTGGGATATAAAAATAGAAGGCAGTCTTGAAAATTGTTAAATGATAGTAATAATAATAATAATAATAATAATAATAATAATAATAATAATAATAATAATAATAATAATAATAATAATAATAATAATAATAATAATAATAATAATAATAATAAGTCACTTGTATAGTGCACGTAATCCATTTGGACACCAAAAAAACGATATGAAGGTCCAATTCAATTCAATTCAATCATGTTTATTGATCTTTAAAAAAAGGAAATTATACTTGTGTTATCACAATTTCCGTTTGAAAAATAAAAGAATACATCAATGCATTTAAATTAAAAACAAATTTAACTTAAGTTAATCATTAAATGTTTAGATTTTAGGAGAAGTCTACAAAGATTCAAAGGTGGGTAAAGAGAAAGTGCGGTCAAACAATATACATAAAACAAATTTTTAAAATTAAAAAATTAAAATGAAATAATCACAGATAAATCAGTGTGAAAAGAAACAAAAGGAAAGCAATCCATAAGATGAGTGATAAATATAATATAGAGGAAGCATTCGGGGAAAAAAAGCAACAACAATAACGGAGGCGGGAAGAGAGGCACAGAACAGAGAGACATACACAGTTGCTGTCAGGGATGCAACTTCCTATGGGATAGTAGTATGCAGTTGACGATGACAGTAGTACTATATTTTCCCACGTAATCTGATATTTCACTCTGGTTTAATCCAATCCAACATTTACCTCCAGTCTGAAACAATTTACGTTCCTCATACTGACCATTTTTTGTCGGATAAAGCCAGCAAATCCAAAACCTAACCCCAAGCAAACAACAAAGCTACGAAGATACGAAAGAAATAGGCGCAGACGTGAGCAAATGCGTATCACTGCAACCATGGACACAACTACAAATAAAAACAGTATCATATAGTGTCCCTTGCATAATCTGAACCCAAAGAGAAATCCTTGCTCATTTCGGGTATCTATCTATCTATCCATTTATCTATTTATCTATCTATCCATATATCTATGTTTATGTATGTATGTATGTATGTATGTATGTATGTATGTATGTATGTATGTATGTATGTATGTATGTATGTATGTATGTATCTATCTATCTATCTATCTATCTATCTATCTATCTATCTATCTATCTGTCTATCTATTTATCTGTCTATCTTTATCTATCTATTTATCTATCTATCTATCTATATATCCATCTATCTATCCATCTATCTATCTATCTATCTATCTATCTATATATCTATCTATATGTCTATCTATCCATCTATCTATCTATCTATCTGTCTATCTATCTTTGGCGTGGGCGTTTTTGAGTGTGTATTCTCATCATCATCAGTAACCCATTTATATGTCTGTTGATTACACGTTTCCATCCATCCATCCATTCATTTACCATGTGCATTGATTACACGTATCTATTTATCCACCCATTCATTCATCTAACATGTGCATTGATTACACGTATCTATTTATCCACCCATTCATTCATCTAACATGTGCATTTATTACACGTTTCTATCAATCTATCCATTCATCTACCATGTGCATTGATTACACGTATCTATTCATCCATCCATCCATCTACCATGTGCATTGATTACACGTATCTATCCATCCATTCATTCATCTACCATGTGCACTGATTAAACGTATCTATCCATCCATCTATTCATCTAACATTTGCATTGATTACACGTATCTATTTATCCACCCATCCATTCATCTACCATGTGCATTGATTACACGTTTCTATCAATCCATCCATTCATCTACCATGTGCATTGATTACACGTATCTATCCATCCATTCATTCATCTACCATGTGCACTGATTAAACGTATCTATCCATTCATCTACCATGTGCATTGATTACACGTTTCCATCCATCCATTCATCTACCATGTGCATTGCTTACACGTATCTATCCATCCATTCATCTACCATGTGCATTGCTTACACATATGTATCCATCCATTCACTCATCCATCTAAATGTGCATTGAGTACATGTATCTATCCATCCATCCATCCATCTACCATGTGTATTGATTACAAGTATATATCCATCAATCCATCCATCTACCATGTGCATTGATTACACGTATCTATCCATCCATCTATTCATCCACAATGTGCATTGATTACACGTATCTATCCATCCATCCATTCATCTACCATGTGCATTGATTACAAGTATCTATCCATCCATTCATCCATCTACCATGTGCATTGATTACACGTATCTATCTATCCATCCATTCATCTACCATGTGCGTTGATTACACGTATCTATATATCCATCCATTCATCTACCATGTGCATTGATTACAAGTATCTATACATCTTTTCATCTACCATGTGCATTGATTACACGTATCTATCTATCTATCCATTCATCTCCATTCATTCTTACACGTATCTATCCATCTATCCATTCATCTACCATGTGCATTGATTACACGTATCTATCCATCCATTCATTCATCTCATGTGTATTGATTACACGTATCTATCCATCCATCCATTCATCTATCATGTGTATTGATTACACGTATCTATCCATCCATTCATTCATCTACCATATGTATTGATTACACGTATCTATCCATCCATCCATTCATCTACCATGTGTATTGATTACACGTATCTATCCATCCATCCATTCATCTACCATGTGTATTGATTACACGTATCTATCCATCCATTCATTCATCTACCATATGTATTGATTACACGTATCTATCCATCCATCCATTCATCTACCATGTGCATTGATTACACGTATCTATCCATCCATTCATTCATCTACCATGTGTATTGATTACACGTATCTATCCATCCATCCATTCATCTACCATGTGCATTGATTACACGTATCTATCCTTCTATCCATTCATCTACCATGTGCATTGATTACACGCATCTATCCATCCATTTATCTACCAGATGCATTGATTACACGTATATATCCATCCATTCATCTACCATGTGCATTGATTACACGTATATATCTATCCATTCATCTACCATGTGCATTGATTACACGTATCTATCCATCTATCCATTCATCTACCATGTGCATTGATTACACTTATATATCCATCCATCCATTCATCTACCATGTGCATTGATTACACGTATCTATCCATCTATCCATTCATCTACCATGCTCATTGAGTACACGTATCTATCCATACATCCATTCATCTACCATGTAATTGATTACACGTATCTATCCATCCATCTATTCATCTATCATGCTCATTGATTACATGTATCTATCCATACATCCATCCGTATACCATGTATATTGATTACATATACCTATCCATCAGTCCATTCATCTACCATGCTCATTGATTACACGTATCTATCCATCCATTCATCCATCTACCATACTCGTGTATCAATGTATAATAGATAATTGATTCAGTCGTGGATCATGTAGCATTGATAATTGATTCACTCGTGTATCAATGTATAATTATAATTGATAATTGATTCACTAGTGTATCAATTTATAATTATAATTGATAATTGATTCACTCGTGTATCAATGTATAATTATAATTGATAATTGATTCACTCGTGTATCAATGTATAATTATAATCGATAATTGATTCAGTCGTGGATCATGTAGCATTGATAATTGATTCACTCGTGTATCAATGTATAATTATAATTGATAATTGATTCATTCGTGGGTCAATGTATGATTTATAATTATTTCTCTCATATAGCAATGTATAATTGATAATTGATTCACTCGTGTATCAATGTATAATTGATAATTAAATGTCTCATGTATCAATGTATAATTGATAATTGATTCGCTCGTGTATCAATGTATTATCTGTACTGTTTATTTAAAGGTTTGCCTTCATGACGGCCCTCAAGTTGATCCCGATGACCGTGATAATGTGGACATAGAGAGGGTCTTTACAACCATAAAATCACATATGAGTATGTTCCCATGGCTAGCAGAAGAGCCTTTCCATCAGAGAGTACTGCATGTATACGGTAAAAAACCCACATCCATTACAATACATTTGTTTTTGCTTTTATTAGTGGAGTTGTCATTTAAAGTCGTATTTCACCTTTTGACTTTACTCCACCATTGCTCCTTTGTATTATTCGATACATGTAATTTGTTTTTTTGGTACGATAAACAATATGAGCAAATAAGATGAAATATGAAATAATTTCATTTTCTTTTTCTTTTCTGTTAATAGTGTGATCTATATCTATATAATTCACTTTCTGTGTGTGTGTGTGTGTGTGTGTGTGTGTGTGTGTTGCCGCTAATCTTCTAAACGGCTGAGCGGACAGAGCTGATATTTGGCACAGACAATGTGATCAAACCGGGGAAGGTTTTAGACGTATAAAATTCATATTATTGTGTTTGGTAAATTGTCGGCACTCGCTTTGTAAATCATCATAAATTCAACATAAATATTTTTCGAGTTCACTATCCTGACCTACAATGGTTCGACCCCAACAAGGTGCCCACGTGGGTGTCTCCGTCTAGATCTATAGATCTAGATTTAGGTCAAATGCGAATGCATGCTGCACCACCCACGTCATCCACTGAGTCGGTGACGGTGATGAGAGGTCGAGAGGCGTCGCCACACGCCATGTTTGCCCCGCTTCCAATGGGTCGAGGCTGGAACTTCGATTCTGCGCTGCTCCGATCTTATTAAACCAATGGGGGCCTTGGGACCGACCTTCGAATTCCAATCCTATGCCACTTCTTTTTTTTTTGGGCCGCATCTCCTTATCTCATCGGGTGAGGTATTCTTTACTTTACTATACGATGCAGTATATATACATATATATATATATATACATATGTGTGTCCCTATATACTACTAATAATAGTATACAATGTATACCAGGTATATGTAACCTATGATTAGATGATTTGGTATATATATATATAATGGTTTTATATATATATATATATATATATATATATATATATATATATATATATACACATGTATATATTATAAAAACCTGTCCCTTAGAATTATCTATATACACATGTATATTATATATATATATATATATATATATATTATATTATATATATTTATAATTTATATATATATATATATATATATATATATATATATATATAGTAATAGGAAACTGGTCCCCAAATGTTTTACAAAATAATTTGATTGTGGGGATCTGTTGGATTTTATTTTTCTTGTAGTTGTATCGTTAGTATCAGTAGGCCTAGGCTATTTAATAAAACGATCATATTTTTTTGTTTGTTGTTGTTGTTATGTTTTCTTTGGGTTTTCTGTTGGATTTTTATTTTTTTATTGTTAATGGGGAATTTTGGTCCAGTTTTTATTCTTTCATTTGCTTTGGCCGTTCCGTTGTGGGGATTTTTTTTATCAGCGGCTGAAATTTCTCCTTGCAAAATTTTTCAGCCGCTTCAAAAAAATTCCTCCCATGAGGCAAACTTTTGGGCTTCTTCCATTCTATAATGTATAAACAAAGTGTGAGTAGATCTAATACGACTGTCTTTGTTGAGTTCTAACAAAGAAAGAAAGATACTACAATTGAAAATCCCGGCGGCGACTGCGCAGACGCGAGAACGTCTGAGCCAACCAATGAAAATCCGTTGACATACGGAGTAATTTTACTCTGTATCTCATCCGATGAGACACGAAGACACTTCGGGTTTTTTTAGCTCGACCATCGAAGTCAGATCCATCGCCGGGTACTCTGCTAGTTGGCTATATTATAAGAAGCAACTCTCTGTATACATTATTTATATTTCACTGTATACGACAGTACATAACTATCTCTTCCTTATATAAAGTATAGGACTCTCTCCATATACCATAATATAGAATTTCCTCTTTGCACTTTTTCCGTACTTTTATTCAGTAAATTGAAAATCAATTTGAACCAAATGACTCATAATAATCCGCTTCACTGATTTTGTGAGCCTGACACTTTGAGAGGAAAAGGTAAAGGACTTTGAATTTGAATTTTGAAATTACTTGCTTATTAAGGGGGTGGGGGTGTCCTAAGAAGGCAGTTTTACCACAAATGGGACAAAACTCTTTTATTGTACTACTCCATGGAGCAGTTCATCCCTTGACATTCCTACCATAACAAAGGCTCAGTATCGATTTTTTAAATTTTATTAGTGCAGCAACCCATTTACAAAACAGATAAACAATGCTATTGGTCTTAAACCAAAGCCTCATTCCTATAACAACATATTTCGAAGTATGCCTCATGCAGAGAATCTGCTCTTGCTTCTGTATTATTATCTAGATCTGGTCTAGATTCTAGATCTAGATCTACATCATTGTTAACATTGTAACGTGAAGTTGACAGAACCTCACGTTTTCGCTTTGCTCTTGCTTCTAGATCTAGATCCATGTTATTATCATTATCTAGAGCTAGATCTGGCCTTGATTCTAGATCTACGTCATTGTCAACATTGTTACCGGTAGGGGAATTTGACTGTACCTTTCGTTTTCGCTTGGCATTTTGAGTATGGTAGCTAAGATTTTGCTTTCGCTTACCCATCAAGAATACAATTACAATAGACTAGTGATTTACACAAACATGGGCTAGCAGGCGAAGACTGTGAACGCGAATCACATCGGTCTTGGTTTACTTACATATCTATTAGATGACAGTATTTTACTAAAATGTAGCGCCAAAATTCCTTGAAGAAAATTGCCAAAATGGTGTCTCAAGGATTTAATGTCTCTTTTGTAACAGCACGTCTTTAAACAATTAAATGCATTTATAAGGTTATAGAATGATGAACTTCAAAGGATTAGGGCTGCAAAACTCAATCACCAAATCGTCAAATATTATTAGGTACAGACAGTTGGCGCTAAATGACTCAAACTGGTATAATTACATTGACTTCCTTTCATTTATTTACTACGGTCGTTTGGTAGAGGCAAGGCTTCGAAGTCTTCATGGCTGCCTTCATTCGTATAAATAATTCAAGACTCAAATGGCAGGAGTAAAGGTATAAGAGCTGTTGCCATAATACTAGATAGGCCATTGTTGATTCCACATCGATTCTCTAAATCCATGTGCAATTTGACGTTTGAAATCATTGTCGTTCCTGAGATTCGCTCAGCCTAAGTTTTGCTCATGAAATAGTTTATTTTTTATTACATAAGATACGATTTTTTAAAGAAATGATACCGCCCTAATCTTCAACACATCAGCTGTACCATAAAAGCCGGTAATTGTGTCTAAAGTATAACAAGTTGGTACTCATTTTAATTACCACAAAGTACACTATTTGAAAAAATCTACTTTTAATCAATTATTGTCAATATTATTTAAAATCGGCCGAATATTACGTGAAACATTCCAGCACCTGTTATAAGAAAAATGTCATCCCGACATGAGTATAAGGGATCTGGAGCAGTTGAACTAGGGTCGACATGAAGTATTTGATAGCGTCTCATGCTTGTATGATGTTTCAAAGTATTATATTATTCTTTTATAGGTTTTTATGCGAAAAAACATTAAAATAACGGAAACAATTGTTAAAAATGCGATTTTCTCAAAATGTTATTTTTTGACAGCGATATGCGATCTACTTTCTTTTTTTTTTTATACTCCGATTGCCCCCCCAAATTTGGTATATAACATTTATAACGCAAATAAAAATTTCAGCCAGTTCCTTTTTTTTTTTGTATGTCTTCAAATTTTTACAAAACGAGTTTTTGTGTGATTAAATTTGCCAAAAATTGGAAAGGTTGTTATATGCATTTTTTTTAATTCATAAAAGGAAAACCGTTTTTTTTAATCAAAAAAAACGCTACTTGGTGAGCCTAGATATTGAACCAAATAACATGTATGCAAAGTTATGGCCAATTTTATATATAACTCAAAAAACTTATTTGAAATGAAGTTGTTGTTATTTTCGCAATGAAAATCCAAGATGGCGGCGTTACCATGGCAACCATATGATAAAAAAATGTTTCTATCTATTTCACCTAATTTAAACATGCCGAGTACAATGGTAATGGTTAAAATTGTCTATATCAAATAATAATTTTAAAAAACATGCTTAGTACCTTTACTCTACTTTCCTCACTTGACTCAGGTGTGAATGAAAATCCAGCTATAGGTAGAGAAAGATCTTGTCATTGTCAGAGTGCTAGCACGAAAAGCTTTACTAACAGCATTGCGTACTGTATCCTTCCCCGGGAGGTAAGAAGGACTTTGAATGAAATGGTCTGCTAGGAGATATATGATGTCCAGTCAGTGAGCCTGCACTTGTGCGTGGATATGGACTATAAATCTCATTTTATCTTCTTTCTGTTATGTTTCCATCTTTAGATGACCCCAGACACTCATCCCTACATAGACAGGCATCCGAAGTTTCCCAATATTGTATTTGCAGCTGGCTTTTCAGGTGAGTTTTGAGACATCATTAGCAAGGTGCTGCTGTCCTAAGATAATAAATGACATCAGACAAGATAAGGTAAAACAGAAAACGTAATAGCTTACAAAGTGGCACATTTCTTTTCAGTGTTACATCGTAGTCAGTACTAAACATAGACGTGGAGTCAATGGCTGATGGCAATGATGGTTCCCGGACTTGGGATCAAGAGGTCCCGGGTTCGAATCCTAGCAAAGCATGGGACACTTAACATGCATTTTCTTCACTGGACCCAGGTACAAATGGGTACAAGCACTAGCTAGGGAGTAGAAATCTGCGTCAGTGATTATTATCACCTGTTCTGCTTCACGCTATAGACACCGGGATAAGCTCCTGCTCTATGGGTAGTAATTGCCTTGGAGAAACTTCACTTTTTTTATTTCCTTTTTTAAAAATAATAATTTAACATAGACGTGATATAGATGACAGTGACAGTGCCCTAAAACGGATGGAGATGAAAAAGTTCAAAGGAATAAAATCAAATAGAACAAATATTTAAAATCTTGGTCCTGTCAGTACTGTTGTATGGGTGTGAAACTTGGAAGCTAACAAAAGGGAAGGAGAAAAGACTCGACACATTCCAAACAAAATGTTTGAGGCGAATCTTCAAGATAAGATGGCAACAACACGTTAGCAACAAACACACACTGGAGATCGCAAACACAGACGAAATCAGCGATGAGGTGAGGAGAAGAAGGTGGTCATGCATAGGCCACGTCTTTAGGAAGGACCATTGAAATGATTGTGCTGTTGCCTTGGGATAGACACCGGAAGAATAGAGAGACAGAAGATGCTCAAAAAAACAACATGGCGCAGAATGGTGGAGAAAGAGAGGAATGGAGACGGATGGCCTTCCTGTGAAAGAGCCAGAAGAGCAGCCCAGGACGGAGAAAATTGGAGCGATCATGCTCAGGCCTTCTGTGCTCCTGACACAGAGAGAGAGAGAGAGAGAGAGAGAGAGAGAGAGAGAGAGAGAGAGAGAGAGAGAGAGAGAGAGAGAGAGAGAGAGAGAGAGAGAGAGAGAGAGAGAGAGATAGGGAGAGAGAGAGAGAGCGAGAGAGAGTGAGCGAGAGTAAGAGAGGAGAGAGAAAGAGAAGACCTCCAGAGAGAGAGAGAGAGAGAGAGAGAGAGAAGGGAGAGAGAGGGACCTTCTGGAGAGAGAGATAGAGAGAGAGAGGACAAATAGAAAAAAAGAGAGAGAGAGAGGAACAGAGACAGAGAGAGAGAGAGAGAGAGAGAGAGAGTTGGGGGGAGGGGGAGTGAGTGAGCGATGTACGGTATAGGTAGGAACAAATCGCGGACAGAATTGAACCGGTGACCTCCACATTGACACCTTATGACTTTTACTTGAAGGGACAGCGCCCTCTGCTTATATTATACCCTTGTATTTCTCTTGTCGCCATCCTTGTTGGTCACTAGCATAACCTATGCCTTCTCTGTACAATTCATGACTTTCTTCAATGTCACCCCGTGTACCACTGTTTCACATTGTAAAAAAAAAAGTTCGACCCATAGAGCCGGAGTTGATTCCGGTTTCAATTTTTTTTGAAGCGGAACGAGGTAAAAGTAATCACCTCCTGGTCAGGACGCTAGTCTAACGTTACTTAATAAGATATCAAAAATTCTCCTGACATTACATATAAGCTACATAAAAAATTCATGTTAACATTACATATAAACAACTTTGATAGGATTCGAAATTACATATAAGCTACATAAAACATTCATGTTAACATTACATATAAACTACATTAAAATTCATCCTGACATTACATATTTAAAACATTCATGTTAACATTACATATAAACTACATTAAAAATCCATCTTCACACTACGTAAGTCCAAATGACATCCTGACATTACATAAGACTAAAAAACCTGTCCTGACACTACCATTTTATAGTCTGGTTCATAAAATGTCATACTGACATTACATAGCAAGGTTACATAAAAAGTCCATGTTGGTTTAGGCTACATAAAAAGTCATCTGACATTACATAGTATACGACCCATAAAATTCCCCTTTTCACTAGGCTACATAAAAGTCATACTGACATCTGACTGCCTATAGAGCTTACATAAAATATCATACTGACATTATATTATCAGGCTACATAAAACCTTCATACTGATATTACATTAGGAGGCTACATAAAAAGTCATCCTGATATTACATAGTAAACTACATTTAAAAACATCATCCTGAGCTGCATAAAAAAGACATGCTTTGACATTACATGAGCTAGATACAAAAATTATACTGATATTACATTATAATAGGCTACATAAAAATTCATCCTGATATTACATATAAGCTACATAAAAAGTCATACTGACATTACATAGTATAGGCTACATAAAAGTCATACTTAAGCCACAAAACGAATGATATACTGACATTACATAAGAGTAAAAAATCCCATCATACTGACATTACATGGCATAGGCTACATAAAAAGTCATACTGATATTACATAGTATAGGCTACATAAAAAGTCATACTGATATTACATAGTATAGGCTACATAAAAAGTTATACTGATATTACATAGTATAGGCTACATAAAAAGTCATACTGATATTACATAGTATAGGCTACATAAAAAGGCATACTGACATTACATAGTATAGGCATACATAAAAAGTCATACTGATATTACATAGCATAGGCTACATAAAAGTCATACTGATATTACATAGTATAGGCTACATAAAAAGTCATACTGATATTACATATTAAAGGCTACATAAAAGTCATACTGACATTATAAAAAGTCATAGTATAGGCTACATAAAAAGTCATACTGATATTACATAGCATAGGCTAGGCTACATAAAAAGTCATACTGATATTACATAGCATAGACTACATAAAAAAAGCCATACTGGTATATAGGCTACATAGCATAGACTACATAAAAATCATACATACTGATATTACTGATAGCATAGAGGCTACATAAAAAAGTCTGATGTTATTGTGACATTACATAAGCTACATAAAAAGTCAACTGATATTACATAGTATAGGCCATAAAGACTTTACCATAAAAAGTATACAATTTTGACTTGGCTGTGATGGCTACATAGTATAGGCTACATAAAAAGTCATTGGAGGACCATGTTATCAGACCACTAAGAGTAACCATGTTTTGAATGTAGGCTCGAAATGATCCCAGAAATTTTTCTAACGGAAGTCACGTCTAATTAAGAAAACTCATTGTTTCTCCGTCTTTGAGATGCATCCATTCTTCATACAAGAATAGTTATAACGCTGCACCGTTAACACCTACCCGCATAATCTCAGTATCGAATACTGATTCTGTCAAATAATCGTACTTGCTATATTCCAACAAACAAGAAGTAATTTATGTCAGGTTATCAATCATGCTTTATTGAGGTGGGTGGTTGGCGGGGGATGCTGGTAGGT
Organism: Doris montereyensis; assembly: GCA_037039925.1. Lineage (NCBI taxonomy): Eukaryota > Metazoa > Mollusca > Gastropoda > Nudibranchia > Dorididae > Doris > Doris montereyensis. The sequence continues at coordinate 671,373 of JAXRKP010000007.1, read as the reverse complement.
TCTATTTCTTTCCTTTCTTCTATCACTTATCTTTCATCTTGCTGTTTCCTCTTAATTGACCCTGAGATCACCGTTATGGCGGACGGGGTCACATTTTAATGAAACAATCAAAGCTTTATTGAGAGCTTAATTACAAAACATGACTGTATGATGTGGAATAAAAAGAACACAATGATTTAACTAAGACTATACTGACTGAGATAAAGCACTCTCACATATATATATAACATTACAATATAAGGTATTTCCTCATGAACAAAACAAGCAAGTTGTATCAAAGTTTATGCTTGTATCCATTTGCTCCGGGCTGACTGAGGAAATTCATATCTTCTGTCTTTCCTCTAAGAAACACTGATTGACCTGACATTGCCAGGATTCAAACTCAGGACTTCATGGTTCCATATCCAGCAACCTAACTGCTAAAATGTACACAACCAGTATCTATAGTTTACCCCTCTTGGGGGGGTCTAGAAGTTGTTCTACAGTTGGAAAGTCTTGCCATGCAGAATTATAGTTGTAAACGCTTGTTTTTATCCCCCCCCCCCCCCCCCAAAAAAAAACAACAACAAAACAAAAAACAACAACAACAAAAACAAGTTTCAGCATTATTCATTTATAAATACAAAATTAAACACATCCTTTAACACCAAATATCACTTAACAGTTGTGGTTTCTCTTCTTTATTGCAGTCTGGGCCTTAGACAGTGTGAAATGCAGTAGAGTACAAGCAGCTGAAATGAAATATCTTAGAAGGGTAGTAGGGAAAACTAAACGAGACAAAATCAGAGACACAACAAGGAGATCAAACCAAAGCAGATGGCATAAAACTAAGATAGAAATAAATCAACCCAGATGATTTGGGCATGCAAACAGAATGAATGATAAGAGCATATCTAGATCAGCATACAATACTAAAACCAAAGTAAAAGACCGAAAGGCAGACCTCAGAGAAAGTGGGAAGAATATAAAAGAGACACTAAAGCAAATGAATTCAACCCTCACAGAAGGAAACAGAAAATATTAAGAAAGAGTAGCCTGGAGAACAATCTTTTCGGGCTTCTAAACCCAAACTCCCGAAATTAGAATGAGAACCGATAAAAGAAAAGCTGAAAGTTTGTAGTTAAGTTCAAAAAGATGTGCACTGCCTGTAATCCCTATATACTCCCACCTGGGTGTGTGGAAAATAATTTATTTATAGTAAGAGTGTGTTGTATTTCCTATTGTGTTGAAGGTATTTAGCACCAAAACAATGCGCCACTTTCGGGCAATGAAGTTCCTTATCTTATCTTAAGTAGGTCACTTAATTTCTTGTTATGAAATAATTTAAGAAGAACAAAGGAATATTATATCCTTCAATTCTATTATTGTTTTTCAACATTTTTTTAAAGGTTTTCATCGAATTTGCTAATTTATAATGTCTTTGTTAGCTTTGATATTTCTTTTTTTTTTATATATATATTTGACTTTGTAAGCTCTGATATTTCTTTTTAACCCTGCCGTTGACTTTGTTAGCTCCGATATTTCTTCTTTTTATATTCGATTTTAAGATTTTTATAAAATTGTTTGAGATGATATGAAATGTTTTAACTTTTGTAAGACACATGATATTTTTATCTTTTTTTCTTTTCTTTCTTTCTTTCTTTCTTTCTTTGATCTATTGTTTTCTAATTGATCTCAACGCTTTCCTTTTTACAGGTCACGGATTTAAGCTTTCCCCAGCCGTTGGTAAAGCTGTGTCTGAGTTGGTTATGGGAACACCGCTGTCATACAACATGGAGCCATTCAAACTGAACCGGTTTAAAACCAAAGCAAATCTGTAATCGTTCCAGCTTCTTTTTATTTCTAACAACAGATGCTGTGGATCTCGATGGAGAATTTTTTATTTATTGATTGTTATCGTAACAAGGAGGATGATTTCAATTTGTTTGTTTTCAGTACAAATATGGAAAGTAAGATGGTTATAAAGCACATGAGAACATATCTTTAGCTGTAATTCCCTGTGTTTGTATATTATAGTTTTCAAATCAGTTTTTAAATGCTTTGATTTATTAAGGCCCCTTTAAACGTACTGTTGATTCATCGACAAACTGACAGTTTAATAGACAGACGCTAGATCTGGGTCATCTTGAACTGACAGTTTGTCGACGAGAGAAGTTCCGTTCAGATGAACAGTTTTTATCTTTTGAACTGTCAGTCCTTGGACTGTTATACTTTAGTTTAGCTAGTTTGCGCGAAATTCAAAACCGTCAAAAAAAAAAAAACAAAACAAAACACACACACAAATTTAAACTTGGTAATCCGGCATTAAATTGCGTTCCCTGCGATGTGTTTTACTAATTTTGAGTCGCTGATCAAGAAAATCATATTATTTTTTTCTGATTTGACTAATATTTAGGTAACTTTTTAGACTGCATTTTTAACTCCGCCTGCGGCAACATCAATGAAGTCACTCCTCGACGTCACTCGTCGCTCGTTCTTCAGTTCGTCTGCGGAAAATACCTGACTTTGCCAGATATCTGGCGCATGGACTGAAAACCCTTCGATATCGAGAGGAGCTCGTTTCCATGCTCAAGTTTATCGAGAAGAGGATAGGATTCCCGCCATCCTTTCGATGAATCAACTAATGCGTGTAAAGGCCTTTACAGTTCAGTAACATCACTTATAATTATAATGTACAGAAAAAATATATAATTGCGCCATTGAACGAGCAGATTTTTGTTTTACTGTTTTTGAAATCTATATTCAGTCAATGAATTCCAAAGATATCAAAAATCTTAATGATTTTTATCCAAAACAGTATTATATTACTTACGTTTAAATGTAGGAGCTTTAAAATTCATTACTGTTTCTGTTTCTGTTCATTAATCTGCAAAGGGTTTATTGGTCTATCCCGCAGATGGTTTCACAATTTGTGTTGAAGTTGTTTGCATTGTTTAGTGGTCTGAGTATTTGCATTGCTGGCTGGAAGCTCATTCCATTCTGGAACTGTGCATTGCAGTTGCATTATTTTGAAGTCTGTTTTTCTTTCTTTAAAAAACTGTTTTTTTATTGTTGTAATTCAAATTCTGATATCAGAATTATGTATTTTTCATTTGTAAAGATCTCAGTGTTCAAATCCTCAAGATAAATTTATGTTAGCAGTTTGTTCTACTGTCTGATTGTACACTCAATATTTGACAACCTAATCTAATCGCATTTTTATGAAGTCAAAGCTGATTCAATTTGATATGAATAATATGATTGTTGTTAAACAGAAATTATTAAACAAATCAACCCATACTCAAAGATTCCTTTTATCCAAGATGCAATCTCTGTAGCAATTTTGGATACTGATCAATGTTGAGAAATGTCTGCGCACACCAATTTTCACGCAATTGGGATTTTTTTTTATCAAATTTTGCTCCAACATCAAGAATTTACGCACACAGACGAGAAAAAATTACATTGCTTCTCTGTATCATTTAATAACGTTCATAGCCACACTTTTATTAGCTTCGAAAACATTTCCAATTTAGTCATTTAGTTTTGTATGGGAAAAAATTTCCAATTTAGTCATTTAGTTTTGTATAGGGGCAGTCTTTAGAGTGGTCTTTAAAATATTTGGCAAGTAGTGAAACGGCTTGTTAGAATACAATCAGTTCAAAGGTCAATGCAACTGACTGCCATTCATCTACGTAGATGTATGCTCTTTACAAAGACATGGCTTGTAATATCTTCAGAGGTTGAATAGCCTCTTGGAGACTGTGGAGAATTTATGATTGAAGGCTTTACTAACGTTTTAAAGTAAAAGAAAATTAAAAGATTGATCTGCTTTCATAAAACTGAAGAATATATTTTTGATTTAGAGACCATTTGAATTAAAGGAATTAGAAGCTGTGATCGTAAAAATGATAACGATTTGGTTTCCTTAGAATTTACCCAGTGAATTATATTATCGTCACCGTTCTAGTATAGTAGCATAAAAGTCATTTACAGTAGGTCTGAGATAATCGAAAAAGAAACTGTCGGGCAGTCATGATTTGGCTTCAAACTCTCCAGAAATTGACTTACACGTTACATCTATCATCACAAAGACATTGTTAAAGATAAAAGAAAAGTGGAGAGGACAATAAAAAGAGCACGCAGATACACCCATGAAATACAACCTTTTCCCTGAGCTCATCAACAATTGCACTATTATGAGACCTGTCCCACCCCTGAAATTCACAAATTGTTAAGTCAAATCAAAACATAAGAAGCCGCCTGCTTTCAATCAGAACAAGAATTGAAAAACACCGTAGATCTTTTTTATCTATTGGGGTTATACTTTTTAATTCCCATCAAAAGCTTCAGTAGACACTTATTAATCTGTTTTTATGGGCCCATATATATATACATGCTTATAATATACATATATCGTTACTTTTTACACTTATCAATATTATCATTCATTATGTGCTCATTTACTCTCTTCAAATTTGTTGTTAATAGTATTGCTTATAATCACTGGCTTTTAAATTGATTTTCTTTCTTAATTTTATTCTTATTTTTGATTGCTTTAAAATTTCCATTTTGAAATCTCATTTACTTCTAATGCTGATGTAAATTGCTACAAATTTCCTTTTATGGGTGAATAAAGTTTGTTTTTATTTGAATTTGAATTTGAAACCAAGGATAAAGTCACTTGTGCCAGTTTGTTTTAATGTTTACTTAATTAAATTTCTCTTTCACATCTAGGTCCGTTTGGTGATATTCACGTTTTTATCGCTCTCCATATTACTGTGTTTTTCTGGATTTATTCTTCATTACGTGATGTGATTTCTGTTCTGTAAGGTATTTGTTGCATTTAGGGATCCTTATTATAGTGCTTGGTACTTTCGTTTTTTCCATAATTCTAATTTTCAATTGCTTTATATTCAGACATATTGTTATCTCCAAGTTTTGTGTTTTTTCAACACTGTACTGAGTTTGATCTCACCTTCGTTCTCAGCGTGAAGAGGAAGGGTGTGTAGCTCTACATTAATATTGACGTGTGGTCTGTTCTCTTCAGTCTGTATTTTGGTTTTTTTTTTTTTTCATCAGTCCAGTTTAATTTGTTGCGTTGTGTACTTGTCTCCTTCTATTTTTTGTGAGTTTTCTTCATCAAGCCTATTTTTACTGAACGTGTTTGATGACATTTTGCTCTCTCTTTTATGTAATTTTATATAATTTCATATAATTTTCCACTACATTATTAAGAGTGACCTTCTCTTCCGTATCAATTATATATCGATTCCATCTTAGGTTTTCTTACGTCAGTTCTTATCCCATTATATATACATTATTTTTTTGTGTTGCTCTTTGGCTCTTGGCATACAATGGCGTCGAATTCCTTTGTGGGTGCACCAGCTTCCTCCTTGCCACGTCTTTATGTTAAAATTCGAGATCTTACCTTTTCTGAGCCTGGCTCTACTTTTGAGGTGGTATGTGTGTCTCGGCTGACAAAGCGGCAGGTTCGGTGTGCACGTTGGGGGCCCAAAGAATAGGTGGGCTTTGGCGCATTTATGTTGAATCAAGTGATGCTAGGACAAGAATGCCAGCGAGTGGACTAGCTATTCGGGGTATCAAAATAATTTTAACAATGCAAAACCCTTTATCTTTCAAGAGATGGGTCTGGGAATGAAATTCCCGCAACTAAACTAATCGTAAGTGATATTCCCATATCGTTCGCGAATTACGAAATTGAACGATTAGTCACCAAGGCAGGGGCTAAATTAAGGTCGAAATTGCAAATGGAGAGGGTCCGGGATCCATCTGGCAATCTGACGGGACGCCGCCTGGGTGGAAATGGGGCCTTATCAAGCCAGCCTGCATTACAAAGAAAGAAATACGAGAAAATCATGCAGGAAGTGTCTAAAGAGTGGGAATCTCCAGAGCAACTGTCCCAACGAGGAAGTCTGCCTCATATGCAAAAAGGCAGGACACGTGAAAAAGACTGTCTTGTCCAACACAAACAAAAATGTTACAAAGATAGATATTGCCGAAAAAAAAGACCACCAGGCTTGATTCCAGCGGGGAATCAAGTCAGATTGACATCTCACCAGCAGAGGACGTGGAAAATGACCATAAAACAAGACAAAAAAGACAAACAAAAGAAATAATAAGCAGGGACACAAGGACTCAGTGAAGGAGGTCAAAGGAGTTAAACCAACCGAAACGACGAATACAGGAGAGAGAGAGACCACGAGGAGGGGGAAATAGAAAGACTCCACAGAACTCACTTACGTCATTCATAACACGAGCAAGGTCGTTAAGTGTTAAGAGACACAGCCATAGCCAAGCTAACGATGGACCTGACCATCCAGCACAAAGGCCACGGCTTAAAGACACGTAAAGACACACAACGATATCATAATTGAAACTAAAAAAGTATTTAAAAGCAAGAACATGAACTATAGGACTGGCCATGGCTTCTCTTACAGTTTTGACTTGGAACGTGCGTGGATTAAGAAATAAGAAAAAAAAGAAATGCTATCGTTAAACTTCTTAAGACAAAAGAATACACAATCATAATGTTACAAGAAACCTACCTAAAAGAAGAAGAACTGTGTGTTATAGAAGCACAGTGGGGAGGGACTGTACATTTACAAGCAGGAACAGAACATAGCGGTGGTTTACTAACTTTGTTTAACAAAAATATAATTGGTAATATATCAGTAGTGCGCAAGAATTCAAGATACATAGCATCTAAATGTAAACTTCAGGATGAGGACATGTTAATATACAACATTTATGCACCTTGCAATGTGAAAGATGGGGTTATCTTTTTAAAAGAGCTGAAAGAAACTATGACTGACCATGCCAGAGTAAATGATGGCGTACAAACAATAGTAGTTGGAGATTTCAACTGTGTCCTTAATAACGAATTTGACATTATTGCAGGCCAAAAACATCCAAAAGAAAGCGTAAAGACATTCGAAGCAACAGTGACAGACTTAGGATTGATTGATGTATGGAGAACGAATAATCCCAGTTATAAACAACACACATGGGCAACACACATGTAACCCCTTATACTGCTAGACGTCTAGATTACATATTTGCCGATGAAAGCATGATGTCTAATATAGAAAGTATAGACATCGAAACCCTGGGTTTCTCAGATCACAGAGCAATCCAATGCAAAATAGATTTCTGGTCAAGTCTCCGCGGCCCATCATATTATAAACTGAATATTAAGTTATTGAAAGACAAGCAATGCATAAAATTTTATACATAAAACAATGGAACAAATTACAAGTGAACGAAGATATACGGACGAACATCTAGCATGGGAATACATTAAAAAGGAATTAGTAGAAATTAGTCAGCAATTATAGCAGGTATAAAAATCAAAACCGAACAAGAAAAAAATAAACCTATCGCAAATAAACGAAATAGAAAATGAAGTCGCTAAAGATCCACATAGTGAGAAACTTAGGACAAGACTATATATTAGGAAGAAAGAACTGGAAATCATTCAAATGGAAGAAACCAGAGGTACACAAATAAGATCTGAAATAAAATGGATCGAAGAAAGAGAGACGTGTAATAAATTCTTTCTGAACTTAAAAAGAAGAAGATCCACCAATAACACCATAAATATACTCAGAGGTGAAAATAGGGATCTATTTAAACCACTTGAGATATTGGAAACAATAACAAAATTATTATAAAAGTCTATACAAAGAGGAAAGAACAAAGGACATTATTCAGGCACCAGAGCATTCCACGTCTTCTCTTACAATACCAGTAATCCCAAATGCAGAAAAAGAATTGCGTGACCAAGAGGTTACTGAAGAAGAAGTTTTAGATGCTATAAATAGCATGAAGAATGGTTCTGCGCCAGGAATCGACAGCCTTCCTATTGAATTCTACAAGCTATTTTGGCAGCATATCAAAGATCCTCTGCTAGAATCATTCCAATACAGATTAAAAAAGGGTTCACTTTCAGGGTCTCAAAAACTGGGAATCATAAGCTTACTTCATAAAGGAAAAGATAGGACAGAGCTCAATAACTGGAGGCCGATCACCTTTGAAATACCGATTATAAGATAATCGCCAAAGTATTCACCAAAGGCTGGCGTGCGTAGTAGACAAAATCGTGCACATAGACCAGAAAGGTTTCATATCAGGCAGAAATATCACTGATATGATTCGGAACATTGACGATATCTTTGAAACAAAGAATACCGCAGATAATCAAGACATACTTATCTTTCTGGATTTTAGGAAAGCTTTTGACACTATATCAATTCCTTTTCTTCTGGAATCAATTAAAACATTTGGATTTGGACATGATTTTTGAAATGGATGAAGGTTTTGTTTCGTGGAAGAATAGCTTCTGATAAAAATACAGGTTTTTATCTCAGAAGAATTTAATGTAGAAAGAGGTGTGAGGCAATGGTGTCCAATATCTCCACTCTTATTTATTGTGGCTGTAGAACTACTCGCCATAAGCATTAAACAAAACAAAAACATAAAAGGCATAAGTCCTGTTGAGGAATAGAACCAATAAAAATAAAACAATATGCGGATGATATGTCGTTATTCTGCCAAAGGCATTGATGATCTCAAGAATGCATTAGATCAAGTTGAAATATTCTGAAACTCAATAAAGCATAGAATAAATGCATGGAATAGTAAATCAAATAAAAATACTAGTTACATTATTTAGAAACAATAAACCCGCAATAAGCATTGTAAAAAAATGGGATAAAAGAATTAACAGCATTAAATGTTTATTGAGGTAGTGAGCAAAAAGAAATCTGTCAATAATTGGTTAAATTCAGATACTAAAAAAACATTCGCTCTCAGTCAGTTAATCTATGTGATGAGAAGTATTGGTATTCCCGATGAAATTCTATCAGACATAAATCGAATATTTTTCACGTTTTATATGGCAAAAGAGATATACAAACAGAAGAGCAATTGAAAAAATAAAGAAAAGTATGTTCAGTCCTGTTGAAATGGGAGGACTTAACATGCCAAATATTGTAGAAATACAAGACGCATATCTATTAGATTGGGCCGAGTAATTAATTGAATCAGAGGAAGGCCGCTTAAAAAATTTGATTGGAAAAGTTTTATCACCCGTTGGGGGACTAACAGCTTTTTGTTTCTCTGAAACAAGTTCAAGGTATGTCCCTTATTCGCAATGAATTTTGGCTTCAGGTGCTAAAGACATGGACAAAACATTATTTCGGCAAAAGATATAAAGAAAAAAGTTAATATTTTCCTCCAACCTTTGTTTAATAATAATGTAACTCACGCTGGAAAGGTTTTGCATGTGCAATATCTTATAGTTAAAGGGTTGAAATATGTCAAAGATATTTGCAATGGCCAGCAATAAATTTTGAATAGTTCACTCAAAATACGGTAATTATCCACGGGGAGTATTAGATTATTGGTTAATATACAATTCGCTACCAAAAGATAAACTTCGACACGAAGCTGTGACGATAAGCCCTAATCAAAACCTTTTTAGAGGTGAACCAATTCGAGAAATTGGAAGAAAGGGATTCCTAAAAAACTGATTAAAGGAACCGAAAGATCACACACAGAAAATCTGTGGCTCCGAAGGTTTGACGTTCATATCACAAATAAACATTGGAGTTTAGGATACGTTGAAATAAAAGAAATAAGATTGAGAGCATTGCAGTGGAAAATACTGAACAATATTTATCCAACAAATATTTTACTACACAAAATGGGAATTCGTGACTCCCCACATTGTTCGTATTCGTATTGCTCAGAAATGGATTATATAGAACATTTCTTTGTAGACTGCTCGAAAACAACAAATCTATGGAAGACCATTAAAGATAGACTTTCTATGAAATTAGGTAAACGAATTGTTCTAGAAAGGAAGGACATATTACTTGGATTAACATTTGCAAGTGGAGTTTGCCAAACTAAAATTCAGGAGATAAATAGAATATTATTCGTAGTTAAAATGGCAGTGTCAAAGTACAAATACAGAGGAGGTGGAAATCTGATTAAAATATTCAAATTCAACGCAAAATTAAGAAACATTGATGTCTAACCTAATATTTTTGTCAGCTATTTTTTTCTTTCTGTTTTTCATTTTTCGTTTAAAGATGGGTTGGGGGATGGGGGATGGTTGTTATTCAGATGTTTTGTCTCGGGTATTTCGCTTTATTTTATTTTATTTTATCTTTATATTCTTTTGATGTTTTCTTGTTTTTATTGTCATGTTTATAGTCGATTTTTGTTTTGAAATAATAAATTCAATAAAACAAGGAGGAAAAAAGAAAACAAGAAGAGCAATGATGAATGGAAGCGCAACATACCACAGAGGCTACCCTAAAATGACCATTACTATATTTCATCACTGTCCTAAGTTCATTTAATAGTCAAAATTTCTACAAGTATGACTACTATTATAATCATCTCTTATACTAAAAAAAAGAAGTTGTTGAAAATACTTCCTGCACGCTTCCATGATTTCGCTATCTTCTTTCATTATTTCTCCTTTGGCGTTCTTAATTTATCGTATTGGGCATGCTTTGGTCTTTCTCGTGCTCTTCATTGCCCCCCCGCCCCCAGAACAGCTTTTGATTTCCTTGATAGCTTTCTTGAAGTCTTTGTCAAACTCTTCCCATTGTTCCTGTTTTGCTTTCCTCATTTCCTCTTTGGCGATAGTTCTTTTATTCACGTAATCTATCATATCCTCTGGTCTCTTTGTTTGAAAATAGTTCTTCCAGGCAACCTTCTTTTCTTTGATCTTAGTTTTGACATTCTCATTCCACCATGCTGTTCTTTTCCCATCTCCTTTAATTTGTTTCCTACCACAGACCTCTTCAGTACAACTGAGGAATATTTCTTTATACAATTCCCACTTTTCTTCTATTGAGCTATAATTCAGATCCATCTGTCTTTCACTGATAAATCTTTTTATCCTAGATTGGCATATCTCTTTGACTATTGGTTAATTTAGTACCTCAATTTTGAGTTCAGTAACTTTCTTCTCTTTCCTTTTCTGTTTGTTTTCTTCAGTCAGTAATCTCATTTTGGCAATCACTAAGTGATGATCACTAAATATAATAACTATTATATAGTTTATGATTGACTTTTCACACCTGTCTTCATTTACTCTTGTATATTTGTGGATATCTTTATGGGGGGGGGGAAGGCGTTCACTATTTTCATGTTATTCTTTAGGCAAAAATCTATTAGTCTCTCTCCATTTGGAGAAGTTGTTGTCTCTCCTTCTTTACCTAGTACTCCTCCTGCTGTTTCTACATTGTTGCCTACTCTAGCGTTTAAATCTCCTAAAAGCATTAGTTCCTGTTTGTGTTTAAGATTATCTGCATCTATTTGTAAATCGTTTTCGAATGCATGTTTTTCTTCTTTAGCAGCATCTTCGTGTAGTCCATAAGCTATTAATAATTTAATTTATCTTCCTTTTGGTTTAATATTTACCTCAAATAGCCGTGGGCTTATAAATTTTCAGCTTTCTAGTAGCTTTTCATGCCTTTTATGCACTAGGAGACCTACTCCTGCTCTAGCTCTATCTTTGACGTCTACTCATGAGAAGATTAAAATATGATTTGGTCCTACATTTTCTATTCCTTGTCCTTTTTCTTTGTTTCTGTAATAGCCCCAATATGTATACTTTGAAATTTTCAATTTCTTCAACTAATTCTAACTCTTTTCCATTTATTGCCCCTAACATTCCATGTTCCAAAAATCACAGTCCGTGTTCGTTTCCATTTCCGTCGTTGAAAGGTCAAGCCGGTTATATTATATTTATTTCTCTGCATCAGTTAGGTTTCGGATAAGCAGGATTAGCCCATTGTACGCTTGGTAGATGTCGGGACTGCCACCTTGAGGCCCCCTATCAGGCCTTTTTTTATTTTCTGTCAGGGTTAACTCCCTTAGCCTTTGGTCATTCAAGACCAGCCTGCAAGACAGTAGGTTGTTATGTTCTGTCAGGGTAAACTCCCTTAGCCTTTGGTCAGTCAAGACCGACCTGCAAGGCAGCAGGTTGTTTTCTGTCAGAGTTAACTCCCTTAGCCTTTGGTGAACCAGGATCGACCTGCAAGGCAGCAGGAGACTCGTGGAAGGCGGGATCATCTACTCCCCCGTACAGGTGCTTACCTGTCCACTGCCCGGCTTCTTGCACTTGGTTATATAAATCTTCAACTTCTTCATCAGAGTGCGAAGTGGTTAGCGAGTATGCTTGCACTATTGTGATGTTGAAGGGTGAAGCCCGGAGACGAATTGTGATGAGCCTGCAGGAAACTGGCCGGCATCCCATCACTGCACCTGCTGTGTCTTTGTACACAAGAAAACCGACACCTTCTTCGTGTCTGTCATCCCTACCACTGTAGTAAAGCGTGTGGCTTTCATGGATTGATGTTTCTCCTATACTCTTCCATCTCATCTCGCATAATCTAATGATGTTTTGAAGTTATATTTTCTCAATGCATGTGTTAGTTTTTCTACGTTACCAGGATCATTTAGCGTCCTGACGTTCCACGTACCAATGGTTATGTTGTTGCGTCTAGCACATATCTTATCTTTAGTGGCCTTCTTCTAATACATGTAAACGTAGTTATTGCAATGAATAATGTTCAAAAGAGTGGTGATGCTAATGAAATTGGCGATGGTAATGATAATAGTTTTAAAGATGATGGTAAGAATGATCTTTGTATCTTTTTTCATAAGAGCACCAATAATGGACGCTCTTTTATTGAAACCGGAACATGTTTTAGATTTGGTTACGAATTTGAATGTAACATTCTTTATTTCTACTTCTTTATTTATCCATTTCTGTTGTCTAGCGTTGGTCCGGAAATTCATTGAATGCAGTTTTTCTCCAATACTTCTATAACGACATTCCACAATAGCATCCCGAACATTTTCAATCGTATCATTAGTAATGATATGTACCAGTCGCCCCAAACGGGGTTTGTTTTCGATGAATGTTTTCTCCTTTAAAATTTGCAACCCACTGAAAACACCGGGTCCTCGATTTGTGTTCTGATACATAGGCCATTGTGTCATTGTCAATGTAAATTAAATGTTTTTGATTCTGTTTTTTTCGATTTGAAAACAATATCTTACGTTTGCACGTTATTCCAAATACTGATCCATAATAAATAAGGATGAGTCCTGAAGAAAAAGTACTTCAAGTTGTCACGATTCGAAGGAAAACTATTAAGTTAAGAAGTCAACAACAACGACTCACAGAACAGCATTGCACAACCATTAGAGAGAAAAAATGGTACACTAACACTTAGATTTTGTCTGATTTTACGTAACCAAACTGAAGACATGCTCCGATTTCAATGTACGAGCGTTCATAATTGGTGCTCTTATGGAGCTCAAGAATTCCCAGTAGTCCGGACACTTATTGGATGCAGTGATACATAGGGTAAAGCTACTTTTCTAGCCATGTGTATAATTGTGGCACAATCATGGGGTACGAAAGGTCAATATTTATCTTTGTGTTCGATTTATACTGTGTATTTAATCGCATTCCATTTGAGTGTTTCCTGACTGCAAGTAGTGTAGGTACTCTGCAAGTACCTCTGTTCAATAATTATTGTTCTCTCCAAACGTCACATTGGGGTCTAGCGGTATGGATGTTGGCCATAGGACCGTGAAGTCCCGGCTTCAAATCCTGGCAACACTTGATCAGATGTAAGTACCACGAACTGATTTTTTTCAAAAGGGGATTTGATAGTCCAGATGCAAAGTGTCAGCCTCTCAATCAAAAAAGTCGTGTGTTCGTTCCCCGACAGTTTGAAATGTTTTCTCGAGTTTGAACGAGTAAAACTTACCCCTCTGGCTCAAGGTAGGTGGGTCGACACCTAGTGTCATCGGAGACAGGCGATAAAAAGAGGTCCCGTGTGCAGATCACAACATTGTGCATGTTATGTAGAGTTTGTCTCTTTACAGCGCTGTACGGGCACAATCTTTTTTTCAAAAACCCCTGAGATCACATTAGTTGTGGATGTGGGTAAACTCAAATCAACAAACATATTTATCAACGTGACAATAGATATAAAAAAAAACGTAACCTTCTGTTCTTATTTTTATAACTACACTCAAACCTTGTCATGCCACCCCTGTTGTACCGCTATTCTCGCGTACTGCCAGTTTTTCACCCTTGTACGAGTGTGATAAAAGATAAAAAGATAAAGATAGATTTATAGTCCGTATCCCCGCGCAAGTGCAGGCTTACCGACTGTATATCATTTATCCCCCAGCAGGCCATTTAATTCAAAGTCGTTCTCAATCAACTCCCCGAGGGGAGCATACAGTACATAATCCTGTTAGGCTTTTCGCACTAACACTCAGACAAGATCTTTCTCTACCTATAGCTGGGTACTCATTCACACCTGAGTAAAGTGAGGAAATTGAGTGAAGTATTTTCCCTAAGAGTACAACGTTGTGAAAAAAAAACCCACCTGATACTATACAAAAAGAATTTTAAAAATACCTCGTTATACCGCCATCCTCCAATGATTTGGTAGAAACGTTCCTTCATAACTATTGTAAAATACAACTTGTTATACCGCCATCGTGCAGCATCACTCCCCCCCCCCCTTCCCTTGAATGATGCAAGCGGATGTAAGGAGACTGTAGTTTTGTATGGTCACAGATCACGGAGTCAAACACACACTACATATACTACACAGACACAAGGTTCACGACATGATTGTGTGTCTTAGTCCTCTTACACTGACATAAATTACGTTGGCACCAGTCACATAAAGTTTCTTCTTTACGACAATGAGAGTACTGAAGGTTTGGTTTTTATTTTTATGTTTTTTATTATTTAATTTATCCATATCCATAACGAAGGTGATCTCTGGATTTTTGGTAAGATTTTTATCTTATTTTGCCCGGACAGCCAAGGCATCTTTACCGTGCACGGAGTGTTGTGATGTGCACACGCGACCTCCTTTTTATCGTCCGGCTCCGATGGGACTAGGGTGTCGATCTACCTACCTGGACCGGGGGTAGATTTTACTCGAAAAAAACTCGAGAAATTTTTTCAACCGTTGGCGGGGCTCGAACCCAATCCCTTTGGTTGAGAGGCCGATACCTTGCCTCAGATTACCGAATCCCCCGAAGGTTTAGAGACCACGTTTGTCGCGCATTGCTGAAGCCTAGGTCAGTCGAGTGAAGAGTAGCATCGGCGTAGGCCCAGATCGTTGCACATGACAATCAAAATACCTTGGCGGGGTAGGCATCTAATCTGGATCCTAATTGAGTGGGGGAGGACTCATAACATAGCTAATTGTTTCTGTCGCACCTATTATCATCATTAGCCATTTCATGTGTTGCCTACATTACCTTGTCAATGATCGTTTTCTTCAACTGAACTTAATATTGCCAAATATGCAGCATGTTTTTATTAATCTGTTGAATTTAAGAAGTCAATTATTGATTATGGAAAAAGAAACTTCATTATTAATAATAATATAATAGTAGTAGACGTTGGCATCTTGCGCGATAATTATAATATTATAGATATCTAGATCTATATCATAACCAGGTTTTGTTTTCATTTTGCCTCATCCCAGTGACAAACGTGTGTTACGCTGTAACGCACGTGTGCGTATCTGGCATCTAGAGCTATTTTTACGGGAATATTTTGTAGAGGCAACTCACTTTATACACACGATAATGCAACAAGTCTTGGCTGCCTCAAATCTCTCTCTGGTCATCTCTGGTCATCCTAAGCCTACCCTCCCTTCTCCCCGACTCGTTCATCGACTGGCATCACTCATCGTCTACCAAACTATTTCTCCCAACATCAAAATCCCTGTCATCCCTGCCAAAATGCCTTTCTTCTCATCTATTTTCTTTTTAGTATAGACAATTTTCCCTTCATTTCTCCCTCCCTTTTTTTTTCTTCAATGTGTCATGAATTTCTATTGTTTCTTCTCATTAACAGCTTCCTGACGTATTTGATTTTTTATCACATACAATGGAATTTATCTGAAAAGAACTCTGTCATATGACAAGACTGTCAACTGAAACAATATGATTCTCAAACCAAGAATATCACATTGGTTTGGTGTCACATTCATGAGGCATGTGCACCTTCATCATCCTCAGCTAGCATCCGTTCCTCCAGAATCTTTCCTGTCTACAATCATGGTCTCCCTGGAGATGGGAAATCAGGAAGGTAGTGGTTTATAATAATGTTAAATTTTTTTCTCTCTCTCTCTCTCTCTCTATAAAAATTTTTTTTGATCTCTCTGTCATTTTAATGTTGTGATCGATGTCTGTCTTTTGGTTTGGGGTATCTCTGTCTTTGGGTGGATACGAAGAGAGGTTATATTTTTTTCAGTGATTTTTGTTTATTTTCTTTAAAAGGTAGGTTTTGATCTGTCTGAAATGATGGTTTTGTTGTTTAGAATGTTCAAATAGAGTCATTGACATGGAAATGTTATTGGCCTATATACACTTTGCCATTGTATTGCTTCATCTTCTCTTTTGAATTTTATACCGGTGTTTTTATTTTGAGAGAGGAAATGGGAGAAATAACAAACAAAAGGAAAACCTGGTATTAGAGGACATCATATTTAGCATGAAATTGTTTAGGCTTAGATATCTTGTAAAAGAAGCAATTAGCTGGATGAAGGCAGAGAAAGAAGAAGATCTAGAAAAGATCGTGGTAAAAGAAAACTACCCATAACATTACCATTTCTTGAACTGAAGGTTTAGTTAAAAGTTAACTCCAAACCCTGTTTGTAAGAAAATTTTTCAAATCATGGAAATACCCATAAGATATTCTACATGCTTTAACACTAAAATACTCGATCAATTGAAAGTGGAAAATATTTCATATGAATGCACTTGAATTGTTATATATGTAACTGTTAACTTTGATCTTTAATATGATGTCTTTCTTGGTTTTATGATAACAACATGACTAAATACTAATTTCTAATAGCAATCAATAAAGTTGGGAGAAGAATATCTGGAGTCTGAGATACGCTGGTGAGATTAATCTTTGTCTCAGCCTCATAGTCATACTCTGTACTTCTTTCAGGCACTTTAAGAAATCCAGTCTTGCTGTAGACATGAAAGTGGGAGATACTATTTGGAATCCACCCCATTCTTCTGGCTTTGAAAAGCAAACGGAGGAGGGAATTCCATTGTCTCTACATGTATGACAAGTTTGATTCAGATTGTGAGTGCTGTCTATCATCTGCAATAGGATGTCTAGAGCAAGGTCAAAAATGCAACAAGTCTTGGGGCAAATGTCAGATTTGTCATCATAGCTAGGTCGGAAAGCAGGTCGGAAAGCTTTGAAATCCTTTTTCTTCTTCGGAGATTGATGTCGACGTAGGAAAATTAGGGGTGCAACAATAAAAAAGAAAAAATTTGAAATAATGGTAATCCTAAGCAAACTTGTTAATTGATATTGAAGGAGTGTTAAAACTTACATGACTTTTCAATGGGACGGGTTAGAAGGTTTTTGGTTTGGGGTATCTTTTATTATACTGACTTATCAATTTTATTATACATATTTATACATGACTTTTTAAGTTTTATTTTATATCTACTTTTTTTTATGTGAATTGTCCAGTGCTTACTATTTATACATGAAAGTGGAAAATATTTCATATGAATGCACTTGAATTGGTTGATCTTTATGTATAAGAGGTCTTTCCGGCTATTATATAACAACGACTAAATACTAATTTCTAATAGCTCGTAGTTGGGAAAGCTAATATCCAGAACAGAAAAAATCAAGTTTGTCTGCCTTATAGACTTTATAATGGATTTTCCCTTTTTACTTATCATGTATAAGAGGCCGTTAAAACTTACATGACTTTTCAATGGGACGGGTTAGAAGGCCTTTCAATTTTATTATACTGACTTTTGAAAACTTCAGTCAGATAAACAGGCCGCTTTTTTTATTTTATCACATGGCCAAATGGTCTTCTAGCCAAAGGACCTTCTAAACCGTGAAGTGAAATGAAAAGTTAAAGTGAGATCGACAATACTGCCTTTTTCTCTATCTGGAATATGAATATTGTGTCGTAGCTGAGTTAGAAGCCCTACCGAGAAAGTACCAGGGAACACCTGAATACGTCACATATTTGTTCTATTTCTCTTGATGGAGTTATCACTTATTGTCATCTATCACAGATGAACAAGGTGATTGATACTTACTGTTCACAATGGCATGCAACATTTGCAGACTAGTCACCATTATTGGACATATTGGTGCTGCCATAAATAGCAACAAATAAGAATCATATATTTCTTTGATAACAAAAACTGATGATGGTTTTGATTTTTTTTTGGAGCATAAAGGAAAATTATGGGAGTCAAACAAGTTTAAATGAAGACTCTAATCTATAATGACTATGACATTTGCATTTTCCTTGATTGAGATGACCGTTTCTGAACAAAGTGAAACATTTTTGAAGCTGCTACTGTACTAACCTAAAGTCAGTGCATACCAACAAACTTGAATAATGCACCACCCTTTGAACTGCCCATTACATGTTGAAAATATATCAGTTTGGAAAAAACAAACTAGAATTTGTTTAGGCACTACAGGCGGAGGATAAATAGACAATTGCCTTTAACATTTCATTCCCTAACATCAGATATAAAGAATTTCAGCAGCTCGTGAGCATCAGTAAGCGTAGAAATAGAATGGGCAGTTCAAAGGGTGGTACGTTATTAAAGCTGGTTAGTAGATTTTGAGTAAGAAAATGTCAAATGAAGGATGAAAACTGAATTCAACAACTGCTCTTTTTTATCAGTGTCCCCAAATCTGAAGCGAATACTTCGCATGTCTTCTCACGTGGGTTTGTCTGTCAAGAGAGTGAAGAAACACGTCTTGAACCAACTTGCTGGAAACAGACCCCATCAGGTAAAAAGACAAGTTAATGAGAAATGAAATAATAAACAGATGACGGTTTGAGGTCTCATCGTCCTGATCCTTGTCTTGTTAACTAATGCCATAGCGACAAACCAGGAGAGTGGGCGGTTGGCGGATGCTGCTGGTAGTTCCTACTTCTTTCCTTTCATTCTCTCACTTGTCCTTTCATCTTGCCGTTCCCTCTTTCTTAATTCACCCTGAAATCATCGCTTATTGTGGACTGGGTAAATTTTAGGACTGGACTGCCAACTTACCAGTATAATATCAAAGAAAGAATTAGTTAGCGTGATCAGAGTCTGTTTTTCGATTGGAAAAAGTTGGCAACTATGCAATCCTTGTCAGTTGTGTCTTTTTCTCAGCATTGTTCTCATGCACATGCTCCTGTTACTGTTAGGTCCTGCATCTTTCCTTTCGCTCCTTCACATCATTCTCATCCGCATATAGTGACAAGCACACAAACCTCTGTCTTATTGTTGTGAGTGGTTGATAGTGGCAGGCACTACTGGCAGGTACTACTTCTTTCCTTTCACTTTTTAACATGATGTCTGTCATCTTGCTGTTTCCTCTGAATTCACCATGAGATCACTTCATCACATATGATGGATGGGGTAAATTTCAGTAGGTGCAAACAAAGAAACTCATCGTCTCATCATCACAGATTTCATTCTAAACTTGATGTCACAGTGGTTTGGGAAGGAGCAGTTAATTGATAATCATTTTAGTCTGGAGGGTGAAGTTGTGGATTTTCAGTGAAAAGGACGCTCTTCTTCTTGCTGATAGGCAAAAAATACATAGATAGAGGGATAGATAGATAGACAGGTAGATATGTTGAATTGATAGACAGATACGCAAGTAGATAGACATATACATAATCTTAAAAGATAGGTATTCAAAATACATAGATAGAATGATAAGTAGATATTCTTAACTGAATAAATACATAACATTAGGGTAGATCTCTGTTGTTAAAAAGATAGATCAACTGTGTGATACAAACAGATAAATATGACTAGATATGGAAATGGAAATAAAGATAGAAAGACAATTAATTGGACAGATAGAGAATTGAAATTATTAGTGACATGTAGTGAGCTTAGAAAATAATTGTCTTTAATATACATTTGACAATTTTGGAGTTATAAATATCATCATTACCTGTCTCACAAAAACAATTGTAACCAAATTCAGTCTAATTTGTCACAAATTTCACTTGCATTTTGTCCTAATATCTAAATACACATTCTCTTTTTCAGCTGAGAACTTTACAGCCTTTTTTGCTCAGATTTAATTCATGTGTAGTTAGGACAATTTAACTTTTGAGCTGACGATGCATGCATAGACAGGAGATCAGATACATGTATTATCAGACCATCTAAAAATCATGCCGTCTTTGTCCTTCGTTTCAGGGCGTTTGTCTGGATGCAGCTGAACTTACCTGTCCCACCTGGAACTCAAGTGAGGACTTGTCATGGTACGTCACTGTCTTCTCACCTTTGCCACTAGCTTCTATCATTGAATGAGGGACGTGTGTATACGCACTCCTTTCTTCTAGTTCACGCTCCACTAAAAGATTAATTTGTTATAAAGGTAAAGAAAATTCATGCTTGACTTTGTTTCGAGAGTGTCATACTGTCATACTCACACAAATGTTAAACATACCCTTTATTATGTGTGCGTGTGTGTGTGTGTGTGTCTCTTTCTCTCTCTCGCTCTCTCTCTCTCTCTCTCTCTCTCTCTCTCTCTCTCTCTCTCTCTCTCTCTCTCTCTCTCTCTCTCTCTCTCTCTCTCTCTCTCTCTCTCTCTCTCTCGCTCGCTCTCTCTCTCTCTCTCTCTCTCTCTCTCTCTCTCGCTATCTCTGTCTCTCTGTCTGTCTCTGTCTGTCTGCCGCTCTGTCTGTCTCTGTCTCTCTCTGTCTGTCTCTCTGTCTCTCTGTCTCTCTCTCTCTCTCTCTCTCTCTCTCTCTCTCTCTCTCTCTCTCTCTCTCTCTCTCTCTCTCTCTCTCTCTCTCTCTCTCTCTCTCTCTCTCTCTCTCTCTCTCTCTCTCAGGGTGGAATGAGTTAAGACCACTATGAACCTTAGAGCCTGAACTAATTCTGTTTCTGTAGCATAAAGCAGAGTAGAAGATAATTCATCACCCTTTGATCAGAACGCCAGTCTGTTGCAGTTTTGCTTCCTCGCTAGCTAGTGTGGTGGAAAATTGCAGTTAAAGTGTCATCCCCAAGAAACACAACATCGGACAGTATTTGAACCTAGGACTTCACAATCAGGAGTTCGGCAACCTAACGTGGGTCGCCTTAGAGAGAGTGTTTAGGTAATAGAATTGTTTTTTTCTGGAGGTTTTTTTGCCAGTTTTTTGGTTAGAAAGGGGGAAGGGGTTATTTGGAAACTTATTTGTTGGTTTTGGTTTTGTGTTTTGATTTTTTAAACTCTCTTTTTGTAGGTCACCAAACCCTATCTGGCTGTTTCTGCAACATGTCAAGGTATTGCTTGTTTTAATAGTTTTTACTTTTGAGGGCCTCTGTGTGCCAGGCAGCTCTTTCTCGTAGCAAGTGCCAGCCTTTCATTGCCTTGTACTAACTGACTACTTGTGTGTGAATATTGATGCTGCTCCATCCTCTGTCCCGTCTTTAATAGTAGGCAGTTGGTTGGCACTGCTGGTAGGCCCTTTTTCTTTCCTTTCACTGTTTTACCACATCTTTCATCCTTACCTGTTCATCTTAGACTGGCCCTGAGGTCACAGTTTAAGGTGAACAGGGTCATTTCTAACGAAGCAAAATCATATTCATCTTACCAACAAATAATTTGACTAATGTTTTGATTTGTTCGTAATTATTATGTTTTTGCTAGTTAAAATGAAGACGTCTTCACATACCGATGTTTTTAAAGATTTTTTTTTTGAAGGAAAATGGAATTGGTGTAATAGTTGAAATCTGGACAAAACTATTGCGATATTAAATTTAGTACTTGTCAATTAGCATGATGACCTTTGTCCTTTTGTCCCCCTTTGTGTTGTCTACTGGTAGTAGAGTTAAGTGGTGCTTGCTTGAACAAAAGAACTCAAAACCAATTTTGTCTTGGTTTTACTCTGTCTCTTTATTTAGACTCTTTGTAATGTATACAATCAGCCTACAGCATTTAACAAATTTTGTTTTGTTTTTTGACTTCGCAGGACCCAATGAACTTTGGTGCTATCCTACGCACCAGCTTCTATTTAGGAGCGGACAGAGTCATTGTTCCTCATTTCGACAGGTTGGCAATATCACATATTACAATTACAGTCATTCTTTGTGTCACAGGTCTCATCTTCTATGTTATGTTCTGAAAATGTTCTTTGCTCAAACACTGACTTCTGTTTCATTTTTCTTTAAGCAAATAACCCCCTTAACATAATTAACAAATAAATAAGCCATATTGAGGCTAAGTGTTAACACACATTTTCCCACTCAACCTCAGGTGAAAATGAGTACATGCACTAGCTTGGGAGGAAAGATCTGCGTCAGACTGGCATCCTGGCCAGAGGGTGATTATCATCACCTGTTCCACTTCACGCTATTGAAACTGGGATAAGCTCCAGCTCTATGGGTCATAGTAACCTTGAAGGGACTTTTACTTACTTATTTTTTTACATGTACCTCAGAAAATGTGTTTTTGTATGGAAACACAAAGCTGTCTTTAATCTTGCCTTTTTCGATTAATCCACCCTGAGATCACCGCACTTGGTAGACTGAGGGAATTGCAATGAAGCACAAACAAACAGGCTGTCACAGTCACTCTTTTTGCATTTAGATTTAAGATTTGTTGACTGCACTTTTTTCCTTTTTTTGTTCTTACGAGTGGTTGACGGCCGATGCTGATAGGTCCTACTTCTTTTCCTTTCTCTGTCTTGTAGGGCATGTCTTCAATCTTTCTGTTTCCTCTTAATTTTACCCTGAGATTTTTTAATATCTATTTTGTATTTATTTATTCTTTTATTTTTTTTTAAATTGTGTATGTGGGCAGTGATTT
This sequence comes from Doris montereyensis, assembly GCA_037039925.1. Classification (NCBI taxonomy): domain Eukaryota; kingdom Metazoa; phylum Mollusca; class Gastropoda; order Nudibranchia; family Dorididae; genus Doris; species Doris montereyensis. The sequence continues at coordinate 648,479 of JAXRKP010000007.1, read as the reverse complement.
TGGTCAATGGGAAACTTTATAATAGATTTTGTGCTTGGTAATTTTATTGTGTGGATGTGATAATTGCCTTTCGGGAGGATTAAACATTTTCAAAAAAAAAATATAATTGAATTAAATCGCCGCTGATGGTGGACAGGGCAAATTGCAATGAGATCAGTCAAACTCATTTTTCCTTTTTCCAGCTGCAAGTTGAGTCCAGTTGTCAGCAAGGCCAGCTCTGTGCTCCTTGAAGTCATCGACCTTCAAAGACTTGCAAGGTCAACAACAGTCAGTGATTTGTGTCAAGTAAGAAATGAATTTTGTTACTTTAATTGATGGAATTCTAATATATGGTATATTGTTATAGCAAAAAGGATTAAGAAAGTGTGAATTTTAAGTTATGGAACATAATTGTATACGCCAAGAATTTTATGTTTATTTCAGGTAGTTCTAAGAAAGCAATTTTGTTTTAAAGATCATGGGCTTTACCTTCCAACTTGTTTTGTGTGAGTGTGTATGTATATAAAGATGGAGTTGATGGTTAGTAGTGGAACTGATATGATTTCCAACGTCCTTTCTACATGAGTGAATGGGACATTGCACCGCCTTTTCCAAATCAGTGAAACAAGGGTTTGGATAACTTTTTATATTATGAACTATTACATTAGAACGCACAAATCATTTTAAGATAATAAAAAATTGAGCTTGCGTAATGGTTGCCATGGCAATGGCTGCGATCTTGGATTTTTAACATTTTTAATAATCCCCAAATCTCTAAAACCACTAAAGATATTTTCAAAATTCTTTTCTTTATGGAAAGTATGCATCATTTCACATATAGTACGGTACTTTTAGATTTGTAATATCTTCAATCAAAGAGTTGATGCAAGTTTGAATATTTAAAAATGTGAGATTTTGCCAAAAATTTGAAAGAATTAATGCCTTAAAATTTAAACTATCAAAAAACCCAGAAAAAACTTAACGCCTTACTATATACATTTATATTCAGACTACCATTAGACAAAGTTTCATTCATATATTCATATTGTAAAATAGTTACGTACCCTGAAAATTCAAAACAGAAAAAGAACTTCAAAGATGTCACTCCTCAGATGCATGATTAACATTAGCTCTAAAGAAAGATTAACATAACAGGGATAGAAATATGTTGGATGAGAGTTTACTAATGCATATAAAATACTCACAGTTTAGAGATTGAACCCCTTAGACTCGTAAGTGTCACCTTCTGCTGTCTCTGCTGCTTGTTCTTTTGTAATCGAGAGTTTTGCCCTGTGTTGTTTCCACGCCCGCTTTGATGCCTGTGTTGTCCTATTCTTAGGGCCTGCTTGATATTTCCAGTCAACTTCTTTTTGGCATGTTCCTCATTAGTTGAAGATCAAGAGATCCCTAGTCTGGTCATAACTCATATGAATAGAAATGAACGTATCCCATATATGGCCCTACATTGAATGAGATGACGGCCAATGCAGTGGCGGTCTTGACAGCTGGCCTGATGGCAAAAACGGAATAATTAAATAAGATATGTCATTGTGTATGGGATCTTATTCTCATCTGAATAATGACAATCCACACTACTGCAGACTGCACCCATGTTTTTAGATCTAATTTTATTTATAAAAGATATAAATGACTGCACACAATATAACTTTGATCTGATCTAAACATAGCAAAGACATGGTTGAGTAAGAGAACAATATTAAATAACATGTAAATGAAAGATTATGCACAAACTGATAAACACGCGTTTGATGTTTTGGTTTGGTTGACAGTTATGTCATTGTGAAAATGAATGGAACAACAGTCGGATCCCAATGGAAATGAGAGAAAGAATAGAAAATGAATGGAAATGTTAACAGTCTTCATTATGTAATTAGATCTAGCAATAATAGGATCCAACAGTTGAGCAGGCTTGTTGTCTTCATTGTGTAATTAGATCTAGCAGTAGCAGGATCCAACAGTTGAGCAGGCTGGCTGTCTTCATTGTGTAATTAGAAATTGTCTTCATTGTGTAATTAGATCTAGCAGTAGCAGGATCTCAACAGTTGAGCAGGCTGGTTGTCTTCATTGAATTAGATCTAGCAGTAGCCGGATCCAACAGTTGAGCAGGCTGGCTGTCTTCATTGTGTAATTAGATCTAGCAGTAGCAGGATCCAACAGTTGAGCAGGCTGGTTGTCTTCATTGTGTAATTAATTAGATATGGGATAGCAGTAACAGGATCCAACAGTTGAGGCTGGCTGTCTTCATTGTGTAATTAGATCAGGCTGGCAGGCTGGCTGTCTTCATTGTGTAATTAGATCTAGATCAGGATCCAACAGTTGAGCAGGCTGGCTGTCTTCATTGTGTAATTAGATCTAGCAGTAGCAGGGATCCAGGTTGGCCATCTTCATTGTAATTACATCTAGCAGTAGCCGGATTCAACAGTTGAGCAGGCTGGCTGTCTTCATTATTGTAATTAGATTCATCCAACAGTTGAGCAGGTTGGCTGTCTTCGTGACTGACATGACCATTTGAGCAGGCGTTGTAGTAATTAGATCTGAGTAGCAGGATCCAACAAAACCTTCATGAACCGGTGTTGCATCATCTTGGATGGATGGACCGTGTATGGTGAATGGGGTTAGATTTCATTGAATCAAACAACCAAAGAGGAAATTGTGGATTGTTTTGTTTTTGTCCTCAGTGGTCGTTCAAGCCAGAGTAATAAAATGTTTGATGTCTCAATTTCTGAATTCTTCATTGGGCTTTATTGAAATGAATAAAAATTCTATAAGTGGTTCCATATCATAACCTTAATCTCGATTCCAACAAGATCATTAATTAAGTCATGTGGTTCCATATCATAACCTTAATCTCATCATTAATTAAGTCCAATTATGAAACTGTTTTTTATTCAGTGGTGGACGTCTCATGGTGGGGAGGTAGTAGCAGCAGACTCATCCCACGAGGGGGAAGACACCCAGAGTTATGTACCTTTGAGTTCATTCACACTGTCTAGACCCGTTCTATTGATTGTGGGTATGTTTTTGTACTTTGCTTATTTTCTTTTTTCCAAAGCTGGCTTTCTTGGGTTGTTTTTTAAAGATTAGTTGTTGTTTGTTTTATTGTGTACAGCAGATTGAAATAGACTTTTGATTAGAATGGGGAATCTGATTTCATGAAAAGCAAATAAAATTGTGAGATTTCTAAAATTGTATATTTGTAAAGTGGTCTAGATCTGTGTGTACACTTTGACAGTGTAATCGTACCACTTTTTCCACTTTTTTTACATACTTATTTATTATACATAATGAGTTTTATTCTTATCATCTTAGAGCAGTTACATGGATTGATGCACTTTATAAATGAATTATTACTATTACTTTTATTTTGCTATTACTTTATTACCACTAGAGGGCTAAAGGACATAAGTGTCTTTATACATTGATGCTAACCATGAGTAACATCACACCAATACCTATTGCATTGTAAATGCACTAATGCATTGTAAATGCACTAATGCATTGTAAATGCACTAACATTGTAAATGCACTAGTGTTAATGCACTAATGCATTGTAAATGCAGAAACTTCCAGAAAATAAAGTTGATGCAGAAAGTGCAGGCAAACTGCGACACATGCCAAGAAAAAGCTAGACGTTACTCCGGAGTTCTGCAAAGACTAGACTGTTTCAGTCCACCCGGTGTGTTTAAAATTTCACTTTGTCAGTCGCAAAGAAGCGCTCTTGTAACTAATTGTACGGTCTAACATCTGATCACAAGTAAAGTGCACTTCCTCTGACTAACTAGTGTACATCATTTATCCTCCGGCAGGCCATTTCATTCAAAATCCTTCTCAACTCCCTGGGGAGCATACAGTACAGCAGCCTGTTAGGAGCTTTGTACTAACACTCTGACAAGATCTTTCTCTACTTATAGCTCGGTACTCATTCATGCTTGAGTCAAGTGAGGAAAGCAGAGGGAAGTACTTTTCCTTAGAGTACAACTTTGGAAAAATAACCCCGCTTAGGCCAGCCATGGGATTTGAACCAGTGTCATCGTGATTACAAAATCACAACACTACAGTTTTGTTACATCGCCTCTTTATGTAATATTTTACACAATTTTATTTGACTATGCTAACAAATTTCTCACTTTTAATAATTACTGTAAATCATAGAAATTCTGGAGATTATTGACACATTTCTCTTTTCGTATGGTTTGTTTTGTTGTTGTTTTTATTCTTTTAATATTCTTGACTTTGGTTTCTTTTATTTTGTTTCTTTTTGCTGGGGGGATTTTATGCAGGAAATGAAGGAGGAGGCTTGAGGGACGATGTCAGTGACCTTTGCCACAGAAAAATCAACATCCAGAGCTTACAGCCGTCCTTCTCATCAGAAATAGATTCCCTCAATGTCTCAGTCGCTACAGGTAAGAATGAAACAGGTCACTGTCCTCCTTGTTGGGCAAACTTGGTAGTCCAGAAATACGGTGTTGACTCTCAACCCAAAGGTAGTGGGTTCGAACCCCACCAACTGTTGAAAATTTTTTCAGTTTTTTCGAAGGAAATTCTACCTCTCTGATCCAGGTAGGTAGATTGACACTTAGTCCCATCGGAGACGGATGACAAAAAGGAGGTCCCGTGTGCAGATCACAATATTTTGTACACGTTAAAGATACCCTTGGCTGTTAACACGGCAGTCCAGTCCGGGCATTATTTAAAAATCCTACCAAAAACCCCGAGATCATCTTAGTTGTGGATGTGGATAAATCAAATCAAATAAAAAACAAAATCAAAATTGTAAAAATTCCTTTTTCGTGTCAAACTCTGTACACTGTTCATATTATGTAATAGGAATTGAATTGAAAACATGACCTTAATTTGTTCGTTCTATTAATAGTGTTCTGAGGAATGCCCACGAACACATTGTGTGTCGGTAAATGTAATGTGAGGGCTAACGTCAGTATCTGATGGTAAAGGATGAACACGACACTCATTTTACAGTGACGTTAGTTTGACAGCTGACTACGTGTATTACAGCCTGTTACTCTTCCACGTATCTTTCATCGTCCTGTTGCCTCTTAATGTATTCTTGGAACACCACATGTGGTGGATGTGATAAATTTCAATAAAACAAACAAATTATTCTTATTCTCCTTATATATTATGTATCTTATTCAATTTCTATCTTCATGGAACGATAGTGGGACTTGGTAAATGCATGATCAAATCCGTGCTTCTTTCATGTCTTTATAAATATCAGAGGCCTTGAACTTGAACCAATAGAAAAGCTAACTTTACGCACATGATCTAATTCATGCTTCTTTCGTGCCTTTACGGTTTTTGCATTTAATTTGTTTGCAGTATCATTGTGAAATTAACAATCATAAAGAACAGGTCAAGGAGCAGAAGAAGAAGAAGGAGATGAAGAAAAAGAAGAAGAAGGAGATGATGAAAAAGAAGAAGAAGAAGCAAATGAAGAAGAAGAAAAAAGAAATATTAACAAATTTTCTCAATATATGTATGAAATGTCTCATTGTTTTTGCATTCTTTGTTTTTTTTTCTCTCATCAGGCATCATGCTCCACTGGTTGCAGATGTCAAGGTCCACATGATATATGCTTTCATATTTGCTGCATTATATTTTTGTTATAATTACAAAACATATGAACCAAATCAAAGACTGACTTTTTCTTTTCTATTTTTTGGGGGAAATCTTGACTAGAAATTAAAAAAACAAAAATACAAAATGAAATGTTAGAATATAATCTCATTAATGTAAATATGAACAATGATATATTACGTGTATACTAGTATTGAAAGTCCCATAGTCATATCCCAGTTTCCATAGTGTGAACAGGAATATGTGATATGCATCAGGATAAGACGCTAGTTTGTTACAGGAAGTTAACGTCAAGCTAATGCTGGTACCCATTTGCACCTGGGTTGAGTGGGAAGATGTGTGTTGATAAGCATCCTTGCCAAGGAACACAAGTCCTAGCAGTTCCAAGATTCGAACCTAGAACCTCACAACTCCCAAGTCCTGCAGCCTTATCACTACTAAGCCATCCACGCGACTTGGTACTACCATGGTTAAATTAGGACATTTTCAGAGTTTATGATTAGGAGATTAAAAGTTTCTTCAAGACCATTACTGCCTTTACATCCAGAACGTTTCCCATTTTCCGTGGCGTCAAGTAAGCCAAACAGGTGATAATAAATCATTACCTCCTGGGCAGGATGCTAATAATAAACTGCTCTACAAGGTGTCATAAATCTGTTTTTGGTAATTTCAAGTGCTGATGCTGTAATACAGAACGTTCTTCAACTCTTCATAACCCTGAAGCTAATGCAAGCTAATGCTATAATTAATTACCCGCAAAGGTTCATCTGTTTTACACCTTCCTGTGCTTTGATATGGATAAATCAAACCAAATAAAAATAAAAACCTAGGCTTATACAAGCATCAATAAAGTATGAATGTGTGAAATTCCTTCAAGACTGTCATGACCCCTAAGACTAGAGCTTATCCGGGTTTCTAAACATCTAATATTCACTCTACATCTCTGCTTTGTTGTTGGGGCCATTTTGAATAATTTGTGGTACTTGACTCAGGTGTGAATGAGTACCCAGCTATAAGTAGCGAACGAACTTATCAGAGTGTTACTGCGAAAAGCCTAACTAAATGGCTTGTGTACTGTATACTTCCACGGGAGTTGAGAAGGATTTTGAATGAAGTGGCCTGCTGGGGGGAGGGGGGGGGGATGATGTACCGTCGATGAGCCTGCACTTATGCGGGGATACGGACTGTAAATCCAGCTTTATCTTTGTCCTTTTCTTGTTTTTCTCAGTGTCTTTCCCATACCTCCTTACAGTTCGTTCAAGGCCATTACACCGGTTTCGATAGGGTGAAGTGGAACAGGTGATGATAATCACATCCTGGACAGGACGCTAGTCTGACACAGGTTTTTACTCCCAGGCTAGTGCTCGTATTTATTTGCATCTGGGTCGAGTTACATGTCTTTCCGAAGAAACACAACGTCGGGTCTAGCTTTGCAAGGATTTGAACTCAGGATCTCATGATCCCCAGTCCGGCAGCCTGACTACCCAGCCAGTGACGTCACGCTGTTAAAACTAATGACTAATTTAGTTTCATGAAGGTTTTTCTCACTGTTATTTGTTACTAGAAGTTTTATTTGAAACATGTTATATTATAAATGTGTTAATTCTTTCTTTCTTTCTGTCTTTATCAGTTCTCATTCTACCTTTCGGTGTATGGGATCAGATGCCCGAGATGATGTTTCTCCAGGATGTCCTGTCCTGGGATTTTCTGTTTCCTTCCAAAAAGTTAATTTCTATGCTTCAATGCCTCTTTTATATCTTCTTCCCACTTTCTCTGAGGTCTGCCTTTTGGTCTTTTACCTTGAGCTTTAGCACTGTATACTGATTTAGCTATTCTATTGTCATTCAATCTGTTTACATGCCCAAACCATCTCAATTGATTTGTTTCTATCTTAGTTTTTATGCCATCTGCTTTGGTTTGGTCTTTTATTGTTGTGTTTCTGATTTTGTCTCTTTTAGTTTTCCCTACTACTCTTCTTAGATATTTCATTTCAGCTGCCTGTACTCTACTGTATTCTTTACTGTCTAAGTTCCAAGTTTCACTGCCATAGAGGAGACAAGTATTGTATACTGCCATTTTGGTTTTTGTTGACAATTCTTGCTTACCTTCAAATGCCTTTCCTGAATATTTATATATTGCACTTGCCTTTTGGATTCTCTGGCTGATTTCTTCTCTTAGTTTTCCCTCTGAGTTTATCATTACTCCTAGGTAATTGTAGCTTTGAACTTGTTCTAAATTCTCTCTGCCCAATTTAAGATTTTGTGTTTTAGCTTCCTAGTTACTAGCATTGTTTTGGTTTTCTTTGCATTTACTCTCATTCCTCTTTTATTTAGTTCATTGTTCATAATGTTGATATTCGACTGAATGTCACTTTCTGATTTTTCAAACAGAACTAAATTATCGGCAAATGAAAGCATTGATACATTTACTGGTTTGAGCTTCCACATACCTACATTCATTTTCTTCATTTTTGAGGATGCCTTTGCGACTGAATCAATAAATGTGATAAACAAAAGAGGACCTAGGATACAACCCTGTCTTACTCCTATATCTACATCAAATTCTGCAGATATGTTTCCAGCTACTGTCACTGTACATGTTGGTTTATTGTAAAACATTTTAATGGCTTCTATTAAATTTGTTAATTCTTTTCTATGTTATTTTTCTGTACATGTAAAAAATAAAATAAAAGAAGGCCTGGCAGTAGGTTCAATGATCAAATTGAAATGAAAATGTGTGTGAGTGTCTGTGTGTGTTTGTTTTATGGAAGTATGAGAGTATGTATGTAAGCTTTTTTTATGTATACAACGAAAATGTTGATGACCATTCAATAAAGTGAAACGATTATTGCCAAGTGGAAGATTTATTGAAGGAACCAGCACTGCTTCATAAACGTATGAGGGAAAACAATCTCTGAATGGAAACATGTCACTGAAAAATTCATTATTAATATTATTAACAGCAATCAATTCAACAATAATAACAATAATATAATACATAAATGAAATAAATGCAGGGTGACATTGCAATTTTCAACTTTTAAAAACATGTTGAGATTTAAAGTTTAAGGGGGAGGGGGAGTTAGTATAATGCAGGTAAGGCATACAGGTGACGACTCTTGAAATGGGAGGAACAGAAAGAAACACATTTGCCATTGCATCCATCTATATTTTACTTATACATGGAGGGAAACAAGTTGGATAAGACGTCACAAACTTAGATCTATCTAGTGCTATCTGCTTGTCATATATCTTCTTTACGACCTTTCTTCCTGTTTGGAGAATGAAACGCATGAAAGTATTGAAAGCTTGGGCTTACGTACACATTGTGTGGACATATAGAACAAAATGCCTTTCCATTTACAGTATCACAAATTAGTGGTCGCCATTGATATATTATATAGTATATATAAATACAAATACAAGGTAACAGTGCCTTACTTTAAACAGAGTAAATTTGGAAATAGGACCATATATATTGATGTAGCTCTGAGCTCGTAAATTGTATTATTCCAATTTCCAATGAAGTTAAAAGAAAAATTGTATGTATTTGAAATCTGAATAAGCAGTGTGAACCAATATATTGTTACTTTGTACACATGTATTGTAATATTAAATTAAGATTGTCTCTTCCAGATTCTTACAGGTGGAATGACTTGCCACCAACCAATCACAGTCATACAACACAACCTCAACTTAGTTACGGACAGTTTGGAGACGGTTGTTTTTAGATGAACTATAGTATTTGTGTTATTGGTTTAAGAACGTACTGGATTATTATTTTAATTTTTAAGTTAATGAGTTCACGTAACATTTGTGACAATACACCAGAGGTGGACAACAGATAATAGGAAGAAGAAGAAGAAAATATCTTAATCTTAAATGGCAATGTCTGTTTTTGTCTGGGGGCTTGTTGAGAACTGTTTGGTTTGTTTTTGTGAGTTACAAAAAATACCTTTGGTTTCCTTCAATGTAATTGGGATGTTCCAAACAGTCCAAATGTTCTATTGGTTATAATGTTATGTACCATTCTTGTTTTCCCCCCCCTGCCCCATCCCTCTTTTTCTCCGTCTGTCTGTCTGTCTGTCTGTCTGTCTGTCTGTCTCTCTCTCTCTCTCTCTCTCTCTCTCTCTCTCTCTCTCTCTCTCTCTCTCTCTCTCTCTCTCTCTCTCTCTCTCTCTCTCTCTCTCTCTCTCTCTCTCTCTCTCTCTCTCTCTCTCTCTCTCTCTCTCTCTCTCTCTCTCACTCTCCGTTACACACGGAGACACACAACTGCACACACATACAAACATACACACACATATAATTTACAAGAAAATATAAGAGAGTCAAAATCCTTATGCCATAAGAACATAAAACAATACCCCATACACGTATCATTCTCATTCATGGTCACAATGAAAAATCCTTTTTCTTTGATGGCAGGCAAAGAAGATTCCAATTTCAATTTCAATATATATAGGTTTGTTTCATTTTAATTCACAATGTCCACCGTATGTGGTGATTTCAGGGTGAATAATACAGAGGAAACAGCAACTTGAGCAAGATGATGAACAGATAGTTGGCGGGCTCTGCCGGTAGGTCCTACTTCTTTCCTTTTACTTTTACTCTTTCACTTATCATTTATCTTGCTGTTTCCTCTTCTTCTAATGCACCATGAGATCACCACAATGGTGGACATATTTCATTTAAACTTAACTGAACAAGATGATGAAGACATAAGTGAAGGAAGGAAAGAAATGACAGGACCTATCTGCCTACCTACCTCGTACCTATCTACCAGCAGGGGGGGGCAGCGAAGTTGATAAGAATATAAGGAAAAAGACGCTGGCAGCGGTAGAAGCAAAGAGATGTGGAATGTTGAAAACTTAGAATAGTGTTGTAGTAGTAGTAGTAGTAAGTAGAAGTTGTGTCATGTTTAATTAAAAAGTTCCTTCAAGGCCCTTCAGGCCTATAGAGCAGGTGCTTATCCCGGTTTCTATAGCATGAAGCGGAACAGGTGACGATAATCACCTCCTGGCTGGGATGCTAGTCTGACGCAGGTTTTTACTCCCAAGCTAGTGCTTGTACCCATTTTCACCTGGGTAGAGTAGGGAAAATGCGTGTTATGTGTCTTTCCCAAGGAACACAACGTCGGACCTGGCTTTGCTAGGATTTGAACTCAAAACCTCATGATCCCCAGTCCGACAGCCACAACTGCTCGGCCACCAACGTGTTTAATTAATGTAAAGTTCCTTCAAGGCCTTTAAGGCCCATAGAGCTTGGAGCTTATCCCGGTTTCTATAACGTGAAGTGGAACAAGTGACAACAACCACCACCTGGCCGGGACACTAGTCTAGATGATTGCTTTCACATTATTACATGTATTTAGTGCTTGTACCCATTTGCATTTGGTAGAGTCATGGTAGAAATCATGGTAGAAGGACATGGAGGTGCAGAGACGGGGACCGTAGTTTAGCAATAGCAAGGTTTCGGCCTCTCAACCAAAAGGTCGTGGGTTCAAGTTCAAGCCCCAAAGATTGTATAATTTTTTTCGAGTATAAGCTACCCCCCTTCCCCCTCCCTGGCTCAAGTAGGTGCATCGACACCTAGTCCCACCGGAGACGGACGATAAAAAGGAGGTCCCGTGTGCAGATCAGAACATTTTGTGCATGTTAAAGATACCGTACCCTTGGCTGTTTACAGGGCAGTGTGGGCAATATTTAAAAATCTTACCCAAACCCCCAAGATTACTCTTCCAGTAAAACCCACCCGCTTGGTCCCAAGTAGGTGGATTGACTTAGTCCTAGTCCCAATCGCAGACGGACGGCTGTGTAGATTACAAACAACACTGTGCACGTTAAAGATTATTTGACTGTTTACAGTTACAGTAGGGTAGTCTCTGGTAGTCTGGGCAAATTTAAAAAATCGACCACAAAAACACCTCCAACTCCAACCCAACAAAAAAAACCCCTCTGAGATCACGTTAGTTGTGGATGCGGATAAAATCAAAATCAAACTGAATCATAGTTTTTGTATTTGTGGTTATCACATAGAGAAGAGTAGTAAAACTAGTAGTAGTAGTAGTAGTAGGAAAACTAAAAGAAACAAAATCAGAAACACAATAAAAAGTCAAGCCAAAGCAGAAGATATTAAACCTAAGATAGAAATAAATCAACTCGGATCGTTTGGGCATATAAACAGAATGAGTGATAATATAATATAATAGCAAAATCAGTATGCAATGCTAAAACTCAAGGTAAAAGACCAAAAGGCAGACCTGGGAGAAAATTGTACGAAGATAGAAAGGAGGCACTGAAGCAAAGAAATGTAACCTCTGCAGGAGGAAACAGAAAATATCAGGGGTAGCGTGGAGAAAGACCATTTCGGGTATCTAAACCCATAACATCGGAAGGTGGAATGGCTAGAGGGGTTGCAGCTGAACCGTAGTGCTGTGAGCTTGTTCGCAATGTTTGTAATCACGACGACACTGGTCCAAGCCCAACGGTTGGCACAGGGTTGTTTTTTTTTCACAATGTTTTACTTTTAGGTAAGGTACTTCATTCTACTTTCCTCACTTGACTCAGGTGTGAATGAGTACCCAACTTTAGGTAGCGAAAGAAAGGAGTAGCTGTAGTAGTAGTGATAATAGCTGTAGTGGTAGTAGTACAATGTAGTAGCAGTTGTATTTGTAGTGGAAGTACTAGTCGTAAGTGCTGTAATAGAAAGAGTTGAATCATAAGTAACATAAATCAATATGTATTGTAACTAACATTAATAGGAACTAGTAATAGCAACAGTAGTATAAATAGCACGAGTATTGATAATTTATAGTAGTAATAAGTAGTACATGTAATAGCTCTTTTTTATTATTTAGTTGAGTTTTTCCCCGTCCGCCCCCCCCTAACATCTCTTTTTTATTGTTTAGTTGAGTTTTTCCCCGTCCGCCCATTGTGCTGATCTCAGGTGAATTAAGAGGAAACAGCAAGACAAAAGAGAAGTGAAAGTAAAGAAGTAGAACCTACCACACTACCAGTACCCCCCCCCGCCCCAATCCACGCGCAGTAATAGCAGTAGAAGACGTTATATAACTTGAGATTGAGAGGAAGGAAGATACGTTGTAATGTAATGGTAGCAATAGCAATAAGTAGTACCTGACTGACAGGTAGTACTACTAGTACTAGTACATGTAGTGCTTTCACTATTATTATTATCAGCAAAGGTCAGTAGTATTTTTATGCAATGATTATGAAACAATAGCAGGAGCATGCTGCAATAATAATAATAATATCACTATGATTAATTTGATTTATGATTTCCATCACATTTCCCAAATGCTGTAAGTTTTTTTGTTTTTTTTTAAATTTATTTTGATTTTACCCACATCCACAACTAAGGTGATTTCGGGATGGCTGTTTTTTGTTGTTGTTGTTGTTGTTGGTAGGATTTTTAATTTTGTTCCAGACTGCCTTGTAAACAGTCAAGGAATCTTTAACGTGCACAGAGTATAATTGTCATCTGCATACGGGACCTCTTTTTTATCGGCCGTCTACGATGGGACTAGGTGTCAACGCATCTACCTGGACTAGGGGGTCATATTTTAATCGAGAAAACTCGAGAACAATTTTCAAACGTCGGCGGGGCTTGAACCCACGACCTTAAGGTTGAGAGGCCTCTGGACTACCGTGGCCTCTGGCTGTAGTGTAAGTAGCTCAAGTCTCATTTAATCATCGTTTATTTATGTTATGTACACCCTCGCCTGGGAAGGTGGATCAACATCTAGTAACATCGGAGACGGACGATAAAAGGAGGTCCCGTGTGCAGATCACAACACTGTGAACGTTAAAGATCCTTTGGTTGCTTACAGTACACTACTTACAGTTCAGTTTGGAACAAAATTTAAAAT